>JBBPDC010000141.1:2598336-2644695 GCA_037974485.1 Hemigrammopetersius urotaenia
GTGTGTGTGTGTGTGTGTGTGTGTGTGTGTGTGTGTGTGTGTGTGTGTGTGTGTGTGTGTGTGTGTGTGTGACTTTGGCAGCAGCTGTGAGGCTCTAACACTCCTGTCTAATAAAACACAGACTAATGAGGACACCTGAGGTCAGTCCCCCCTCAGCGTGAGATGTGGAGGATGCGTTCAGAATATAACAGCTACTACTGCCCTGGCTCCTTTAAAAATAGCCCTCTGTGGTTGTGCTTTGTGTGTGTACTTTGTGCGTTTGTGTGTGTGTGTAGCACGGATCCTCCTGAGCTTACCACTGATATGGGCCCAAGAGTCTGTGCTTCAGTGGCTGAATGCATGGAGGACATGTTGATCCTCACAAACCCCCTTTAAGATCACCCCAGTCCTAACTCCAATTTCCAGCACTGACCGTGACTGCTGCCTCTGACAGCTATGCAAATCAGCTCATTAGACGATACACCTTACGCTCATCAGTCCGTGAAGATGGAAATGAGCGCAGGAACAACTAAGGACGCTTAGAGCATAGGTCATTGGGTCTTGTAGAGCAAGGAGGGAGCGTGTGTGCCAGAGCCTTAAATTTAATCCCTTACACACATTGGCATGCACATTAATTGCTCACGTTTGTACATACCTTAGTAGTACTGAACAATGCTTTATAGCAGTTACTGAAGTGTGCAGATAAAAAAACGAATAATGGTAGTGAAAGGATTCTTTATGCCTGAAATGTAGATTTTAATATAACCCAAGAATCTTGTGCTAAAGTCTGAGCATTTTAAATTCAGTCTCTACCATATGCTTACAGAATTTGGTCCAGACTTGACTGTATCCTGATAGCGTTCTGTCAAGACCTGAATGTAGATCATCACAGTTCTGTCTGAGCCTAACTGTAACCCAACAAATTCCATCTGAACCAGAATGTAGCCAAAAAAAATCTCCTTAAACCTGAAAGTAGCCCAACAAATTTCCACCCAAACTTGGAGGTAGACCAACAACCTCCACCTAAACCAGAATGTAGCCCAACAAAATTCAGTTTAAACCAGACTGTAAAAAACAGTCTAAAGCTGAATGAAGCTCCACATTCTTAATGATAGCACATATTGAATTACCCTGTAGCAATAGCCCCATGGGCTTTAATGTCAAAAATTCAAGGTACTTCAGTTTGCCAAATCAAAAATGGGCCTGACAAAATTAATTCAAACGTCATTAATGAAAACGAATGTAATAGTGAAGTTATTAATTGAGAAACGACATGACGTCATTCTTTAAATTCTTTAAAGTTTGACTGGGATTGTTAGCTTATTTTCACTAAATTAGCAAGGAGCCAAAAAACAGCGAGGTCCTCGTTCTTTTCCGCATGGCCAGTCCTGCCCTACAGAAGTAATGTCCAGCTGAACGTTAGCAGTGAAGTGGATAAGCAACAGCAGGCTGGTCACGCAGCAGGCTGAGGACAGAGGTGGACGTGCAAAACTTGTAGGTGAGAAACTCAGCGGGTGGGCTGCTAGTGTCGGGATGCTCTGGTGAAGCGTGGCATATTGAGAGCTTAACATGCCATGCCCTCAGTCTCTAAAAACGCTGCTGACATTCCATCTGTCCCTCTGTGTGTGTGTGTGTGTGTGTGTGTGTGTGTGACTGATAGGTCCAAAACATCACTCAGTCTATGGAGGTGCTGGACCTGAGGACGTACCGAGACCTGCAGTATGTCAGGGACACGGAGAACCTGATGAAAACGGTGGACGGAAAACTGAAGACCGCCTCTGAGAACCCTCGCAGCCTGAACCCCAAGAGCTTTCAGGTATTGACCACAGTTCAGTCCAGCCCTGCACCATTTAATATCCCAAATGTCGTACATGAGCCAGGACATGCTGGGTGTCCGAAGTTTTTGCTTCCTTAGCTTTGCACCATAGCTAACAAAGTGATTTAAAGATTAAACCCCACCAGTTAGTACAATGCCTGCCATGCCTAAACCATCAAATTATCAAAGCATTCCAATGCTATCTAATAAACAAATATTCAGACACCATTCAGGCCTCAAGTTACCTGCTACTGCTCTTTTATCTACACTGTAAAAAAAAACATAATTAGATGCAATAGAAACGAGTTTCTCATTTTGATAAACAAGGTACATCTGTGGTAAATGGCAAATATTTCAGTCTGTTATTTTGTAGTTAAATCCTTAGTTTACTAAAACATTAAGCCTTTTAAGTGATTTGGCAACGTGGCTGTTTTTATACAAGCCATTTACATGTAATATACTGTAGTATCACCTAGTATCATCTGTAAATCTGAGATGTTCACAAGTCATTTTTTCCAAGTCAAGTCTCAAGTGTTTGAGTGGCAATGTTTACAATCAGTGACTCTAAATGTGGGATTTTTGTGCTCTGAACATTACAAAATATGCTAATTGGCCACGCCCCACGATTACAATTGGCTGTTACTTAGCAGGGGGCAGGACTGCGTGCTGTAATATGCAACATGTAGGATTTGCCTTAAATGATCTTAAATTTAAACTCCACAGTTAGATGGGGCTCGCTGACCCCTTTCCAATGACCCCTCAAAAACCGTCATTAGAAAACCACTCACCTATGACAAAAGTAATGGGACACCGGGGCGAGGTGAACAGTTTTCGGGTCGTTGGAAAGAGTGCGAGATATCAATAAATAATTCCATGAAATGAACATGGTTTACGAGTTTATGACTCACAAGTCACAGCAGAACTCTTTATTTTGAGCAAATTTTCATAATATGCTAAATCTGTCATACTGTCAAGATTTTGGTGTAAAGACATTCATGAAAATACATTAATTGTCCTAAAACATGTTAACATTCATAAACAGTATATGCAGCTAAATGAATCTGGCTGGGAGCATAATTGACCTAAACAACTGAAACAACTGAAAGGCTAATGCATTAGCTGATTTTGAGCTAATACATTAATGCATGCCAGTTAATAATTGTCACTTATTGTTTCTACACGCCAGTTACTAATTATTTAGCTTGTACACTTATTACCATTTTAACAGCTTACTAACAGCTGAAATTGTGAAGCCTATGCTGAACAGTACTGAGCGCGAATCATTGTGAATAACACACCTGAGCTGCCTGTAGGAAGCTAATGCTTGATTCCAGGTCAAGGCAAGAGTCTAAGCAAGACTCTGAAGGTCAATAATTCTCGCAAAATTTAACATGCTTATACATCACATAACTTTCAAGTTATCCAGCAAGGTGCCAATTAGTCCATAGGGGTCACTATATAATGCTGTTTCTCGGCCACTGATTGACCAATTGACTTTGAAACTTCGCATAATCGCATAATTGAAATTATACCAATTATAGTTAATTGGTAAATCAGTGCCTGAGAAACAACATTTGGACTAATTAGCAACCCATATGGCCTAACTGGCAGCTTGTTGGACTACCTCAACATCACATTGGGGTATAAACATGTTATGTTTCATGAGAATTGGTGAAAGTAATCCTACACTCGTTTAATACTAATCCTGGAAGCATTAATCAGCATTTGTACTGTTTCTCAGCCACTGATTGACCAGTTGACTTTACATGCTGCCTCTCTGAGCTACCCTACATGGGAGGTGTTAAGGGTGTTTGAAATAGTTAAGCCAATTACAGTTAATTGGACATTTGGCAGATTTAAAAGAAGCACAAACAGCCTATGGAGTCTGCAAGTAAATAATTATCAACAAAAATGTTCATCATGGCTGGAGCACATGATTCAGTCCGTTCAGGCAAGTTTATTATGAGTCATGATTTATGACTAACAACTTATAAGTCCATCACCAGTGACAACTCACTACAGGCAATTATATGATTCAGGCATGCAGCATTCATGATGCTAAGTCTTGTGGTAAAAGCTTCTTTCACTATCTTTAAAGATTTTTCGCCATGCCTTTTAGCTAAAGAGAGGCTTGATCACTAGCTAATGAGATGAATCAGGTGTGTCGGAACAGGGAAAACATGAACCTGTGCAGGCGGCAGGTCCCTACAGTGTAAACACACCCCACGCAGCATATGCGGACCGCACCGCTGGGCATAGCTTTGGCTGCGACCCCCCTCAGAAGCGGCACAGACACACAAACACAAAAGAGCCTCATGTCAGATTCCTGTGCTTAATCGAGCCGTGTAGCGGAGGTCCTTAGAGGGAATTCAGATGCACTTAAAATATTAATACTCAGGACCTGGAGCGAAAATTCTGTTTCTTTCCCTAATGAGGGTACACTTCCCTGCGTACTCGTGTGCATGCAAGCACGCTGTGTTTGTGTGGCTAAAAGCCTTGCTGCCTTTTGCAGCTAAAAGCTGCAGATATTAACCGTTATGCCTCACTTATCTCCCACAGACTAAGAAGATTCAGAGCCCACGATTAGTGCGCCTTTTCATCTTCTTAAGAGCACACAACGTCTGTTGACCCACTCGCCTTGACTATCCTCCAGGACCCGAGATTAGCCCTAGCGCTCCCTCCGTTAGAGAGCCTCCAGAGCACAAGCGAAAAACGTACTTTAATATTCTGACTGAGTCCTCCCTCTCTAATGAGAGGGGAAAGGCAGGGACAGCTTGTCTGACTCTTGAGTCCATTCATGCTCACTGCCTATAATGCTCTGCTATCTTTCTTTCTCTCTCTTTGACTCAATCCTCGCAAAGGGGATTATTCTAAGCATATTTCCGGAATCACAGCTCATCTATCAATAAATGATCAAAGAATTAGCACCCTTTTTGTGGACTGGTGGAAACCCGGCGGGATTTGGTGGGAGCGCCCTGTTTCAAAGGGCCAGGGTGCAGAAGGCGCGGCTTTATTTTAGCCCGGGCTGCTGATGAATGTGGCCGGCTCAAAGACGCCCGTGGCAGGCCGGGAGATTAACGAGAGCGAATTTTCATGGCACAAAATGGGGGGAAAATGAGATTTATGACGCGGCACCGCAGGCCTGAGAGGCTCTCCATCACCAGATTTATGATTCCACCTTAACAAGGAGGAAGCGGCTGTTCCCTCCTTGCGGACGGCACTTTATCGATATGTTTTCAGAGCTTATCGAAGCTTTATCGCTATTGTTCTTATCGCAGCCAGGTGTTAAGGAAAGAGCATAATAGAGTTCCCTAAATCCACAGGTCCGCATTTCGCATTCAGCAATCAGGGGAACCATATTTTGCTCCTAAGGCTTTGGCCTGTATTTCAAAATCCTAACCAGTGCTGACACCCGGTACATGATGACACATTATATGTCACTGTTTTTTTGTATTTCATCATCCTTCAGTCATCAAAGCTCCCCACATTATAAGACTCCGGAGCAAAACACCACATGCTCACGAATATGCTCACAAATCAGCGGCCCAATCAAAGATTCTCTCAGAAGAGATATCGCAGAAGTTCATGGGAACCAAAGTGACTCAGAACAAACATGGCACATGACCCCAAGGCACAGAAAACTGTGCTAGTTAGTGCAACATGCACTATTCTTTATAATAAAATACTTCAGCAAAGTATAGTAAATAAGACAATGTACAGTCTATAACTGCAGAAGACAATGTACAGTCTATAACTGCAATGACTTCACGTCACTTCACAGCTCTTTCATTTTTAGATCTCACAGTCAGTCATACCGAGTCCTAAACCACATGCAGCAGTTTGCTTGACCGTACTGAAGAGCTGAATGTGATTTGAGAGAGCTGAGGAAAGTTTTGGGGATGTATTTGCTGAAAAGATTAGATCCGCTTCTAGTGTTTGTAAGCTATTTTAACCTTGTAGCTCCAGTTCTAAAATAAAGAAGCAACGTTTGGACACTGAACATGCCTTACATCAGGGTTGATCTTTCACCAAGCTTTTGCTTGGATAATATTTATTTAAATGGGGTTTCTTCGCCTTTATAGAACACTTGAGGTTGTGTGTTACCATGAATAGCATCACAGCTGTGATTTGGTCGCATCCGGGAACTAGACTAAGATGATAAGGGGTAGAGCTGGAGTGGTAGTCCAGCCTGAGAAATGCCATCAGGCAGAGCTGTTACTGCCACTCAGTCACGAGGCGCCTGAGAGCGCTGACGGAGCTCAGATGAGTCGGAGCTGCCACTTTAGATGAGGAATGGAGCACGGCTGAGTTAGCAGATGCGAGCTGATCAATGAGTGGCCAAACAGGAGGCGCACTCCTCAGCCGAAAAAAGCGCTTGAAAGGAGCGCTGGAGATCACTCAGGCAAGGCTGGGACCGGCTCCGGAACCCGGAGGATAGGGGGGGGGTGTTAGCGCAGAGGAGAAGGGGGGTTTGAGTGAAGTGGAACGCTCAGCGGGGAGAGAAGTCTGGAAAGCGAAAGCCTCGCAATCAAGTGACGCGAATCGCTGATGAGAGAGCATCAGGCCAAGAGCTGCTGTTCACATGGCAAATTCCAGCTACTCAGTGATTGGATAACTCTTTCGATTCTGGATCTGGTCCTCGTTTACCATACAGAGTCAATACAGAGTGGCCATCCACATGACATATGGAGTTGAGGAACATTCAGAATGAAGCAATTAGCAGATGGAGCCTTACGAAACCAAGCTGATTGAACCAGGCTGATCGAATCCATAATGGAAACCACTCACCTACTCTGGTCCTTTAAAAGATGTTTGCTCGCTTCTCATCTTTCATCTTTATCATCTTTCATGAGGCTTAAAGTCTCATGAAATGTGAAGTCAAAATAGACCTTTTTACCATTGTTAGATCATTTTAAGCACAATCTATTGTGTCATATGATTCAAAAGGCAACATTTCCGTTTCTCCGTAATCTTTGATCAAGTGTAGTGGCTTTTGCCCACCTCTAAATGTCTCTGATGTTTGAGTAGGAAAAATATATCAATCGTCACTCTGCCCAGATGATTTACTCTCTCATTCCCACTTTCAGATTTTGTAGAAGTTGTAAAATAATTACAGAGTCATTTCAGTTTTCAAAAGTGTGTAAGAAAAGCGAAAGCAATTTGTCTTTTTAAACAGTGAGAATACATAAGCTTTTAGAAAGTTATATAAAACTATTTTTTACATTCTCATCCCAAAAGACGTAAAAGATGAAAACCAATGGTGTTGCACAATTAAGACAAAAGGCCTTTATTGCAACATAGCTTTGGACAGAAACCATCTCAATGCCTCACAGTAAAACCTTAAAGTGTACACACTTTGGCAGAACCAAAAGGTACAGAACAAGTTTGTAATCACGGCAGGAGTAGCCACTGACAACATTCAACCAGTACCTCCATATCATGTATTGGTCATGTTCTAGATACATGTAGGAAAGATGATAGCTAAACGTAATCAAATGGATACTTTTTGTATTTATAAATCAAATGCTACTGTGGGTCTTGAACTAACTTTATAGACTTAACATGATAATGTTGCCCTCTAGGGTTAAATGGTAGAATCTAATTTGTAGATTTGTATTATTATTTTTATTACTACCATTATTATGATTATCTGGGGACTGATGATTAGGTGTTTTATGATTTTTGACTTCGCAAGTCATGTGATTAATACAGCGTTGGGTCTATTGTATGACAATCAACCCATTTAACATAAGCTTAACTCGACTTCACTTTCAGGTGCAGGTGCCCACCTGTTCATTTTGCATTGTTTTTCTGACCTATTGCTCCTTTTGGATCCAAGGAACCTTCTCAAAGTTACATGTGGGATTTAAGATCCCTGGCAGCAAACGCTTTTCTCAGAAGACATAAACCTGACAAGACTGTGCCGAGGCCTGGAGCCATATTTAACAGAGAGAAGCTCAATTCAGTTTTATCATACAGTGCTTTTTAGAATAGACACTGTCCTAAAGCAGCTTATGAGAAAGCTCCCTAAGGGCTTGAGGGAGACACACTGAGAGGAACCAAAACCCAAAGGGAGGAAGGAACCCATTCTTCTCTGGATTAGGCAGACTGGCAGCTTTGACCCATTAGCTAATGTAGCAGAATATGTAGTTAGTGTTCTCCTCCAAGCATGTAAAGCCTTGGAAAAGATGAGGAGACACTTCACATGCTTTGAAGGAAGCACACTGGTAGTATGGTGTTTGGGGAAGTCTGGCACAATAGAATATGTAAGATGAAACAGGATGTGCCCAGTTGTGAAGGAAATAAAAAGAAACACAAAAAGTCAAAATAACATGCAACTCAAAATAACATGCAACAACATGCTCTTATAGCTGAATGAAAACTTATTCAAGCATTAAAAAGAGATTTCATTTAAAATATTCACCGAATGGATGTAGCTTTTGGAGCTCCATCGTAGACGAGGATTCAGAATGAACCGTTTAAGGCGTTCTACTGATAAGCTTTTTGTGCTCTGTCCACCACAAGGTGGTTCTACATCAACAAGACAGTCACTGTGGATTAGCAGCAGGTTAACCATCCGTAGGACATCAGCAGCGTTGCAGAAATGGGTCTGAATTTTAAACTAGAGAGATTCCTGGCCCTGGTTGTGTGGTGGAAGATGGATGAAAACATTGCGTAATGCAGCCGGTGTATGCTTGAAACTCAATTGTCTTTTCAAACAAATAGTGTGTTCGTCCTCATCTAAGAGCTTTGAAGCCATGATGAGCGACTGCAGGCATGTTTTAAACCACACAATTTTTGATTACAGCAAAGCTCCTTCTAGAAAGCCCTCATCTTTTCCCCCGTATGTCTGTTCAAACAAGCAGCTTTTTGCCATGCTTTGCGAGGTTAGCAGCTAACAATAGAAACAGTCATCAAAGACTCCCTCTCCCCAGTCTGATGGGAGGGTTTTTTTTTCTTCTTTATTGGGATACGGAATGGGGTGTGCATTTTCTCTGACCTCACTTTAGCTTCTCCAGGCTGGATTAACCCTGCATGCTGATGTACTTCAGTAGGGATTTTCCCATTCAAACAAACTGACTACAGCATATGCCAGAGCTGAAGTGGATCTTACCCTCTTTCTCACTCTCTGCTCTCCATTTACCTCTCAGGACTTGAAGGACAAAGTGACTTCACTGCTCCCCCTGCTGCCAGTGCTGGAACAATACAAGACGGACGCCCGGATGATCCTGAGACTGAGGGAGGAGGTGAGGAACCTGTCGCTGGTGCTGATGGCCATTCAGGAGGAGATGGGAGCCTATGACTATGAGGAGCTTCGCCAGAGAGTGCTTCTGCTGGAGACACGCCTGCACTCCTGCATGCAGAAACTAGGTGAGGAGTAGGCGTGTGTGTGTGTGTGTGTGTGTGTGTGTGTGTGTGTGTGTGTGTGTGTGTGTGTGTGTGTGTGTGTGTGTGTGTGGCTGTGCTGTGAATGTGATTGCATGTATTCATCATTATATTTCCTCACATTTGCAGTGAAAATCTATAAACAAAACAAATGTGAAGCACATAGCTCATTATCTACAGTTACATAAGTCTAAAGTTTGACACTTTAATACAGAGGTGCTCAACTCTGGTCCTGAAGGGCCAGTGTTCAGCATAGTTTGGTAGTTGTTCTCCTCATATACACTCCCTAAACCTGGTCATTTACAGGTGAGTTAAAGCAGGGGTGTTTGAGCAGGGAAAGCACCAAACTGGACTGGACACTGCCATTTCAGAACTAGAAAAATGCTCCCCAGCATTCATACATTCGGAATAATGTAATAAAATACAGTAATCCTCCAGTTTTACGCGGATCAGGAGTCGCGGATTCAGTCATACGTGGCTTTTTTTTTTAGACCCGAACTCATAGTTTTACGCAGAAATCCTTACAATAACGCGTGAACTACAAATATCCTTCGCCTTTTTTTGCTTTTTTGTGGCAATAAATGAATTTTTTCTGGATTGTTTCACACAAGGGAACTCAGGGCACACTGTAGCCGACCTGGAAGCACTTTTTTCGAATTCCACACCAGGGTTGAACCCCCGCACTCCAAGCAGGATTTCTCCACGATTTTTTCCCGAGTAGATCAGAAAACCATTCATCTCGCCACTTTGTCCCAATACTTTTGTCCCACAACCTTCCGAGTTGCATATCTCTGCAGGGAATTTAAATTAAAAGAGGCAAATACGGATTTACCTTTACATTTTCTTTAAGGGTAATGCATTAAACTGAGTTTAAAATGAAATTAAAGTGATCTGGGAGCAGATTTGGGAGCATATTTAGGGTTTACACTATAAAAATAGGCATTTGTAGTTTTGGTTTTTTCACTACACATGGGTTCACTTGCAACATAACCCTTGCTAAAAGCAAGGGATTACTGTATACATTATTCTAAATTCACTTCAATTCAACTATTTTGATTTGTACACTTTCACATGCCTTGGGAAAGATGATCCTTTCCAGTTGTAATTACAAGTGCATTGTGTTCAAGTGCTTTTGTTGTCATCGTGACGAAAAAACATGGCGGACCCACAGTTTGTCTTGAGCTGTTACAACCTGCCACGTCCCTCCCGCTGATAAAGTTTGGGCTATGGGCTGGGTCATCTCTTGGTCCCAGAAAATCATGTTGTCACTGGCGTACACTACAGACCAAATAAATGAATGTGAATTTTTTTTTGCTGACCGCAAAGTACTAGGAGGCTATCCTCGACTGACACTGCTGCTAGCACAGGGTAGGTAAAACAAAACGATAATGGTCTGTCTAAAAATAACATTAGGTGTAGACCCAGATGTATATCACAACATTGTATAGGCTGCAAACTATTCGCTAACAACAGCAAAAAAAAAACATTTATAAGGGTGCAATGCTTATTCACGATTTTTTCTTTGCTCTCCGCCATGTTGAACAGTCAAAGTTGATCTCATCTCGGCAACTTGTGTATCAAACGTTTCTCCCAACTCCCCAGTGGAAATTATGACGTGAGGGGGTGTTCATGTGCAGTTTTCTCGTGCTAATGACCATAGCACGAGAAGGCACCATAAATAATAAAAGACCACTGTACTGTCTCTGACATCCTCATTATATTAGTATTTTTACAGATTAGAATAGAAAGCCTTTATAGTTATTGCATAATTGCATACAACAAAATAAGAAATACTGGTGCCCTATTAAAAATAAGTGTAAAAAATTTACACAATTGTTCATATTTTTCATATTTTTGTGTTGTATTGTTCTTGCAATGACTATTTGATATTCTGATGTCATATTGCTGACCCTTAACATGCACTTAGATGGGAATAAGTGTGCCTTCATAGTTCCCCAGCAACAGTAACGCCTTGGGTCTGTACTTGTTTTAAATCCACCAATCATTTCTCCAAACAGATTACAAAGCACACACTTTCTGCACTTTAAGCAAAGCAATGTCCGACTGCGTGAAACAAAAAAAGGCAATTACTCCAATTTTTGCCTTCATAATTATGCAGTGAAGTAATTGGCCTTGGAGATGCTTGGTAAGCCCGTAACTGCGCGTGTAATACGAGACGCTAAACCGCCTATTCCTACTGCACATCCCTCCAAGGAGAGGCCAAACTGATGATCTGACAGAAAACTTCCCCATCACTTTAAGTGTTGCCTTTGGCACTGCAGACCCCCACTGCTGCTGCGCCGTCCCACCGAGGCATATAGGAGTCCTTAAAGGAACAGAGTCAGAATCAAAAAACCCACACGTCCTCTAATTGGGAATGAAAGACAGCGGCACTCAGCCATTACGATTATGCAAATCACAACCCCAACAATTGGAATTATGCAAATCAGCACCAACACTAATTAGCAAGTACTAGCTTTGTACTTCTTATCAGCCATTTTGTTTGGATGATATGTTTCGATTCCATTTAATAATAACATCTTCATGAATAAGCAGCGAAGACTAAACGCGCATCACAAGTTACTCTGGCTCATGTAATTGGCTTGAAACCAATTTCTCAGAAATCCAAGCCCGGCCGTGGCACACCTTGTCAAAATATGAAGAGTTTGCTGGTGTGTGTTTTGCCACAAATGCCGCGAGTGTACAGATCAGCTGAGAAAAGGCGATTATGCTCGCTCTGACGCGGAGGAGCCTGCATTATCAGCGGTGGGGGCTGACTGTGGAAGCAAAAGCTACATTTCTTGCTTAATCTTCCACTCACCAGCTCTAACAGCATGGCCTTGTGTCTGTGGGTGTGTGTGTGTGTATGTGTGTTTTGTGGGATATGTATGTATGTCCTTTCTAGGCTGTGGGAAGCTGACGGGCGTCAGTAACCCCATCACCATCCGCGCCTCGGGGTCCAGGTTTGGTTCCTGGATGACAGACACTATGATCCCCAGCTCTGATAACAGGGTAAGAGAGGAAAAACTCCTGCACCACAACTTACCAGCACACACACACACACACTGCACATAGGTAGACAAACAAGCATGTATACACATGCTTACACACCCGCACACATATACACACACCCTGAGACTGAGTCACTGTGGTGGAAGCTAAGAGAAAGCTGCTTGGAGAAAGCTGAGTCACTGATGGATAGCTATCCCTCCTCCTCCTCCTCCTCCTCCTCCCCCTCTCTCACCCTCTCTCTCTGTCCACCTCTCTTTCCTCCCTCCCTCGCTCTCTGTCCCTCTCCCATACTTTCTGACCCTCCAGTCATAATCATAGCGTCTGATTAATTACTCCATCACTGGGCTGGATATTAACAACTTGTTTAGGCTAAAGTTTCCTCCACCGCCGTCTTAATTACCAGCAGCTCCACCAGCGTCTGACACAGCTGTCCACAGTGATGATATAGTAAAGCCCTCCCCACCCTGCACTGTACACGACAAACAGCCCAAAATAACACACACTGCGTGGGGGGAAGAGAGAAGAGAAGGAGAAAAGAGACAAGCAGAAAAGAGAAGAGAAGACAAGAGAAGAGAACAGAAGAGAAGATAAAAGAAGAGAAGAGAAGATAAAAGAAGAGAAAGGAAGAGAAGATAAAAGAAGAGAAGAGAAGAAAAGAGAAGAGAAAGGAAGAGAAGATTAAAGAAGAGAAGAGAACGGAAGAGAAGATAAAAGAAGAGAAGGGAAGAAAAGAGAAGTGCAGAGAAGAGAAGACCAGAGAAGAGAAAGAAAGAGAAGATAAAAGAAGAGAAGGGCAGAAAAGAGAAGAGAACGGAAGAGAAGATAAAAGAAGAGAAGGGAAGATAAAAGAAGAGAAGAGAAGAGAAGAGAAGAAAAGAGAAGAGAAAGGAAGAGAAGATTAAAGAAGAGAAGAGAAGAAAAGAGAAGAGAAAGGAAGAGAAGATAAAAGAAGAGAAGGGAAGAAAAGAGAAGTGCAGAGAAGAGAAGACCAGAGAAGAGAAAGGAAGAGAAGATAAAAGAAGAGAAGGGCAGAAAAGAGAAGAGAACGGAAGAGAAGATAAAAGAAGAGAAGGGAAGAAAAGAGAAGTGCAGACAAGAGAAGAGAACAGAAGAGAAGAAATGTGAAGAAAAGACCTGAGAAGAGGAGAGGAGAGAAGAGAACAAACTATACATGAAAAGATAAAAAGTAAAAAAGATGAGGAGACGAGGAGAAAATAGTTAAGGATAGGTGAATAGGTGAGATGAGAAGAGAGAAGAAAAGAAGAGAATGCAAAAGAAGAGAACAGCAGAGAGGAGAAAAGTGATGGAGAGAATAGAACAGAAGAGACAAGAGAAGGAAAATAAGATGAGAAGAAGAGAACAGAAGAGAAAAACTGAGACAAAAGAAGGGAAAGAGAAGAAAATAGATAGAAGAATATGTGAATAAGAATAGGAAGTGAATAAGAATAAGAATATGAAGTGATGAGAGAAGAAGAGAAACGAAGAGAAAAGAAAAGAAAAGGACACGGCTGAAGAAAATGAGGTGTCAAAATGTCAGGAATAAGAAAAGAGGAAAGTAGAGAAGGTGGTGAAAGTGAGGGACAGTAAACAGGGCAAAATAGAAGAAGACAAGAGGAAGTAAAGAGAGGGCAGGATCGCTGAAGGGAAATGTCTCATTACTCGTCCTCCTCATTGACACAGTCTAAATGGATCCCGTGAACAGCAAAGGTCATCTTCTCTGATCAACCCCTCCGTCGCCTGCTTTAATGATGGCATCACTCACCAAAACCACATTAGACCTCATATCAATCACTGATCACATTAATCGAGAGATAAATCACAGCAATCACTCTAATGGCTGTATCAGTCATACCAATCATGCTCAGGGAGAGTAAATGTCATGGGCTGCAAGCCGCCAGCCACCGCCCCCCTGGGAAACTTCCACCCCTGCCGAGACCAGACGGTTCTGTGCTGAGTGAGACCGCAGGTCAACTGGCTCCACTATCGGGGCTCCAGGGACTCAGACAGACAGACAAACACACTTAACCCCTAGAACTCACAATATATCGGTAATATCCGATATCAACAAATAGAAACAGTGTAAAACTGTCTAAAACCAGTGTTCTCCTACACCTTCACCGTTACTTGCACTTTCACTCACTGCCTCCTCTATATGAGTACATTTGCTGTAGGATGACATTTTACCATTTGTAGCACTATTTGTAGCACGTGCCGCTCTTCTTCTAAGGTTTAAAGGAGTAGTTTGCAGATTTGCAGTACACAAATGCTCTCAATCAGCAAAGAAATGTTTGGTGTCTGAAGTGCTTCTTTAGTTTTGCACTCAAACTAAGAGGCTAATGTAGCAAAGAAGAAACAAAGATTATGTACACCACTTAGCATCATATAAACTGCATACTTTAAATGAAGTACTACTTCAAGTAACTCATTGTTGACATAGCTGTGTGTGATATGATCACCAAGTGGATAAGCATCGGTCCAAGCAGAATGTGCGAAATGGCCCAAATAGCAAACGTCTGAATGAGTGAAAGAAGACACGTTACACAAGGATTACACGAGGATCAATGTTGAATATAGGCCAAACAATGTCAGAGAAACAGTAGAGACATCTCATTTCTGATTAGTTTTAAAATAAGTGTATTTTATTCCATTATATATGCTAGTATCAATGAGTCTACAACATTTAAGACTGGCTATTGGCATGCATTTGCCTGGGTTTAAGCATTTTGTTCAGTGAGATAAATAGCTTTAAGAGTGAATGTAAGTGTAAGCTTAAGTGGTTCATAAGATACAAAATTTCACAAAAACTGGAGTGTTCCCGAAGAATGCAGTGGTAATGCCGTGTGTTACATTTCCTGAAGTTTGAACCTTGGTGGCACAGAATATTGGCTAGTAAAGCACAACATATTTCCGTGGATGTTTTTTTAATTTGGTGAACCATGCACTTCCCAAAAGCCAACTTAGCCAAGCTAATGCCCAAATAGTGGTTTGTGTCCATTTCCACTAATGGTGCTAACAGAAAGGGACACACCCACCCAGGAACACAAGTCTCCTGTCATGGCCGTTTTAGCCATATGGGGCAGCAAGCGCACCAAGTTTCATGTGCTTTCATGAAGTATATGAAAGAAGAAAAAAAAAACAGTACGTGACTGCACCGCACTCTGACAGTCATAATAAATCCATTACAAATGATGGGATTAGTTTATTGATTACTTTGTGGGAAAGTAATCTCGCTATTTCACTCATTACTCATTACTTAGCATACTTATGGCTCTTTAAAATTAAAACCTGTCTTGGGGGGTGAGGGGGGGAGGGGGGCAGTTAACGGTGATGTTTTTTTTATCGCGCGATAAGAATCTCGCGCCGTTAACGGCCCAGCACTAATAATTAATTGATTTAGTTGAAACACATCACAGTAAACATGATTTAAAAAGCATGTCACTGTCCCTGTCAGAGCTCTGAACAAGACAGCTGGTTATGGCAAAGCATATTAAAAGTGTTAACCTGTAAAAACAGCTGCCGGGGCATTTAACTTTTTTTAACAAATGTCAGATTGGGGTTCTTTTTTTGGCAAGAGTGCCCAGCCTTGGTCCTGGAGGGCCGGTGTCCAGCTCGGTTTGGTCGTTTCTCTCTTCAAATACATTCCTTAAACCTGTCAATTAACAGGTGAGCTGAACCAGGTGCGTTTGAGCAGGAATAACTCCAAACTGGGCTGGACACCAGACCTTCAGGCCAGATTTTGGCAACCCTGCTTAATATAATTTATAATAGTGTGCAGTCTCTGATTAGACACCTCTGCGAACAGATTGCTTCTTGAGTTTACAGCGATGGAAGTGAAATAAATCAGTGAGTTTACAACCTGCCCCACATTCTGCATGGGACTTGTTTACAGTCCAGTTTAAAGTGCACAAAATGAGTATTAAACAAATGCTGGTGTTCTATTTGTGTGGTAGCCCTTTCATTTACCAGATGGAGATAACCTAACCATCTCGCCACATTATCTCAAAACACCATCATCATTAAATCAGAGAATGTAAGGATTAAATCTGAAACCTTGTTGCACCCTCAGATTTCTTGTATCTAAATAGTTGAGAATACAGCAGCACGGATCTGTGCGAGAAGTGCAACAAATGGTAAATTGAATGGTAAATAAAGCTTTTATCTAAATCGACTTTCAATCCCTAACTGCAGAGGCCAGTCTCCCTGGGGCAAGTTGTGGTTTAGGGTCTAGCTCAGAGATTCAAACCCATGACCTCTTGGTCCAGAGACAAGTGTCCTACCCACAAGGCCACCAGCTCCTTATATGTGTGTTGTTATGCTGAACCTTGTTTGGAGTTCCTGTGTCATGTAGAACACAAGTGTAATTTAAAAACATGTAATAATAAAAACCACCACTGGGGTTTTGAAAACGACGTCACAAAAAGATGAACATAAAGAACAAAAATGTCTGTTTTACACCATCTATGTTTACTGAAATCAGCTTTTACTAATACACTCTTAAAAATGTCCTATTTCTTGTATCTAAATAGAAACATTTTGGAATTGTTGCTTTCAGTGAATCAGGGGTTTTGAAAGGCAGAGTAAAAACAGCTAGTAAAAATGTTCTGCAGGAATCACAGTCGGATTCTTGTAGCCCGAAGTGTCAGTTGCAACAGGCGTGAGTGAAAGTAGTGCGGTGGCAGGACCATGACTAATTCAGATCGCATAGATTTCTGTAAGATTCAGGACTAATTAACTCTGAGAAAAACCGTTGAAAGGATTCCGGACTTAACAGCCAGAGGGATGACTCGTCCCACACTTGACTCAAATAGACTTGCTTAAGCAGCTTCTGACACTGTATGGCGTCTATAAAAAGAGACACTGAAACAGAAAACCATCAAGCTGACTTTTTGACACAGTGACTTTTTGTCAATGCAATGTACTTTTGCTCTTATATAAAGGCAACATTGAGGCATACAATGTCAGAAACCACATAAGCAAGTCTATTTGATCCGCACAGTTCTGCACATTTTGGAGCAACTCTGACATATACAACTGAGTTTAAGCCTCTGCTACCTCAGCCACTACTTCAGAACTAAAAAAGGGAGACTGGGTCAGGTCTTGGCTGATGGACCACCCTTGGGTTAAGAGGAAAACTTCTGTGTGTAAATCTGATTTTGTTTTTGCAAACCATTGCTTTAAAGCTCCATAATTCTTCCTTACCATTTGTCAGTCTCACTGCTCGGTCCTCACCGGCACGCGCCGCTTTGAGAAACAGCTAAAAATAAGAACGTGCGCTGCATCTCTCTTTGGAGCGAGAGGAGGGGGGAGAGGGGAAATGAGGAGGAGAGAGAGATAGACAGAGAGAACAAGGGAAAGGGAAAGGGAGAGAGATAAAACGAGAGCGAGACTCCTCAGAGGGCCCTCATTATAGCGTAAAAAGAAGAGTGCAAAGCCCGAACAGCAACTCTATCTGGGGTCTCGCAGTAAAGGCTTCAATAAAGACAGCCTGGCCGAGGAAAGATGGAGCCGCGGCAGCTGTGCTGCAGGGTCTGCGGGACGCTCCGGTCACGCAGGGAGAGAAAGGGAGAGACGGAGGGAGATGGGGAGAGAGAGAGGAAGATGCTAACAGGATTGATTTTCTGTAAATGTGGACTGGAAAAGGGCAGGGTGCAACTGCAGCAGTGGAGTGCAGAGCACAGGCAACATCTTCAGCCCCACACAGAGAGAGGATCAATAGACACACACACACATAGACACACACACACACACACTGCACAGTAAGAGTCACCACAGGTGATTGGCTCTACTGTCATTAAAACCAGGAGATGATGCTTCTGTACTTCCAGGGCACTTTTATCCCAGCATCTGTCTCTCTCTCACCCTCTCTCTCAATCCCACCCCACCCTTTTCATTATCCGCTCCCCTCCTTTCTACCCGCCTCTGCCTCTCCCTAATTTTTCCACTCCCCGGCCATTTTAACACCTCTCTGTCTCCGTATGCCATCATGTTTAATTCATCTCTCGTTATGCACTTTTTCTCTCTTTCACTGTTTCAACTCAGCTGAACCCAGGGAAGCTTTAATAGCACAGTCATAATGACTTACCCTGTCAATCTGCTGCATTAATCATTCAATACTCAAGTGACCACACACACTAAAGCCCCAGGGAACCAAGACCCATGTTTTCTTTCTGAGCAGGTTATTTTTTCTCTTGTAGACACAAAGTCACCGTCCCTCTGTTTGTCGCCTGTTCATCTAGTTATTGGTTGGTTCAGTGGTTTGCAGACTTTCCAGCAGGAAGGGTGCTGCCAAATAAACATTGGTGTTAATTTTTTTAGTGACTCTACACTGTCAACATGTACAATGTACAAACAATTCAAATGTACCAAATGTATCAAAGGCACACCATAGTCCTTAACCACTAAAACACGAGCAGCACAGATTCATGGCGGAAGTGCAACAAAGGGTAAACTGTCAGGCGAAAAAGAGCAGCGAACGGCGAGCATGTAGGAGAACCAACTCAGGTTCTAGACTTTTTTACATCGGTTATATTGACTGAAATATATTTACCACGTTTACGAATAGACTTTAAGGGTTCTGTTGCAATTTTATACCTTCAGAGTTTTCATGACATAAGGCTGGAGTGCACTGAGTAAGTGCAACTTAAAAAATAAATAAACACAGTTATGTACCCTATAGAGACCACTCCAGTGCATGAGGCATTACCTGTTTAGAGTGTATAAGGATAGATATTATTCCACAATGCAGTCTGCATATTGTCATTGTCAGAGCAAAACTTTGTATCTCCACTTTTATCGTTTGTAATTTAATAACTTCATTCATTATCCAAGGCATCTTATCCTTAACCAGGGTTGCAGAGAGTCCTGGATCCTGTCACAGTGATGAAAGGCTGAGACAGCCCTGGACAGGTTGCAGTCCAACGCAGGGCATCACTTTTCATTTTTTGCCATCAATTTACATTTTTAGCTGTGGTAAAATGCTCCAAATAACTTATATGCAAATTATAAGTCATAAGTTTTCATGAACTTCCAATCTCCTTTATAGTTATTGTATAGGGGATACAGTCAGAGAGACACAGTAATGAATCTCACTCATTTTTCCCACATATTTCATGCCTTTTCTTTTCAACTTTGCGTAACGTCCACTTGTAGAATCATAGAAACAACATTAATAGTACAGCTGTAAATCTGTGAATCCTACACATCACTGCTGTCTCAGAACCTTGTGTCTCTGAAATCGTCACTTTTTCTGAAGAAGGAAAAATCAGGCTTCAAGTCATCGTGGGCTCCCTCTGTGTCATGTGTAAATACAAATTTCAAACATTGTAAACAGATGAACAAAGAAAAAGAGAGTCTTGAGATTTTGACAGCATGTATCATTGTCTTTTCCTCAGGTGTGGTCGATGGATGGCTACTTTAAGGGCCGACGGGTGCTGGAGTACCGCACTCTAAGCGACTTCATGAAGGGCCAGAACTTCGTTCAGCACCTGCTTCCTCACCCATGGGCCGGTACGGGCCACGTGGTCTACAACGGCTCACTTTATTACAACAAGTACCAGAGCAACATCCTGATCAAGTACCACTTCCGATCTCGTAGCGTCTTGGTGCAGCGGAGTCTGAGCGGCGCTGGCTACAACAACACGTTTCCGTACTCGTGGGGCGGCTCATCCGACATCGACTTGATGGCCGATGAGAACGGCCTGTGGGCCGTCTACACCACCATCCCCAACGCAGGCAACATTGTCATCAGCCGCCTGGAGCCCCAGAGCCTGGAGGTGCTGCAGACGTGGGATACGGGCTTCCCCAAACGCAGTGCTGGCGAATCCTTCATGATCTGTGGCACTCTCTATGTCACCAACTCGCACCTGGCTGGTGCCAAGATCTACTTTGCCTACTACACCAACACGTCCACCTACGAGTACACAGACATCCCCTTCCACAACCAGTACTCACACATCTCCATGATGGACTATAACCCACGGGAGCGCGTGCTGTACACCTGGAACAACGGCCACCAGGTGCTCTACAACGTCACACTCTTCCAGGTCATCAAGACCTCTGGGGACTGAGGATCGACCAGGAATCGAGCGCACGCACACATCCCAAACGGCAACATTGCACACTCGCACACACCACGACGTTATACACACATAAACCCACACACTGACAACGAGGAGGACGGGACCGAAGCTTAGATTTTTTTACATTTCGATCTTCATAGAGTGCTATTATTCATGACATACTGAGAAAAGCGGTCGAGATAAACGTGGACTGAGCTTTTGCCTCTTCTTTTTTCCTTTTCTGTGATGAGTCAGCATGATACGTTTTCTTTTTATTTGTGACGAGAAAAAAATGAATAAAAGTCGACCTTTAACGTTTTAGAGTGTGCCTTTCACTTCATTTCAGGAGGGAACACAAATGTGTGCCAGTCAGGGCCATGTTTTTATTTCGTTTCAGCTCCAAACGCGCTTCAGCCGCATAATGGAAGCTTCTTGAGAGTGTAGTAGCCTTCACCCCTTGTTTTTATCTAGTAAACAAGTAATATTAAGGAATTCAAGGGAAAGTATGTTAACTACATCTCTGATAATCAGCACTAAACTTAAGGTTTATGGCTCGTGTGCTTGGCGAAACCCCCTCTTGTGTGAATGCATTTGAGTAGGAGGTGCTTGTGTAACACTGGTGCTGATGTAAAATAAGGTTTACAGTTAGAACAATGCTGTTTGAACTCTCATGATCAGGCGCACCATGAAGCCCACTGCTCTGTCTGTGTTGTCATTTCACAAACTCAACCAGACTGGCATTACAGCCCATTAAAATGTTTTGACCTTCATTTATTAACACCACTCTTCTTAACACCATCTCTTTTTCATTTAACTTCCTCTTCAAGTCTCAAGCTGGTTAGCAGCTGGTTAGTGGGCAGGGCTATGTACAGGTTGTCAATCAGTGCAGATGTCTTGGCTAGATTAACACCCCTTACTCTACAGCAGAGGTGGAAAAAGTACAGAAAAATTGTAATTAAGTAAATGTATCCTTACTTCGCTTAAATTCTACTCAAGTAAAAGTAAAAGAGCCCATCTAAAAGTAAAAAATACTTAATTAAAAAATGTACTTTGAGTAAAAGTTACTTTCAAATACTTAATGTAAAAAGGACAAGTCATAAATCCAATCCAACAGTAGTGGTTTTTAATCAACTTTTAGGACCTTTCAAATGGGTATAATGTGCAAACTTTGTTCAGACCACCCCATGAAACATATTCAAGTGGCATAAGTTGTGATTTATATGATCATTTTTTTCACTGACAAACGATCTATACTGATCTACAACAGACTTACTAAATGACACATATGAAGCTTAAACCAACCAAACTCAAACTGTCCAGGATACTAATGTTTTAAAGACAACTGAGCTGCACGTTTTGCATTGCGTGATGAAGTTATTGCCTATTTTGCGTTTGAACATAGAGAAGCCTTAGAATTGCCTAATTTGTTCTGTTACAAAAACAGACATGCTTACTTTTTAAAAAAAATATTTTAACAAATATAACAACTGAACCATAGTAACCCAACAGTATGTCCAGCTGCACTGTGGGATGTGCAGGTCTGTGGTGGAACCTGCTCTTACTGTTATTTCATTTTACAGTGAAGGCCTTCCCAGTATCTTTAAACTGCAGCCAGATGCTGCTTCATTTACGGGTGTCTGTCATATTTATGTATTTTTGTGACGCACTCGCACTCCTCACCGCTGTCTTCTGTCTCACTCACTGACTGAGGGGACAGACACACCCTCCACCTGTCGTGTCTGTCGCCCTCTCTGTTTAAACATAATGGTATTATCCAATATCCTCACATGTGATTGGCCACAAGGCCGCCATGCTGCCAATCAAAACAGAGTTCTGCTGTGAGCAGAGCTGAGCCGCTGAGAGTGAGAGCTGAGCAGAGAAAGGAAAAAAGTGGCCGGCCCTCACTCGATGGAAGCCGTCTCTTCTGATTCACCTATTTCAAAAACTTAAATATGACAAATTACTCACAAAAACTACTCATTTACAGTAACGTGAGTAAATGTAATTTGTTACTTCCCACCTCTACTCTACAACAGCACTTACCATCTTTGGAGCTGGAGCGCCCTTGATGTACTCCTTTCATGCTTCAGGAAAGCCCTGTTTTTATCTGCAACACATTCTTTATTTATTTTATAGATAACAATATGTCAAGCAGTAATTAATAGGAGTATTACTCACAAATAGTCCCATCATCATGCAGTTGGTGTTTGGTCCTTGCATGATGCTAATTGGTGGGGTATAGGCTTCAACTATTTGTCAGTGGCATTAGTCTTCTGAAGCACCTAAATAAAACAAACATCAGACAAGTCTGTTTTTGGCATTAAGGGAATACTGTATACATGCAATTGTTCTGTTTAACCATTGCTCCATTAATTCGCTGGTTGCTCAGATCAGTTGTGCTGGTGCGGGTGAGACATCAAGGTATGCAGGACCACAGCTCTCCAGAACTGCACTCCAAGTCTCCTCGGAGCTCCTCCGGCAGCAGGGTACTCTCACTCAGCTCTCCGTCACGGACTGCTGTAAATGAACTCGGCCCGTCGCTCACGTCTGTCTTCTTGAAGAGACCTGTCAGCACACAGGCGGGATGGGAAGGGGTGGGTCCTGGCCTGTGAAGGGCGGAGAGGTGAGGCACTGAAGGAGGAGAGCGGGAAGGACGGAGAGGAAAAAGGACGGAGGAATGATGATGAAGGCATTAGAATGCAGCTGGAGCGTTGAAGCCGTGGGCTACGCCGACGCCCGCTGCTGCTGCTGTTGTTTGTGTTTGCTGCAATCTGTTTCCACATCCTTTTTTTCCCATCCTTCTTCTGGAGCCGCAGTCCTTCTGCCAGCAAAGAAAAAAACTGGAAGAAAAGGTTCAGTATTAGAGCTTGCAGATTATTTACGTCTCATCCTTTGGCAGCTTGTCGTGTGTGTTCTGCTCTGAAGACTCGGGAGCTATCACAAAGGAATGGATGCACACAGAGAAGGCCTTTAGTTAAGTAAGTCCTCCACTTTAGACAAATTTCACACCTATGGTGCGGCTTTAGAACGGCACAAAATCCCCATAATGGGTTCTCTTAGAACACATAAGAGAGAGTAAGAGAAAACAAGAGGGACAATGTGTAAGAGACAGAGAGAACAAGAGAGAGAGGGAGGCCTGGGACAAGAGGACTAGAGGGAGAAGAAGAAAAAATGAAATGCGGGGGGGTCTTTGGAGAAGCCTGCCTTTCTCATTCATTTATGGTTTGCCTTTTGCACGGCTGAAAACAACTGGAGGAAATCGGAAATGACCCGTGGCATGTCTGTCCGCAGAAGCTCGGGCCCCGTGAAAAGGTCTACCTAATTGTTATTTCATTTGGGTTAAGTGCGGAGGGCAGAATTAAAGCTTTGATTCGGCAGCATGAAATGAGCTGGAAATGTAGTGAGGGCCAAAAAATCTGCATACACTGCCTCAGAGATATCCCTCCCCCATCCCACCCCCATCCCACCCCCATCCCACCTTACACTCTCTCTCTCTTTCTCTCTCTCTCTCTCTCTCTCTCTCTCAAACATAGCTACACAACCAGGCTTCATGAAACTAGATTGCAAGTGGGATAACATTAGCTTCGCCCCGTTTGTAAGAGCGGGTCTGGAATCAGCAGGTATCTGGTGCTGAATAAAAGATGAGCCTTTAACAGCCTCTGTTGCTCCGTATCGCCTCTCTGTCTTATCAGAATTAATGCAGGCAGGCTCTCAAAGAGGGGGAGAGAGAGAGAGAGTGTGAGAGAGAGAGAGAGAGAGAGAGAGAGAGAGAGAGAGAGAACGAGAGAACGAGCAAGAGAAGTTTCAATGACACAAGCAAAACTCCCCAACCGGTATTCATTCATTCGGAGAATGCCATATGCACACCTCCTGAATGAGCTCTTTAAATGACAGGCAACTGTGTATGTGCATGTGTGTGTGTGTGTGTGTGTTTCAGAGAGAATGAGTGCTAGACAGATAGGGTAGAGTAGATGGAGTGAGAGCGAGCTCCACATTAAAACAGAAGATCCATGGCCGATCTGTGAGCCCGCTGCCGGCCCAGCATGCTCTGCTGTTTAATTAAGACTTACAGCCCGAGCGGCCAGCCTGACAGCTGCTTCATACGCGGGCAATTAAAAGAGCCGACACCCCTCCCTTCCACCGCAGCGAGACCTGTAAAAACACCATCTATTACTGTAATATGTCCCTCTCTCCCATGCGGCCCCTCTGACCCCTGCCCCTCCTCACACAGGGCACCAGCCTCCAACTCACTCACTCCAGTCTTGCAGAAACCACACCAACAGCAAAGCCAGGCTGCCGAGCCACACTGAACCATCAGCCACAGGGAGTGAGAAAACTCCAGCATGGCCATGCTACAGCGGTACTCCGTGCAAATTAGCATTGTATTTGAGCTGATCCACTGTTCCTGACATAAAAACAAGCATGACTTAGAACACTGTTCTAGGGAATAAAAATGATCCCTAATCACTCTTCCTTGGAATTCTATGATTCCTTCCTTTTCCTTAGTATTCCAACGTAAAGTGGAAAATCAGGAGCACTATTACAGAGAAGAGGGATGACATCTAATCACTATTCCCTATACTGGATAATTGGGAGCACTATTATGGGAAAGAAGAATGATACCCATCACCATTCCCCACACTGGAAAATTAGAAGGGAACAAGAGTAATCTTCTAACCATTATTGCCTACACTAGAGGTTAGGAGCATTATAGAACTCTATTATAGGAAACAAGAATTATGTCTAATCACCATTGCCTTCACTGGAATTTCAGAAACACTGTATAGAACAGGAATGATTCCCTGGAGATCCAATATTAGTTAATATTCCTTAGTATTCCTTGGAAAACGAATGGACTAAAATCAGGAGCACTATTATTGACTATAGAGTTTGAGACCTAATCACTATTCCCTACTTTGGAGCACTAGATAGAATACAATTGTAGAGAACAGATATGAACCCTAATCATGATTTCCTATGAGAAAATCAGGAGCACTATATTGAACACTATTACAGAGAACAGGAATGATCATTACTCTATGTACTGGACATAAGCACTACATATAACAGTATTGCAGAGAATAGATACAGCTAATATTCACTATTTCCAGTGTTGAAATATTATACAGAACACTATTAAAAGGAACAAAAATGACTCCTAATCACTATTTCCTTAAATAGAAAATCAGGAACCCTACAGAAAATATTGCTATAGGGAAAAGAAATAATCTAAGCAACAGTAGAATATATTTGTACACTGGTCTTATAGTAAATTACATAATCAAACTTGATCAGTATATTCACTGTCTATAACAGTGCACTGTGAAAATTGACTCTCAAAATAGAACACTTTAAAATGCATATGAATACCGAAATCCCCCGCTTTTCGCGGGGTTATGTTCCAAGAGCGCCCACATATATTGAAAACCGCGTTGTTGTGTTTTCGTTAAATAAATGCCTAAAAATGCATAATTTTATTGTGTAAACCCTAGATATGCCCCCAAATAATTTCATTTTAAACTCAGTTTAATGCATTACTCTTGAAGAAAATGTAAAGGTAAATGAATTATCACAATCAGACTTTATTGCTTACAAAATCATTAGCATTAACAGTTAGCATTAGCAGCATGTAAAGACTCGTACACAAAATAACAAGACAGCTCTCTGTGCTAATGCTCAGTTAAGTCAGGGACAAGGTAGGAAATATTGGTTTATTTGTGTGTGTGTGTGTGTGTGTGAGAGAGAGAGAGAGAGAGTGGGAGTGTGTCCGAAAACGTGTGCTTGCGCGATTTTAGGGCGTAGTGGGTTCACACCGAGCTAAAACACTGAAAGTACCCTTAATGCTGCACTGAAATGCAGTGCAGAACGATGCACATTATGCGCACTAAACGGGCACCATTTTGACCACATAGCGGACTTTCAATGTGTTTTCGAGTTGGATAGTGGTGGCAAACAGTGAAATTCAAGCCAGAGTGGAAGCAGCTGGTTGGTATAAATGTGAGTAATGTTAATAAAGTTATTTTACTGACCTACACTGCGGTAAAACCGGCAGATATTTTGGCGGCTGAAGAATCGCGAGCAAATGTTAGTCCGTCACTTCCACTAAGTGCGAAACGTTAGTGTTCTGTTTAGGACAGCACTGACCCACAGCAGTGCGCACTACAGAAGGCAGTGTGCGGTGCGCACTACGCACTAAATCTCAGTGCACTGACGGTAGTGCACGATTTCTGGACACACCCTGGGTCTGTGAGAGGGAGAGAGAGAAAAGCCATTAGCATTAGCGGTTAGCATTAGCAGCATGCATACACAAAAGAAATGTTGCAATGACTCTCTCTACCCACATGTTTAGACAGGGCACAGCTTACCAATACTAAACAAACTGAGGGGGAAAGTTTAACACACTCAAATATGAGGATAAGACACGGAGTCATGCTGCAGCAGGCTTCTTCTTCTTCTTCTTCTATTTATGGTGGTTGACTTTTCAGTGTATTACCACCACTGCTGGGCTGTAGGCAGTAATACAGTTTGGTTCTCAAAAAAAAGGTGAAAATATTTGCAGTTTCCATGTTATTGTGGGGATTTCCATGCAAAACAAGTTTGGTTCTTAAAAAATTTCGCGTGTGACCGAATCCGCGTCTCCTGATCTGGGTAAAACTGGGGGATTACCGTACATTTATATATTGCCTGGTTTCAAGCGTAGCCTAACCTTGCTTTTAAACCAGCGAATGTCTTTGAAGCCACTTAATTACTCCTGTTGTTAATTATACATTCATTATTGAATGTTAATTAGTGCTCCCAGGACTCTTTATCTAAGGAAATGGAAAATTAAAGCAGAAGCCAAAAACCCTTCTTAACATATAATGGAAGTTGAGGTAAATTAAGTTATATTATATTTGGCATCGCCTCTAATGTATCATGACATTTTGATTTAGTGTAAAGCTCAGTTGATGTTTTCTGCTATAAAAAGTGAGAAACAGCTCAAATGGAGATACAAGGTTTGGTTCTGACAGAGATGAGAATGCAACATCACATCCTATGCTCTTCAGACAAAAATGATGGAATCACCACAAAGAATGTTTACCCCTGTTTTTTTACTTCAAATAAGCAAATAGACAAAACCATTTTTTCTTTAATAACTTCAAACAAGTCACAATACCTAATTTAAATTTGTATAATTTTTTCAGATCAAGTAGACATATAATTAATGGAATGTGGACTAAAATATGCAATCATCAAGAAGAAAATCCCAGCGTATACTTTGTGTCCTCTTTAGGCCTGAATTTGAGGCGTGGACATCACTAATGAAAAGTGATATTCTTCTTCAAGCTGGTTCCAACTTTTTTAAATAGATTAGCTTTGCAGGATGTGATGGACCATTGTTTTTTATTTCCATACATTTTCAATGTGATTGGGATCCAGACTGTTTGCTGGCCATGTCGTTTTTTTTGCATTTGTCAGGATTTTGGCAGAAATTTGACGCCACCCGAACGCGCAGCCGACCGAACCCAGGTGCTGAACTGCCGTGTGGAAGCTTCGATTTTCTCCAATGAGCAAAAAAAAAGGCCGGCACTAAGTCTGCGCTCACCTGGCGCCATGGACACCCGAAACTGCTAATTCAGATGTCCAGGTGGAGGTCTGGACACGTGTTGATGTTGTCACTACTTGTCGTGTGGATGATCGTCAGGAGCCTAGTCAACCCAGGGTGGCTTTGTTAGCTCATTAGCAGTTAGCAGCATTAAGTGAAAATTTGTCATACGTGAACACACCACAGCACACAGTGTGAAGAGCACGAAATTCAACCTCTGCATTTAACCCATTCACCAAGTGAAGCAGGGGAACAGTGTGTGGGGACGGTACCTTGCTTTGGGTACCTCAGCAGTGCCTAGCGGTCTTGGGAATCGAACCCGGACTTTCTGATCACAGGGCGAATGCCCTAACCACTAGGCTACTAGCTGCCCCTACAAGGGTTAGCAGGGTTGCTAGGCACCTGACAATATGTCCACCGTTGTAGAGTTTAGGTTTAAGTGATTCTTGTTTGATTGTCTGCCTTGTGTAATTGGTTGTCTGGGTCTCAGTTGGAGTTTAAAGCCCAGTCGGTCTGGAGGGTTCTTTGCATTATCACAAGCTCCTACATCCAGCTTGATGCAGGTTCATGTGTATTTGGTGAACTGTGTGTGTGAAGTATCTTAATGCTTGTGTTCTCAAGAAGGGATAGTTTGTGTGCACAAGGAGGACTTTCTCTGGGCGTCTAGGGTGCTCCCCATGTGGCAATGGAGAGCCTTCACTTACAAGCAAAGCAATGCGAGACTGGACCCTTCTGTTTACATCCACTGCTGGGTGTCTGACTGTGTACCTTCCGTGTGTGACTCCCCTTCTATGTACTACTGGCGTGAGCAGTGGAGCGTCCACCGTATTTGAGTAACTCCATCTGGATGGAGTAGTTGTACTGGCCCCTGATGAAAGAGCATTTACTGGATCTTGCTGAAAGTTGGCTCTGCAGCCGCACCCTCCTTCCCTCTGCTAAAGCCTGTGCTCTGCTCGGGGAGAGATGGTCCTCCAAGAACTACCGTACCTCAAGTGTTTGTTAAAGCTTGCTTTTTGTTTGGAGCTCTATGAGCTCAAGAACTGAATCTCTGCTCATTAAAAACCTTATTCCTATCTAAACTGTTTTCTGCAAGCTCTGAAATCCGCCATGACATCTGTCCACTGACTAATGACTGCCATCTCCCCTGATTCTTTACCTGACATTACAACTCAGATCAGTCATAAGTGGCAATAATTTACTAGTTTTCTTCAGCTAGCCATTGTTATGTGTTTCATTAGAACTGTACCAGATTAAAGTTTCAGCATCGTCACTTTTATCCAGTCATTCACATGACTTTTCCTTTGGCTTTTCTGAATGTAAAAAAAAATTTCTTGCAGTTCTTCGTTTTGTTTTGCATTTCTAATTTCAAGGCTTTAATATCGCTGAAAATATTCAGTGCTGACACTTTGACATCTTCCCTGGTCGACTCATATGTTTTGCCTTTATACTTGCTGCAAATTAACTCTCTTGTTAGGGAAATGTATCCTTTCAATTAGAAACAGTCCAGCAGCTTGTTAAGGTCTGGAAGCACTACTTGCATTTTTGGACTTGTGCATATTCGGTTTTTTTCTCCACACTGAGTAATTCCATCATTTTTTCTTGGAAAAATGGCGTTCGTTAAAATGATTTTTGTTTCAGGTATGCTTCTGAAGCCATGAGCATTATATTTGTTTATTTGCTATACAGAAAAAAGCTGAGGGAACATCCTCTATGTGTGGTGATTCCAACATGCAGAAAAAACATAATTGCTTTAATACTGCATGCGAGCACAAAAAGGAAAAAACCTTCATGGAATCACAATGCACACCTAATGTACTCTCACCAGCCGCTCGATATGAAACATTCACCTCGTACTTGCATTCACTGGCCACTTTAAGAGCTCCACTTTCTTCATAGGTCCTCTGTACACTATGATAGCAATTTCCTGCTGTAGCCCATCTGTTTCTGCATAGTTTATTAGCTCAGCTCTGCCCCATTCATCATTAGCAGTCAGACCTTATGGCCGCTTTGACCAGATATTATTTGGGTAGAGCAGAGGCCCCAACCACCAGGCCGCGGGCTGGTATCGGTCCGTGAGTCATATTTTATTGATTATCAGAGCCTGAAAGAGCCATATTTTTGAAAAAATGCTTGTCTCGGTCACGTGATACGGAACATCAAAAATGAATTAAAAACAAATGATGTTAGTCGAATCTGTACCGGTCCATGAAAATATTGTTTTACATGAAACTGGTCCATGGGGCAAAAAAAGGATGGGAGCTACTGGGATAGTGGAACCATCTTAACAGTGACATTGATATGGTTGTGGTATTGTAATGTTTGTGGCCCTCATGCGTAACAGGCACAGCAGTGGATTACTAACCAAGCAAACAGTGAAATAACATCTGGACAGTAGAAATCTTGATAAGAAAACGATGCAATACTCAGTCTAAACTCCATAAAACCAGTAAAATCTACTAAGCCATAATAAACAGAAAAAAAATACTAAATTTGATTAATGTTGTTTGTATGTGTTGTAATGTAAGTGTAACACCACTGCCCAGCAGGAAACACCTTTCAAGCATAATTTTTTCAGGTGCCTAAGACTTTTGCACAGTACTGTACCTTCATAATTATTTGCATTGTGAGTACATTTTACTGTGGGAAGTAAAAGGAAAGTGTATTGGGCAGCAGGAAGATATATGGGGTAACATGCAGGGCACAAAAAGATCTTATAAGATGAGATAAAATAAGATAATCCTATATTAGTCCCACAAGTGGGAAATTTGCATTGTTATGGCAGCAAGTGGACAGAACAATAGGGAGAGCAGCTTAAACAATAGAATAAAAGCTATATAGCACAAACTTCTGTTTGTATGTTTTTACTGGATTTTCACTGCTATAAGTAATATGTTTAAACACTTTATGTTTCATGTAATTTAAACATTTAGTGTCATTTGGGCAAGCTGTCTTGGTATTTACTCTAATTGTATTAATAAAATCTGTACCACACATCCAGTTATTAGCTAGAATCTGTTGGGCATGTCAGTTTAGTGTAGTTAAACTGGCGGAACCCACCGCAATATTATTCAAAATAATTTTAGAGTTTGCACCTTACATTTACCCAATTAATACTTAGAACAGATTGTAAAAGAAAATATTACCAAATATTTTACATTTTCATTTAAATTTAAAAACTTGCAAGAAAGCCCTCAAAAAGCCCTGTTACTTTTTACTCAAACCGAGTTTCAGATTATAGCAATAAATAGAGAAATCTTATTTACACCTAAGTTTTATCTCTAAAGCCTTGCGGTAAGAATGTATGAGACGTTTTTCTTCCAAGTGAAGGGGAAAAAAAGACCATCCCCTGATGTGTGAGTGTTTGTGCATGTTTTGTGTCATAAATGACTACAATTGAGGTCAATCCTCTAAGTGAGAGGGATCATGGTAATTGTCCTCAAAGTAAACATAATAAAGATTATTTATTTGTTTGTTAGTATAGGCCAGAGCAAAGAAAGGGCTTAGTGGTGCTAAAAATACGATGATTCAACCCACGTTCGTGGTGATTCATCAGATGGACAAATTTCAACACAAAGGAGTCAGTGTGTCTTTCTACAGTTTCTTTTGTTGCGTCTCATCTGTAGTTAAAGAAGCCTGTCTGGGGGACCTGTGGTCAGAAACTGATCTCTGATTTAGCAGCACAGGATGAACACAAATTGTTCGTGGCTACAGGTTCTGTACAAACTGTTCAGAAAGTTGGACCTCTGAAGCTGGTTTTTCCACTAACGTTGTTGGTGGGTTTGTAGAATTTTGATGACAGATTGACTGAAGAAAGACTGCTACCACTGATAACATGAGAACTGTACCAGTATAACTAACAGCTAAGAAGGAAAAATTCTTGTACAATTCAATGTTTGAGACAAAAGCAAACTTGTGATGCAAGGAACCAGGGCTTGTAAAGTCTTAAAAATAAAAATAACTATTTTATTTACTGTTTAAACTGACCAGTTAACCAACATGTGTCTGTATATGTAATGATGTTAATGATACTAATGGTAAAAAAAATGGTAAAATGGTAAAATAGTGGTAAATAAAAGATGCTTCAATCTTGAATGGATTTGGAATGTAACTTCTTAATGGTCAGAATATAACTTCTTCACAGTAGCCATAAAATGCAATTGCTGCCTGGTCCCTCAGTTCAGCTTTCTTTTTTTTAATTATGAACATTGAGATTCATTACTAGTACTAATGAACTGGATTTTTTAAAGTATTTTAAAGTGAGTAAGTAATTCAACATTTATAGGTGTTTTATTGAGTTTTAAAGCTATTTGTGTGTCATACACACCTGAGCTGCAGTGATGCTATCTTTTTTTATCTTACCACCACTGTTTTTGTGGAGAGATGTGAAATGTTTTCACAGTGTGACGTCTGGTGATCCCTCGACTCGTCAGAGGAGAAGTGGATTACCTGAGTACTAGGGGTTAGGGCTTTGGATTCAAGGTGTGTGAATGTGAGTGAGAATGAAAGTCTGCAGGTATGTTCGCTAGGAGCTGAGTGTGTGAGAGAATGAATGGATGCAGGTGAGCTCATTAGGAGCTGAGTGAGTGTGACATGTTATTGGCTGAGAGCGTGTTTAAATCCTGGCCGAGCCAGAGTCTTGGTGCGTGGTCACCAAACTCATTGGGATTCTGCTGGAGGGAATGGTGAAGGAGCACCGTATCTAGGAAAAGTGCAGTCGTTCAGACTCAAGAAAATGTATCGGCCTGTGGTTTGAGCTGTGCTGTGTGAGTCTGGTGTGAGTGAGTTGGGAACTGTGTGCGGGAATGTCCTCTTATTCAGGAAATGCCAACAGGACTAAGGCAAGGCTTAAGGCATCACCACAAGCAGAGGAAGAAGACTCAAGCGATAAAGAGACGAGTGGCACGTTCTCTGGCAGTGTGTTCCATCTATAAGCTCTGACTCTCTTTCTCTCTTCTGTGTTCCAAGCAGGAGTAACGTGTGGAAACGGTGTGAAAGGCCTGTTTCTCTAAAGAAAGTCCTGGCTATGAACAGAGGACAGTAAGGACCCGTCTGTGCGTAGTAGACGGAGGCAGGACTTTAAGAATTCCCAAGAACTGAGGATTCGAGGAGTAGAGAGACTCCTCAAGGAATAGGCTCCTTAGGAATTGAAAGTGTTTTGTGTTGAACTTTAAGCTCTCCTTCATTCTCATTAAACTGTTCCTCTTGTATCTGGTTGCGTGCTGCTGTGTCTCTCACCCCTCAGCCCGACATGACACACAGCAAGTTCTCACCTCCTTGCTTGTATCCCCCATTGCTCGCTAGCAGCTCAACACACACACAGCCATAACTAACTGGGTAAAAAATCTCCAAAATGGTAACTTGACAAGAAAAACAAAAACATGCTTTCCTTCTAACATAAGTTTTGTAATGTAAGTTTATGTAATGAGTATTTCTTGTGTAACGAGTAATACTGTGGAGCATTCGTATTGGTGCATTGATTATGAAAATTTTACACATTGTAAAGGGCAGCTTCTATGTTCAAATTATGTAGAAAAATGGAGAGGGGTTTCTTTGAACAGTAATTATACTTCATTTAATTAATACATTCATTATCTGAGCTACTTATCCTAACCAGGGTCGCGGGGCTTGCTGGAGCCTATCCCAGCTTTAATGGGGCAAAAGGTGTAGATCAGACACAAACACACTCACTTCTAAGGGCAATTTGCATCTACACTTCACTTGACCTACATTTCTTCGGACAGTGGGAGGAAACCAGAGTACCCTTTGGAAAGCCTGTGTAAGGACCTGATTGGAGTAATGTCCTCTCTTTTCTTGGTTTTTATTCAAACTCTACCAACAGCATTTTGAATAAGCCATATCTGAAGGATATGAAAGCACTTATGAGTTTATGCAAATCTTCCTTTGTCACAAAATTTTCTTTAGAGGCCAGAATGGTGATTTAATTATAGCTGCAATGTGATCACTGAAACCAAGATCTCCATTCATGATTACACCAAGGGTTTTAGCATGGGTATAATTTGATCTTGAGTTGCGATCTTCCCCAACAGAACTATCTCTGTCTTGTCCTTATTTTACTGAGGGAAACATCCAACCATTTACTTTTTCAAGCTATAAACACAATGAGTCTGTAGGACTGAAGAAATTTGGTGAAAGAGCTAGACAGATCCAAGTGTTGTCTGTAGACCTTAGAATTTGGCTGAAAGAAAGTATGTACATGTTGAACAAAAGAGGCCCAAGAATGGATCCTTGTGGCACTCCATATGGCACATTCCTGAGAGCTCAACCCTATTGTCTTATCTGTCCAGCAGTATTTTAGAATCAACCTTGTCAAAAGCTGACCTAAGATCTAGAAGTACTAAGACAGTTATCAGACAAGTCATTTAAGACCTTAGTTCAGGACTATGTTGTTAACAGACATTCGACGGAAAGTAATCATAGTAGTCATTTGAATTCAAGTAATTACTAATTTGATTGAAAACTTTTACCTATGAAAATAAAGACTTGAAACAGGCCTATAATTAAGTGTGGAGGCGTCTAGCGTTCGCTTTTTAAGGTTTTATAACAGCTGTCTACTGTGATGCTAGAAACATTCCTGAGAGAGGAGAGCTGTACACAATTTGTAGAATTTCAGCAAAATTTTTTAAGAGTGTGGAGACAGTAAGCAGAATGCTTAGAGTGTAGCCCTATACTTGTGTCATTAGTAGCAGCAAATTCCAATATAATTTTTCTTTATGTGCCTGTAGAGTTGTTGTGTTACTGCTTGACTTGATGGAGATAATGCTTTGTCTGACATTTTCAGCTTTTATGTGGAAAAAGACACAAGCTCTATTTATTTTAGACAATTTTATATTGACATTTTATATTGTAAAATACCTCAGGCATCAGGCAAATATTCACAACCATTTCATATAAAAGCTTTCCTTGAATGAACTTTTGGAGACATTAAACCCTTCTGACATTTGGTGCTTATCGCCACCACTGGGAACAAATGGGATTCAGTAGGTTTCTCATATGGAACAGAACATTTCACATCAAATCACTCTGAAATCACCCCTTGCTTGAGGTAGTCCATCACGTATGATGAAGACCTCCACCGTTGTCCTTAATGGTTAGTTCTTTGATGACTGATGAGACCAGTTCTGGAGCCAGCTGTCACAATCACAGCGACAGGTTGTCAGGCCTAATGTTACATGAACAGAGTAATGCCTTCATCGGACCTCTGAATCTAGCTTTTTTATTACATCAGGTGACTAAGAAGACAGGTTACTTGGAACTCTTGGAACTCCACATGACATCAATAGGTGACCTTCGCTTCATCACTTCATAGCAGTACAGAAGAGTGATCACACAGGTAGCCTGACTGATGTGATGGAGGTTTTTATTCCGAAAGATCCAGCGCTGGATTCTCCTGGAGGCAGCTAATGTTTGATCATGAACTGAATATCGAAGCTGCAATACTCAGACAAGATGCTGCTGAGATACTGGAATGACAGGCTTTTGATTGTTGGCAAAATGATTGACGTTGTACTCAGTCAATCACAATCATTTCTAAGTAGCTCTTCACTATTTCAAGCAAACTCCTTAATTCAGCAGCATTAATGTTGCCCAGATTATTATGATAGGAGGCAACAGTTAATACAAGAAAACAATTGGTATTCTGTGCTGCAAGGAAAGCAGGAGGATTAGGTTGCTTCCAAAGAGAATATGGTTTAAAGATTACAGAAAGGTTCTCAACTTAATGAAATTTCTTTCATTAAACAGTCATTAAAGACAACATTCTATACAGAGCCTACAGTAATGATCTTGCATTCTGTTTGCCCTCCAGTGGGTCCGTCTGGGAAAACGTGTCAGTCATGGTCTGTAAGAAGAATTTCAGTGATTTTAACTCAAGTGAAATGTCGCCTAAAAACACAAATCAGACTTTCAAAAAAGCCAGGGGAAAAATGAACAGGGAAGAATAAAGAAGACAGCATGTCAGTTTTCAGAGAGAGAAGTAGGCTATGAAGATATACTGGAGCTGTTAGAGGAAAGGAAGCTTGTGCTTTTGTAACTGTAGATGTCAAATGGAAATGATATTCATTCAAAACCCTGTGTCTCACTGCTCATTTATAGCATTTTGCAGTTTTTCTATTCAGAATCAGTATTGCAGCCAGTGGTGCAACCAGACAGGACAAGACATGAGGTGTTTCACCATCCAGATTTGAGGCTGATTCAAAGTAGCGCACAGTGAGTTTTCCTTTTTTGATCTGCTTTAAACCAACGAATTAAACGTTTTCAGAAATGCATCAAATGTGGCAATTAATATAGTCTAGAAAGACAATTTAATGCAAAACAAATGTTTCTACATTATCATCCAGTCTGACATCACAATAATGAGTGCGAACATGTAGTGTGAATCCAATTAATGCAGGGACAGATGTGACGGAGACTCTGTGTACACCTGGTCACTTCAGATGACTGCAATCTGGATTGTATCCAATTTTAGCCACATTCATTTACACTTCTTAGTCAAATGTGTCTCTTCTATTTAAAAGAATATAACAAATTCACACAACACAATCAATGTCAGCAGTATCATGTGTCATTGCCATCTTGATCCATGTGTGTTTGAACACTGCACTGTAGCTAGACAGCAAAAAACAACAAGACCAGGTACAGTTTAGCCAAACTGCTGCTTTATTTGAGATAACTGTCTCAACCACAAAGGGATATACATGGAATGATCAAACTCCTATCACAAGAAGAACTAAAAGAGCAGTGACGCCCCCATAAAGTACTGAATTGCAGTCTCTTCCATTACCAAAGCAGCAGGTTCTCCTGTGACAGTAGTGGGAAGGGTTTTGGATGTTGAATGTGTCTTGGGGAAAGGGGTGCATTTACATTGCTATAATGTGTCCCCTGAAGCGGTCTGAGCGATGGGATTCTGTTTAGAGTAAAAGTGAGGAACTATCCCTTAAGGCCACTTTTCGCAGTGAGATTACCAAGGCCAAGGCACGACCAAAAAGAAGAAAAATTGACACCAAGCCTCAAGTGGCTTATTACTTTTATAAAAAAGCCACAACATAAAATGTGCTGCAGTACACCAATCAATGTTGTTTTACTACAATAAACAGTTATTAAATTACAGTTTACAACTGCTTTGAACATGGCTCAGCAAATCAGATTTCAGAACTGGAACTAGCACTCAGGCATTTAAAGGGGCTCCTTTGCATCGGTGCCATTTGAGATTTACTACAAGCACTGATGACACATCACACCCTTGAGATCATCAACTCCTACTGTTTTCAGATGACTCCTCTGTGTGCTTCTAATCCCCAGAACGAGTCATACGGATTTTGCCAGATGGTTCGAGCTGGTGCTTGATTGACATAGCAACAAAATATTGCTGAATTTTGCAAGCGGCCAATTGTGACTTGTTTGGCAGGGAGGCTGTAAGGGTGGACTGCAGATTCTGCAGAGAATAAACCAAAAGAGCACAGTCATATGCAGATGTTCAGGATATGCTTAATTAATGCGCTGCTAATATAGTATTCAAGGATATTCCCTCTGGACAGTTTTGAAGTTGCTTAGAGCCTTCTGATCTCTAAGAGGTTGCCATCTAATCTAAAGCCCCTAGCAACACCACTGCTGTACTCAAGATCTTTAAGGATAATGCGAATGATAGTTGAAAGGATGAAATGTCTAGGTGTAAGCACATACCTGCCTTACAACCAAATGTACTGAAGAAGGCAGACTCTTGTTTCTGGAAGCATTTTCTATAATGGATATAAGACCAGCATCTCTCAGCATACACACTTAGGGCCTATTCACATGGGTCCAATTTTTACAGATGACATAAAAGCTTTCAAAATAAACTCTCACATTTTAATGGTGCCTTTCAGACTGAGTCTGAAAAAAACTGGAGCCAGTTTGATTTTCTGTGTAGTTCAGATGTGTTAATTGAGATGACCAATCAGAGCTCCGTGGCCATGGCTGCAATCCAAACAAATAGCAGCAGAATAGCTCATCTTGCTCGTGGCACCACACATACCACACATGCTGATTATGCAATGCAGAATCTGGGAATGATGGCGAAGACCTTAGTACAACACAGCAAGTGTTTATGGCTGTTTTTTGTTTATCTTGTTATTCCATCGTCTGTTTAAGGTGTTGTCGCTGAATGGGATGTATGTGGGAAGTATGTGTACCGTTTAAAAAAATGTATAATGAATTTATCATCAATATTGCTTGAGGAATTCAATTTTTTGCTTCTACCATCTTCTTCTTGAGTTCACAGAGTGAAAAAATTCAGCATTTGACAATAGGCCTTTAAACTAAGAAAGAAAGTAGGAAAGAAAGAAAGAAAGAAAGAAAGAAAGAAGACTTTGGAGGAAATGTTTGACCCATAACATGATACTACCAATGCTCAGAGGGGGAAGACTAACATGTACTTCCTTCCTGTTTTTACCAACTGGCTCTCACAATGTCACTGGACAGCTCAACATGCTTGGAGGAGAACACTGCCAATTCTGTTACATCAACTAACAGACACCTATGCTGGCTTCAACATGATGAAAGACTCTACCATTACTGCTCTTTGCCTACGGAGAGATAAAAAAGTGCAGAGGTCAGGGCATGGTGGAAGGGGGGGGTGTTCAGTATGTCTTTATTTGTTAAATATCCAGAGACTGAAAGCATGGTAATGGGCTCATTTATTATTTTTCAAACTCCCATTGATCTCAGCACTAATCTCATTATTAGCCCATGATCTGTGAAAGACGGGAATTCAAAACACCCTGCTTCTACTGTGGTGTCATACTGACAAGCTTCAGGTGTGGCAGCATTTGTAAAAGCGATGCTGGCCACTGCCACAGACTTAACTGCGACTACTGCTGGAGGTCCACAGCAGGCATGGAAGAAAAGAAAGAGAAAGCAGCTCAGAGCTCATATCAGGCCCGTGTAAAAGATGAAAAGAAAGCCTTCTGATGGATCTGGAGAGAAAACCACCAAACCCTGGGTTCTGCATTAGAGAAGCAGCCTGAGTCATGCTGTTGGTGGGAGGCCTGATCTTAATGTAGCTCACTGGTGGGAGAGAGGTAGGCCGATGTGTACTAGTTACAGAAATCTGTCTGCTCTGACTTGCCACACAATCAATACGGTTTCAGCAAAATGTTAGCGTAGCCTAGAACATTAATACGTTTGCTGTGCACGTTCTCACAGCTTCAGACCCTGCTCCATACACTCTCAAAGATAAAGTCATTATAAAAAGGCTTTGTTGGAGTCATGCCATGGAAGAACCAGCCTGGATTCCCTAAAGTACCATCTTTTGTAAATGAGATGTGTAATTGTGAATAACCATTATAAAGTTATAATGGTTTATAATGAAAGAGCTGCCACATAATGGAAAGGTTATAATACCAATTAAGAGATTTTTGTACAACCAAATATCCAAGAACAGTTATTTTTCCCAGTTTAGTCATGGCCAATTGCAACTAGGTCTCTCCATCATGTGGTGCTAGCAAGTTAGCATGGGATGCTAGCAAGTTAGCATGTGATGTTAACACAACGTCCTGGGACAGTTCACAGTGCTTGCAAGAGAACACTTAACTGCTAGTTCTGTTTGGTCAGTTAACAGATGTCCACAGTTTGGATTTTTACTCTGGACTGTTCCTAAACTCACACTTGACTAAATGTGCCAGTGTTTTCTTGAAAAAGGTGGTCTGGAATATAAAGTAGTCAAACCTTTGTGTGGTACATAGTGTGTGGTCCAGTCCCGGTGCTGCCTGTCAAGCAATGCGACTGGTTCATTTTGTCACAGTACTCTGTGGTTCTAGGATTAAGTTGGTGAGAAAGGAGACAGGTGGGAAAAAATGTTAGTGCTTAGATTGAGATTATTATGAAAAATGCTTAATCCTACAAGGCTAAAACTCTTCTCAAGTGAGACCCTCAAGAGAAAACATTTTGCCTACTCAACACCCCTCACCTAGGGTGCCAAAATATCCAGTAACACCAGGTTCTGTCAGGTACAAATCCACAAAAATATGCTGATAATAAACGTGATTTTTTTGTAAAATAGCAGTTTATTCCAACGAAAATATATTTTTTCACTCAATTCAAGTGCTTACTAATTATGTACAGCTGTGGAAAAGGCCATCTCATTCAATGCCCACCAGTTCAGGTTTTAAATGTAGCAGTAACAATGAGCCCTGACTGGTTCAGAACTCAAATCCATGAGTATGGATTGAGTTTGGACTTCAGTTTCATTTCGTTTCTACCTGAGTTATCATTCAGAGTGACTTCATGGACTCTGAAAGTGTTTAAAGGAAGGAAGATGTGTCACTATGGATAACATCAATTCTCAAATATCAATTATCAATACCATACTATGGCATTTTTAATAGCTCACATACTGATTTTCCCGCCGTGATTATAATGGGGCATGGCATTTCACATAGGTCCACGCTCCAGTAAATTGGCTCCAGTGATGCCAGTGATGTTAGTTGCTAAAGACAGTGAACCTGTTTACCTTGGATCAACCTTTTGATTTACACAATCGAATCATGTTTGGTTTTATTTGACTGCATTTAAAGCCAGGACACTTGACCTATCATGGTTATATGATGATCATATGATATTTGGAGGTGGTCAGAGATCATGTTTGACCCAACAATAAATAGAATTTGTAACAGATATGAAGCCATGCTTACAGCAGGTTACCAGAAATAAAATAGAAATGGCATATTCACTACTGTATAGAAAAGTATGATAAAAGACATGGACACTCTGCAATAGTTTTGATGCCTAATGCTCCTAAGTCATACAGTACTGTGCAAAAGTTGTAGGCATCTGAGAAAATTATACTTAAAAGCTGTTTACTACTGGACAGAGGTGGTAAGTTAGTGTTAAAACAGTAATAATACAATAAATACAAATAACATTAATACAATAATTGTGGTTTTACGTATAGCAAACTGTTCGCTAAACTATTTCCAGACCTCCCCTCTTGGAGACCCAGTATTACTTGTAGCTTCATCACATACCTGGTTTGGCTCTTTTTACTTAGTTAGATTAAATTGATTGTGTTGTTCATGTAATTTTATACTGAGCGGAAATCTGCAACTGAACCTGTGTTCCTCTAACCAGCTCTCAAAATACCAACTACTTTTTAGAAAAAAATTAAATCTTGATTCTTTTTACTGCTTTCATGTTTGTTTGCATTTACAGTGGACCCCTGAAATTTGCAGCGGTTACATTCGAAGAGCACCCGCGATTTGTGAAAAAACGTCTTGATACAGTTGTAATTTATATGGAAAGTTAGCTGAACATATTTGTTAACAAAGTAGTCAAAAATTATATAATGGAATAAAAATAGCAAAAAAATGTGACGGAATATTTTCAGAGGTTTCCACCAACAATTATTAATTCTAAGAAAAAAAATGCGACTGAAGCCGCAAACCCTGAACCGCGACTTTGCGGGGGAACACTGTACTCTAATGTTCACTTGTGGTTTTGCTGGCAGAAAGAAACTCACTGCTGATTTAAATGGCTTCACACAATTTTGGCCTAAAACTTTGCGCAATACTGTGTATCCCCATCCTGTCTAATGCATCACTAATACTCGTCTTCTCACTGCCCCACAACCCCCCACCCCAAATGACAGCGGTGAAATCCTAGGAGAAGGAGTGAGAGCGAAATCTGTATTCTGACAGACCGACCGCTACCTCCCTGCACATCTAGAAGGCGCCATCTGTGTGCATATACACCGTGGGAGGGTGTGTGGGTGTGTGTGGGCTGTGCAATGAGAATATATTGACCTGCTCAAGCGACAGGCCTAAACACTTTACGCATTGAGCAGCACAGTATATGTGTATGCAACTGGTGCAAAGAAAATTCACAGAACAGCAGCAAACAAAAGTTCGGATTCTTTCCCACCCCTACTGCGAAATGGGAATTCATCAGTGAAGGCATTTCACTCCTATCAACTCCTATCAAATTAAAGTGGTTGTTTGGCCAAAAAATATCATTTACAGTTTCCACCATACCCTGTGTGGTCGGTGGGTCAAGACTAAATGTGACCTGCTGCCATAAGTGATTTGCATTTCACAGTTTTTATGTTAAAAACAACCTGATTTAACAGCCTTAGTAATGTAACCTGATGATCATCAGTGCTTTTTTAGTGCAGCTTATTCAAAGCACTTTATGTCCTCAAGTCTTAGTTCTTGTTTGGTTTGTCAGAACGCCCTCTTTTGTTTACTGACCCCTCCGATGAGGATGTTTTCTTCTCATTCACAGCAGGTCGAAGGTAACTCTGGGCTTGTGTGAGGAGATCATTCAGACTTGTGTATTAATGCTGTCCAAAAAAACCATGCACCTCCATTTTTCTAGTTGCTGCTCTTTATATTGTGTGAAACCTTCATGATATACATACCATTAGACCCCTCAAAATGACTTCAGACTTCATGTTCTTACATTAAAATTCATAAGATGAGACAGCAATGAAATGGATGTGATCTGCTGCACCCTTATTTTTTAAGAAAGCACTCCCACACTTTACTTCTTTTTGAGTTTTCAGCCATTACATATATACATATATGACTCTAAACTGACCCTTTGCTGCTGAAGTCATGACTTCACTCCAGTTGCTTTTAATGGAATCTAAAAATCCACGCCGAAAAAATTTGCATTGATGCTGAATAGCTGTTTTGACTCGACACTGCATGCCCAAATCAAGTTGCGTATATACTTCTGTCCTCCAACTGTGGGATGCACTAATATTTTAGGAAAACTTCAACTGCCTTTAGCTATATGATACACTTTCATTTAATAGGTTGCGTGTTTATTAACTGATCTTGTAGATATCAGCGTGTCATATAATGTCAGGAATGACATAAGCAAGTCTGACAACTCCAGGCCATCTGAGGCAAGTGTGGGATTTGTTAGGCTTAGTTTCCTTGAAGCTATTTGGTGGCTATAAGCTTTCATTATGTTTTAGCTACATTAGATACAAACATCAAACATCAAGCATGTCTTGGTGGATCGACTACTGTTGGGATAAAGGGAGGGGGGGGGGCTTTTTGCTGATCCTTGCTTTAAGAGAAGTGGTAGCTCAGTGCAGAGTGAAAGAATTCTCCATTCTCACTTTGACCTGAAGACAAACGAGGTGCCTTCTGACAGCAAATGAGAAGATAGGCCCAGCAGAGAGCCTGCTGCAGACTCAGGCAGGAGAGACAGAACAAGACAGGGAGACAGATAGTGGCGCAGAGAGAGAGAACAGGGAGGGTGTGTGTGTGTGTGAGGGGGGGTGTCTAAAAGTGTAGGAAAAACACAACTAATTGAGTTTTCAGAAATTGTGGATTCAGAGTCAAATCTCAAAGGGCTGCTCATCTGGTCTGCACAAACATCAAAGCCATTAGAATTCATACAGTAGACTATTTCTCACACAGCACAACGTGGCGCTGTAATGCAGCCTTATTGAATACGGATTCCTCTCCAAATACCCCTTAAATCTTCATTATGTTTATGGAGTCAGAGCATCAATTCATGGTGTCATACATAATAAATCAAGACTACATTTTAGAGACAAGTTCAAAATGCCTGTAGTCGCATTTTAACTGGGTCTGTTTTTCATCACGGCCTCTGGAATGCAGTAATCAATGGCGCAAGATTAATAATACAACATTAAAAACCGAAATAGCCTATGTTTACACAAAAATATGCTCAATTAAAAGTAGAAGGAAAGATTCTTTGGTCAGCTTTAGAGGTCCATAAAAACAAAAGGGGTATCTTTATTCATATCTGAGCATGAGTTTATGGGCAATACTCGGAAAGCAGGTTTTACTTTAGAGCTACAAATCTACTTTAGAGTTTGTCACGTCTGTCCTCCTTCTCTCGGCATTCAGGGCAGGCACACTGACACCAAGAGTAGTTGAAGTGCATCATTCTTTATTATCCAAACTAAAAACTGGCATATGAGCCACTCAAAACTATACAACACAAAGGTAATGTGATGGTTGACCCACAACTAAAATAGAACTCTTGAAACTTAAATACCAAACACACTCAAACACGAAGCAATCATAAAACACAATCACTTAAACTATACAGAAGACCCAAGACACAAACATACACAATTCCAAAATAAGAGTCCCTTAACGCGACTCTACCGGCTGCTGGCCAAGACATGACACAGTTTAAACAAGAGAAAGCTACTATTTTATTTTTCAAAAACCTACGAGGGCTTGAAAGACTTTAGAAGAGCATGTTTAGTTCCGAACTCCTTAGTGCACTCGTGCCATCGCAATTTTATCAGTAGTGGCCTGGTTTAAAGTAATGAGAAACTGACAGGCTGAACTATATATTGTAAATACTGGGCTTACACACACACACACACACACACAAACACATATTTAATCATCATGTACTATTCCATGTTGGTTTCTTGTGTTTACTTCATAGATAGGTTTACATGTTTTTTTTGGTGTGAGGTTACCATGTGTAGCAGCAAATGTTCACATTCATCCAATTTCAGCTCACTTTATTATTAGTCACACCTGCAAACAACAATGATAAACCATTTTTTGGCCACAACTTGCTGTGGAATAATCAAAACTGTTCTAGTTGTATTTCTGGTTTCTTGTATTATAAATGACTCAGTTAATGATATCTGGTTATGGAGTCTCTCTTATGGGTTCCTTGCTGTCATGAGCACCGTTCTTTCACTTAATGGTCTATCTCGTGCCCACTGTAGGTGCTTTCAGCAGTGGACAGGGGTCAGCATGGGCACTTTGACAGGTCTGCAATCTTATACACAGTAAGCAGCAATGCTCTGTGTATTTTGAGGCCTTACTTTTATAGCCAGCAATAATGTTGTCAGCGATTTGTGCTACAGTAGCTCTTCTGTGAGCTCAGACCAGAGGGGCTAGCCTTTGCTTCACCAGTTGTCCTTTCTTGGGCTACTTTTGGTAGGTTCCAACCACTGCATACTGGGAAAATCCCACAGAGATATTGTGGCATTTTGGCACTTGTCAAAGACTCTTGCTTAGCTTTCCTGCCTCCAACTAATCAACTTCAAGAACTGACTGCTCTCTGGCAGCCTAATATATTCCACCCCACGACAGGTGTCACTGTAATGAGAGAATCAATGTTATTCACTTCACCTGTCAGTACTCATGTTATGGATGATCAGTGTATATCGCACAGTGCTGTATCTCAAGACAAGATACATGTCTGCACATTTGCAGTCTTAACAAGTCTTTGCAAACTTTTGCTGCATTCACACAAGAGCGTACTGAAGCAAAACCACAAACCACAAGTGTAGACTTTGGGGAAAAACTGACTGCCTCTGTTTACATCCTGGAAAGTACCATTACAATGAACCCCTGCAGTCAAAGCTTTGCGGTTCACAGCCATTCCAAAGTTTGTTATTTTTGTTATTTTGTATAACATAATAAAATCTGTGATGTGGATATAAATATTTGAGATGTAAAATATATACACCGATTAGCCATCAGCTGACATTAAAATCAGCTACATATATTTAATCATCACTTTTGAAATACAAGACCATTGTTTACAGATTTGGTGCATCCCACTGATTATATGCAACCTCTGAGTTTTTTAAATACATTTATTTAAATACATTTATATAAATACTGAAAACACTGATTTCAAAACCTTAGACCATCCACAGTGTGAACATTAAGCTACTAAATAGCTTATTAAGGATGCAGTGTTTTTGTGAGCTTGTAAATAAACATCATAAGTGGACTTCAGTATGGAAGCTAAAAGATATGAAGACTCCAGCAGAAATATCTCTTACACTTTACATGTTTTGTGCACATGATTATAGTATAAAATCCTAAAATATGGGTACTTCAAAGGCCATAACACACTGACCTAACCTTGTCCAACAAATCTTAACTTATAAATAACCATGTTTGAATGAAATGTTTCTTTCCTTGTGACCTGCTAAATATCCTAAATTCCTACATATAAAGCATGAACAATGAAGTTTATAATTTAATTTATTAACCCTTATAGGCAACCCTTATATAGGCCCCTATAAAAAGAATGTATATATATTTTTGTCATCTATACATACATATACATATACAGTAATCCCCCTGTTTTATGCAGATTGGATTCAGTCACACACAGATTTTTTTAAAGAACCAAACTCATCGTTTTATGCGGAAATCCACACAATAACATGGAAACTGCAAATATCCTTGCTTTTATTTTTTGAGAACCGAACTGTACTGATAAGTTGTCAACCACCATAAAAATAAGAAGAAGCAGCCTGCGTGCCTGCTCCGTGTCTTGTCCTCCTATTTTAGTGTTTTAAACTTTCCCCCACAAATGTTCAAGCTTATTTCAATGTTTCTTTTGTGTTTCTGTTGTCTTTACACTTTGCTAATGCTAACCGTTAATGCTAACAGAGTTTCTCTCCCACTCACACACTCACTCTCTCTCTCTCTCTCTCTCTCTTTCTCTCTCTCTCTCTCTCTCACACACACACACACACACACACACACACACACACACAC
>JBBPDC010000141.1:2659315-2672251 GCA_037974485.1 Hemigrammopetersius urotaenia
TGTGTGTGTGTGTGTGTGTGTGTGTGTGTGTGTGTGTGTGTGTGTGTGTGTGTGTGTGTGTGTGTGTGTTTGTGTTTCCCGGTGATGTGGAAAGGGAATGGTGCTCCCATTGGGGAGTTAAAAATAACAGTTAAAAAAATGATGTCAGCTACTGCTGCCCCCCAAAAAGGGTCTCAGGGTGGTTTGACTCACCAAATCTCAACTTATGTGAGAATCTGGGAACACCGTTCTCATCAAAGGAGAATGGTGTTCCCCACCTTCTTGTAGAATCTTCAAGAGCAAGTAAAACTCATTTTTGTCTTTAATACCGATGACTCAGACACTGACTTGAACTTCTGGATTCGAAAAGACTCAGAGTGAATGGATTTGTGTCCTGAAAGAGGCTTACCAGACTGTTATCAAGAGACTTGCTTGCATTAACTTGGAACTTGACTTGAGATCTGCCTGTACTGCTTTGGAACTGAACATGACACTTACTTGTCCTGACTTGGACACACATGTACACACACAGACGCACAATTAAAAATTAAGTCCTGTGTTTTTTTTTTTGCTGAGCATCTTTGAACTGAAAATGTGCAAAAACAACAAACCACAAGACCCACACACACACACACACACACACACACACACACACACACACACACACACACACACACACACATATACACAGGTACTAAAGGCAAAAGCCAGACTGACTGCACATCACTACTCATGCATACAGCACTAAAGCTGTACACAAAATGCCAATATTGTCACTCACATGGGAATTCTGTTACACTCTGCATTATGTTTGCACCTGTGCATCAACACGCCACACTGAAGATCCCCACCAAGGCTGTAGGCACTCAGCCATCGCACATGGAGATATTTACTCACACACATCCGCACACAGTCAGGCCAGCCACCCTCCCACTGCAGAGACAGGCAGGTGTGCTGGTTTATGCTCTGCCTCCTAGGAGCCCACATATTTAATTAACCTTTTAGCTGGCCTTCTGCTTTAGCTGGCCAAATACGCACACACACGCACAGACACACACACACACACATACACACACACACACACACACAGGGAACAGGGAACAGGGACATTCAAGAAAGCTCATACAAATGACCATGCAAAATGCATGCAATAAACTATGCACTTATGCAATATTAAGCAAAGCAGATGCCAACATTTCCAGCGTAAATTATCTATATGATCTCCATACTGCACTGGTGAAAGTGTAACAGTATAGAGAATGTGTGTATGTGTGTGTTGGCATATTTATCTCTTGAAAGGTCCCCATATCAAATATCACCATAATGATAAGAATACTGAGAAATCTGTGGCACTGGGAAGATATTGCTGGCGCTTGCTGTTTTCACCACAGAACTGTTTATAGATTAACTTAAAGAGCAGAAAAATCGGCTTTAGGTTTAGGTGCACTGCATTACTGTACTCCAGTCAATGGATAAAAATATATAGTAACACAAAATGTGAAGCCATGAATTTATCTCATGAATATTATACCTGAGATGATGGAAAATTAGACGGTTTTGTCATCATGGGGACATTTCATTGGTCCCTATGAGAAAACATTGAGGACGTTCCTTAAAAAAACAACAACAATAAAAACTTAGTAAACGAGCCAAAGACTTTCATTCCAAAATGCTGTCAAACAAACAATTTTCTTTATAAAGTGATTTAAAAACAATAAGAGTTGACGTTTGAATGGAAAATGCATTTTTATGTTTCTAAGAAAGCTGGGATCGAACATATATCCGGAAAAATAATGAAAGTGGTCTGTTAGGAAAGCCTTCATTTGTACTTCTAGAAAGACACACATAAAAGTATCTGTGTGCACACTTTCACGTTTCTCAAATCTGCATCCTGCTGGGCTGTGCATCAAGCGAAGGCTGATTGGCCCTCTGGTAGCCCTGGGGCCTGCAGAAACCCGGTACTTGATTCCAATGAGCACAAGTGTGAAAGCATAACAGAGCAGTTCAAGGATTGTTTGGCGAGAGAGGAGCAACGTTACAAACATAGATATGACCCATCGTCTGCAACAGTCAAGTGAGCATTAATTTGAATTGATTCCTGGCGAGAGAGCGGGCGTGTGACGTAAGATGCTCCTCTAGGCTTTATGCACATTCTAGTTTGGACACTGCCCCCTAGTGCACATCTTCATGCTCCATTAAAGTGTATTGGCAGATGTCCCTGGAAACTACTTTAGTGCTTTAGTGCCGAGTGTGCCAGCATTTACCTGCAATCATATAGAAGTCAATGGAAACACCAACACATCAGTGAGTGTGTATGTGTGTGTGTGTGTGTGTGTGTGTGTGTGTGTGTGTGTGTGTGTTTGTGTTTGTGTGTGCTCTCTACCCCAGTCATTATTCATGACTACCTGTTATTGATGGTCCTCATTTCAATTGGTGCAGAAGCAGAGAGCTTTTCCAGCACTCCCACCTCAGCCGGGCCCAGGTTAGCCTAATTAAATGCAGTAATAAAACATGGGCATGCAGTTATAAAATTATGGCTGTGCTTACGTGTTCCACTTTATGTCTTAACGCGATTACAGTGAGTGAGATGAAGGGAAATGCATCAATAAAAGAAAGGGGGGAGTGTTTTACATCTGGGCAACAAAAAAGAAAGCATCTGTTTGAAAGCTTTGGATTAGCCTTTTAAAGCACCTCTCCCAACCTGGATGCGTCAAGAAAGCTAAATGTAGCAGCAGCTTCGAGTGCCCGCGGCAACTGACCCCACCCCCTCAACCCCACCATCCTCCCCACAACACACACACACACACACACACACACACACACACACACACATCTATCGCTCTCCACGGCGCCTGACATTTACCTGCTCTGCTCTGTCTCTTAAACTCAGCTGAAGCAATTACCATGAACATATAGGCAGAGAATGGAAAGGCTTAGTGCAGCAGCCAAGCTTAACGTTATACATTTACTGCAATGTTTCAGTGATGTCACACTGGTTCAGGCATGAGATGAATGTGGATGATGTTTTGCACAAAAAGTCTGTGTTAATATAAAACAAATCTAACTAATGATGCAGAGTGAATGAACGTATTTGTATATCAGCATGCAGTGTGGGGTTAGGAAGGAAGGAAAGAAAAGAGGACAGTGATGAAGGATGAATAGAAACAAGGAAAGGAGGGAAGGGAGGAAAGGAAGAAAGAAAGAAAGAAAGAAAGGGAAAGAAAGATGGATAGAAAGAAGGAAGGAAGGGAAAGAAGAAAAGAAAGAGGAGGAGAAGAAGCAAGCGAGAGGTAAGAAAAAGAAAGGATGACATTACATGTCAAGATACAATGAAGGGAGGAAGGTGGAAGAAAGAAAATAAATGAGAAAACAGAGAAAGAGGATGACAAAGGGTGGAGAAAAAGAAAAAGAAAAACAAAGTAAGAAACAAAGATGGAAGGTAATAAGAAAAAGAACAAAGAGAAGAAAATAAGAAAAGGAAAGGGATACTACCTATCAACATGCAATTAAGGAGAGAAGAAGAAAGAAAGAAAGAAAGAAAGAAAGGAAACAAGTAGAGGTAAAGGAGAGAGGAAAGGAAGGAAAAGTGGTAGTAAAAGGGTTGGTGGTCATGAGCACAATCAGTCACGGTGAGAGTCGTTTGTCTCAGTCGGAGAGCCTCTCATTCAATTACTCTCTAACTGTTTACTCTGGCAGCAGGAGAGACACGCTGGCACAGGTATTGATCCATTTATTTTTACACCCTGCTATTAAACACCAATAGGAGCTCAGGAATAAGGGAGTGGAGGGTCCTCAGCCGCCATGGTGCCACGGGAGATGCGGCTGTGCTTAAGACCTGCATGTTCATGCGTGTGGCCCCACCCATGAGCTCAAAACACTGCAGCAGCAAATCTTTAGCCCAGCAAACACGATAAATCGTTGAGTGGTGTAGAGACCGCAAGCCCAATTACACGGCGGGAACGCCAGGCACTCCAGCACTGATTGAGCTGCTGGTCGAGCTTTTCAGAGCAATTTGTTACTTCAAAGATTTTCCCTCTTATTTCGTTCTTTCTTTTTTCCATTCCTGAGAAGCCCCGAACCAAGAGGCGAGAAAGCGGCCCGGCAATGAGTAGCATTCACGGTCCAAATGAAGTCCTTGCTCATGTTGGCAGTTACACTATCCCCCCGCACTGTTTGCTTTGTGTTTGTGCCCTTGCATTACCCACAAAAACTTTTCCATCACACTTCCCGAGCAATAAAATGGCGCCGCATCTAATCCGGAATGCATCCAGCCAGCGACTCTATATGAGGCCCATAACTCAGGCTGACGACCAAAAGCAACTCCCTGGAAAATGGAGGCTAAACAAAGATCAGTCCTTGGCTGTTTAAACGAGGTGGGTGGTAGGGGCTTGTGGGGTGGGGTGGCAGGACAGATGGCCCTGACTGGGCTTTGAGAGCGTGTGGCAGACGGTCAGCGACAAAAAAGACAACAGGTTCCTGGTGGCGCTGCAACAAGTCCTCCTGGGAATGAAGCCCAGAGATTTTATGGGACATCCGGTCATGCAGGACAGTGTGTTGGGGCATATCGGACACGTCACAGGTCCCTGGAAGCCAAAATCATTAATTCATTCAAATTACCCCCCTAAATGACAGTTTGACTCAATTTGAATGGATTTAGTTCATTTAGTTTTGCTCAATTAACCTTCCTAAGCCGCCTTTGAAACATCATCTTGGATTTATTGGAATGAAGTGGGAAATCCTGTCAATTTGAAAGAATAAATGTGAATATGTTCTTATGATTTAATTTTGGTAAAATAAACATTGTCTTGTTTTGTGGATAATATGTTATTCATTGCATTTTTGTCAATGGTTGATTGCAAAATGTAAAAAAGCCAGAAGTGCCCACAAATAGAATGTATTTTGTAGCTAAGTCATTAATTATGTAATTACATGTTATTGCTGACTGAACAAATCCTTGCACCTCTATTTGTGTTGCTTTTGTTTTGCATAATTTTCTGCATTGTGTAAACATTTCATAACGAGTGGACAAACAGAATGCATCCATCCATCCATTATCTGAACCAGTTTTCTTTAACCAGGGTCATACTGGAGCATATCCCAGCAGACAAAAGGTGAAATGTGGTGAAACATTCCAGACAGGTCATCTTTTTACATAAACCCCCATTATAAGATTTGTTTTGCTTCTTTTGTAAACAGAATGGACATTGTGGAGATACAAGGTTTTGTTCCAACAGAGACAATATCAATAATTATCCAAATCAAATCAAAAATGGCAAAACACCTGAAGGTTATGAAGAATGCGGCGAGTGATGGGGACTGATTTGTGACTTGACTTGGGTTTAGAATTGGCAAAATTCAGCCTGAGTATACACAAGGCTGAACTGAATACACAAACAGAACTGATTCAGTTTGGACCAGCAACTTTGATGCGTTTAATGACTAAAACATTTCGTCTGCAACCTTATGTCAGTTTTCCTCCGTTCCTGCTGTGTGAGTAATTTAATGCTGTTCTTCCACCGCTTGGAGAAACATCAGGTTTGAATCGGGTCCGGATAACTAGGTTCTCATTGCAGAAGAAAGTTCAGTGCACCGCATGAGGAGATACATGCAATACATGCAAATGGTCGTTTAAGGGAAGACGCAAAAAGCGTGTCATTTATGATGAGTATGCTAGCACAGTTGCTAATCTAACTGAGGTATAAGCACTTAGAGTTCAGTGTGTTAGTAAAACCTGAGTTCAATAAATAAAAACCGGCGTTTGCTCACTTTCACCGTTTGCTGCTCTATCGCTTGTAATGTAACATGTACCATTTTTTGCCATGTGTGTATTATTTCTATAGTGACTCCTTCAGTAAACTGCTCTGGCTAGAGTTCCCATTGTTGACTGCCTGACAGAAAGCCACTGAGGAGGGTATTCCAGAAGGTCTAATGTAGAGGTTTCCCCTCATGTAAGCAGAATTCTCTCACAAAATAAGAAATTGTATTGCTGTCAGTTCCTTATTATGGTTCTTAATGCCATAACCAAACCAAAAGCAACCCCACTGCGAACTGACCAAGATTGGCTACCAGTGGCTGCAACAGACTCACATAAAGGGGTGTTTGGCAGATGCTCTTATCCAGAGCGACTTTTCAGTCATTACTTACAGGGAAAGTCCCTCTAGAGCAACTGAGGGTTAAGTGTCAAGCTCAAGGACACAGTAGTAGAAAGTGGTGGGGTTTTAACCTGCGACTTTGTGGTCATCAGGTTCACAGGCAAGTGCTTTACCCACTTGGATACTACCAGCCCTGACATCAGGGTCATTCAGCCTTACGTTCTTACTCACTCCCTCCACTCTTCCAAGGAACATCGCCTGACTACACCGGTAAACCCAGTCCAGACTGATCTCAGTTTGGTTCTCCATTGGTGGAATGAGCTGTGAGAGGCAACCAGAACAGCAGAATCCTTCCCTGACTTCAAAAACGAGTGGACAAACAGAATGCATCCATTATCTGAACCAGTTTTCTTTAACCAGGGTCATACTGGAGCATATCCCAGCAGACAAAAGGTGAAATGTGGTGAAACATTCCAGACAGGTCATCTTTTTACATTCCATTGGTGGAATGAGCTGTGAGAGGCAACCAGAACAGCAGAATCCTTCCCTGACTTCAAAAACCTCCTGAAGCCTTAACTATGCAGAGAGCATCACATCTCATGATCCATCCTCTTACACGTCTCTCTACATAAACATTTTAGCTCTTAGAATTCTCCTCTGGCTCTCAGACTGTTCTGAAACTGGAGTTTTTATATTCACATTTGTCCAGAGTGACGTACATTAGTGCTCAAGTAGACCACATCTGTTCTTTCAAACCTGAATATCTAGACTAAAATCTACACTCGTTATTCAACCAAGTTACTGCCAGCTTAGTTTCACACCTTAACAGGTCCTGTCAAAGGAAAGCCAGAGGTTAAAAGGTTAAAGTAAGAAAAACATGGGGTTAAGAGGTGCCTGAAGGAGCCAGTTAAGTTTTCGTAGTAGAGGCATAGTGTGTGAGAATTTTGAAACATTGAAGACTAACCTAGAAGCTGCATTCTGAATCAGCTGAAGTGAATTTGTTACCTTCAGTGGAAGTCCAGCCAGTAGAGAGTGGCAGTGGTCCAGTTTAGATATGACCAGAGACTGGATGAGTAACTGTGTAGCTTCTGTGGTGAGAAAGGGTCAGATTGGTCTGATGTTTAGAGAAGGTGTCCAACCTGCGGTGGTCACTCTGCAGTGAGAATGACAGATCTTCATCTGTCATGACACCAAGATTTCTTACCTTCTCTGAAGGAGCGATAACTGAGTTCTCAAAAGAAACGGTGAGATTGTGGCTTAGTGATTTCCCTACCTTAAATGAAGAGAAGCTCAGTCTTACTGGGATTCAGCTTGAGGTAGTGGGCTGATTTCCAAGAGGAGATGTCAGCCAGACAGTCTGAAATAGAGTGTTTCCTCAAATTGTTAGTCACTTTGGATAAAAGTGTCTGTCAAATGAATGTAATGTAATGAAGTCAAATCTAATCTGACATATTAAGACCTCAATCCAGCACCTGGATGCAAAACAAATGAGAGAGGTTGTTTAGCTGGATCTACCTTGATACCATTTTAATTTTAATTGAAAACCATTAGGCCCTCCTACTTAATGACTCGATCATCCTGACACATTGCTAAAAAAAGTTTACAATAAGGGTTAAATAAGATTTTACAATGCAAGGCCTGTAGATGATATCGAAACTAAATAAAACTTCTCTACTAAAAGACTTGAGACTCTCTTGCAGCTGGAGAAACACGCACACCCTACCAAATCCATTATGTTCTATCGATCACATGTTATTAAAGCAAATCACTTCAATGCGTCGGAACTAAAAGGAGAATGAAGGCTATGAAGGGATGCGCTCAGCTATCCATCTGCATAACTGTAATTATGTCATCATACATAATCCTGCTTCTGTGTGAGTATGATTTTTATCGCTGAAGCCGACCGCTCCCAGCCACTGCTGGGTCTGGAGAGGGAGGCTGATCTCTCTTTTATGGACGTTCTAAAGTGTGTCTGGCTACACAAGTGAGCAAGGAGCATTTGTGTAAGGAGAAGTGCGCCGCAGTGAAGGTGAGATAAGGATGCGGGCGACTTTATTTCCAAAAGCAAGTAATGTAATCTGGAGAACGTGACAGGGCTGTAAGCAAGAAACTCAGTCCTGCCTGCGGCCAAGTGTGCTTTGTCTGCAGAAAAGGAGATTTGTTGAAAGTTTTCCCGACCCTAAAATGCCGGCCTTGGAAGCACAGGAGTTATAATTCACATCACAGCAGATGCACGGTCGGCAATCTGGGTTGGTTTTTTTTTTTGCTCATTGGTATTCAGGCTTTTCTGCTGCTGGCCTCTTTATATAGACCTCCTCACATGCCTGTGCCTACTGACTGGAGGGGTAGGGGGTTTGAGTACTGAGGGACAACCTGTTCCTCTTAACCACCTTAAAAAGCCATGGATAATGCAGTTTGCGACAGTGAACTGAAGAATGTAACGCATTTAAGGCCAAGTGGAGCCTCCATGACTTTCCGTATCCCAGAACTGTTGAAGCACTCACACTGTGCATCAAATATTTGTGCTCACCTTTCATACTGAGAAATGATCGCTTGCAGAAAATCTCCCCCACACCCTTTTAAAGAGCACCTGATCTCCATTATTTTTACCTCATCTCATGAAAATAAACAATTACCAAAGCGGTACTAATTCTGAATTCCTTGCATACGTGGTCCTAGACGGGGGCCAGCGTGGGCCAGGGCCCCTCTAAAATTGCTCCTGGCCCCTATTATGACCCCTGCACTGGACAGCCAATAATTTAAATATTAATTTCTTATCGCGACATGCACTGCCTCGAAGAACTTAGCTAACACTACATGTGTTCTAGACGGACTGCTTAAAGCGCCACACACACGCGCTGTTATCTGAAACCTGAAGACCAGCAGCGCGAACTTCAGTTGTTAAAGGGGATTGGTGGAGCCCTTAATGGAGCTCCAAAGAGGTGAAGATAGAACTGTAATGAAAATAATTAAAAATCTAAATATAACATAAAATATATAAAATAAAATATTGACCTGTTTTGCCGTTATATGTGCCCCACTAAAAACACACTGGCCCCACCTCAGCCCCCTGGTAACTTCGGTCTAGAACCGCCACTGATTCCTTGACCAATTTCCCGACCGTTCTTCAGACACAGTTCTAAGAAGATATCTGAGAACCTGGCCTGGAGCTCTGAGCAGCTTCTGCTTGCAAGTGACTGCCCCCAACTTGAAGAACTAAGAGTGAGGGATATGAAGCAGGGGGGTGGTGGTGGAGAGTGACATCTTACTTACATTTATAAACAGAAATTTAAAGGAAGTTAAATAGTAAGGAGGAGTTTCAGAAGTGTTTGACCCAAAGCTTATAGTCTGGAACCCATGCTGAAGGTGTGGCCTTCATTATAATTGTTTCTGCCAAGAGCATCCTCTTGCACTCCCGTGAGCTCTCATCATCTCTGTTCAGTGATTTCCATGGATTTGAAGTGTGTGCTGGTCTCCAGAATCCTGCTATTTGTTATTTTTCTATAAAATATGTAAAAAAATATTTTTTGTAATATCTGGAACCTGAGTTAATATTTCTTCAAAGCTCGATTGTATTAATTGATTCAAAACAGTATAAAATATTGTATATTAAAAGGTGTGGGCAGGATAAAATGCTGGTTAGCAGAGTAGCAGAGTATATTAGCGTCTGCGTTACTATAATGGTCTCCCGCCTACGCTCCCACATGACAGTTGCAGCTGGAGGTTCACTGCAGGGGACTAACCAACCGGCATAGCAGGGGTGACATACAGGCATAGCACATTGCCATTATAGCTATTAATAATTTACTTTTTTTAACATGATATACATGTGAGTAATTTTGGAGTGTATGTGTGACAGTGTCTACAGATGCCAAAGCTTCATAAATAAAATAACAGACTGTTTTAAACCGAGTTCCCGGGGGAGTGATGGGAGTCTTAATATTCTTACAGTTTTGTTTTTTCAGAGGTTTCAACTCATAACATGGTATCTGTTTGAGATTTATAAGTAGTTTCAAAAATGATATATTTTGTCAGAGATAAAAAGCCAAAATGGTATGATGTGAAGAGTCACATTTAGCTCACACTTTCTTTTCATTTCAATTTGAGTTTAAAGGATTGGACAGATTTCAGTCTCATGACGGAAGGCCAATCCAACTGGATCAACCGAGATACCACAGAGAACAAAATTCTGATTGGATCGTTTTAAGATTTGAACACTGATGCTTCCAACTAGTAATTATGAGGCAAGAGTAGCGCTTGCAACATGTGCAGAGTCTAAATCCAAACATGATTAAAACTGAATACAAATCATTAGGCCTTTACTGAAGGCCTAGAAGGCCCTGAGGGCTCGCCTCTGTCTATGAACAGCCATGAATTTATATCAGTGCCTGGATCATTAATACCATTTTGAGTTGTGACTGCATTATAAGTGCATGTGTGACATTTTTAGAGAGGGTCATGTAGTAGCCTGAACCACCACATACCCTCGCACCCTATATAACCTCCCTCCCTACATAACCTCGCCCCCTACTACATCTCCAGGCTACTTACCCTCTAAAATTCTCTCACTGGTTCCAAGACAATGGTACCATTCACACCTGGCATTAACCCTTAGAACTCAGACCATAGTAGTAAAATCTGATTTCAACAAATATAAAAACAGTCTAAAACAGGTGTTTGCTCTAAATGAAAAGAAATTAATTCATTTTGGTCCTTGTGGACATTTGCATAGGACTCTTTTTAAAAACAGTATTAACTTTTTTTTTTTTTAAATCACATTAACTTTGGTTCTACATGACATAGGAACACCAAACAAAGCTCGGCATGACATCTGACACCTTGAACGTCAAGGTATGGTCACTGTTTACCATCCAGCACGGATCCATGCTACTCACGTTCCAAAGGTTACGAGGTGCTGGAGGAACAAATCATATCTAAACAGAGGGAAAGGAAAAATGTGAACAGGGTCAAATGTGTCTCATAAATATGAACACTCATTCAGTGGTGCATATGACCACACTGGTAAGGAGAAAGTACCCCAGTGTGTCCTCAACAGCGATGAAGAACCACCTGCAAAGAGCAATCTCTTTCTTATTTATTTGTAAGTAATGTCATTTAATCTACCCGTGTAGCATGTGTTAAAGAACAAGGACTTGTGGGAATTTCTTGGCTGACAGTAAACACAACCCCACCAGAGCAGTAAATATGCACGGCATCTTTGACCCAGTCATGAAATCTGATCATAAGTGGTCTCTGGAGATGCATTCGACACAAATGTATAAATGACCACGTGTCTTGCCGTTCATTTGCGATCCATCACTCGAGATGGATGTTAATACTCAGTGTGAACAGGGCCATTATGACTAATATCCACCCTGTTAAGACTTTGTTTGCACCTTTTTAGCGTTTTGAGGTGACCCACTCTGCTGGCTTGTGAGAATTAATTAACCTGCATCAACCCACCATTCAATATAAGAGAGCATCTTGCAGCAGAGTGAAGTGAAGAGGCGTGTCCACCATTTTCATGAAACGGTCAGTAATTCCATGGCCTCTCAGCACCTGTAATAATAAATACAGCCACGACTGTCCTCTTTCAATCCCAAGGGCAGGAAAGGCAGTGGAGCAGCAGATTTCAATCATGTGTATGTGTGTGTATATATGTGCGCGTGTGTGTGTGTGTGTGTGTGCGTGCGTGTGTGTGTGTGCGCGTGTGTGTGTGCGCGTGTGTGTGTGTGTAAGAGATGGGCAAAGAGATACTGGAAGAAGAGAATAAGGTCCTTGGGGTAAAGTGCTAGGCTGGCAAAGGAAGACTTTTGATCACAAATGAGAGCGAGTGGGTGAACTGTGGGTTGAGTTATAAATGGTGGAACAGGGAGATAGACAAAATGATTAAGATTCAAACAGTGGCTACTGAAGCTAAAACAGACCTTAATGAAGAAAGTGGAGTATCAAATGAATTGATTTATGCATTAATCAACATTCTGCATATTGGCAAATATACCATTTTTTTTATTTTGATTGCTATTGTAAACTATTTTAATGAGCCTAGGATGCGATTGGCCAAAACTATGGACAAAATAATCAAAAATGTTCATGCATGGCACAACCATTTCCTATTGCTTAAAGACAGAGTCAAATGGTAAGCAGGCTTCCTAAAAAGCATGCAGGGCTGAAAGCTAAATGCTTCAAACACTGTCTACCAATGGTAAGATACACGGTCTCTAAAATTAGTTTAAAAGGGCAACTCCCTGTGTACTTCTTCCCCAGAGGCTTCTGGATAATGCTTCTGTGGGGTTCAGCTAAAACAGCTGCACTTTATTTTTACCTTACAATTCTCCCACCTCTCTTTATCCCTCTTTGTTCTACTTTGTCTAATCAATGGGCCAAATGATACACAAACCTGAACAACCCAACACCAGCCTGACCTGAGTTCTGATTTCAAAACCTGTCTGGAACTGACCTCAAGTGACCCATCATCACCAAACCTGCTGTATTGAATGAATTGAGTGTATTGAGTGCTCTTAATATTTCATCAAAATGACAACAGCCAACATTAGATCAAGGATAAATAAGATAAAAAAAAAATACAATTGAAATAAAAACAGTCAGCTAAGTTTAAATTCTGGTGTACTGGATTTAATAAATACTTTGGGTCAGCATCCCAATGTAATTATGTAAAGGTTGAGGCAAGCAGGATGGAATCGCAAGATCCAGAAGATTTCATTCCAAAGAACAAGTAACAAACAATTCAATTCAATTCAATTCAATTTTATTTATATAGCGCTTTAAACAATGGTCATTGTCACAAAGCAGCTTCACAAAATGAAATAAATGTGTGTGTATGAATGTGTGTGAATGAAATGCC
>JBBPDC010000141.1:2672351-2697026 GCA_037974485.1 Hemigrammopetersius urotaenia
AGGCGTTTCGAGTGTATATATTATCAGAAAGCAGTGTGTGTTAGCAGATTATGGAGCTGAATGAAGATCAGAATGCAAAAATGTAGGGTGTGAGGTATGATAAACTACAAAAATACAAGATGTCCCAAAAGATAAGAGGAACAGGAGCAGAACAGAAACAAAAGGGAAAATAAACTGAAAACCAACACAACTAGAAATGACTGTAACAGCAAAGCAAGTGAGCTGCTAGTGAGCAATGAGAGGTAAAAGGGCAATGGTGCGAAGGCCCTGCTGTGAAAATAATTTACACATCTCCATAAAGAGAGATAAAACAGACAACATAGCTACAGCTTTCTTCATGTCAAAAAAGAAATCATACTGGCACAATAAAACACTATTAGAAATGTTGATACACTCGTTCAACTACAAAGACATTATTGAAGAAGAAAAATGCACCAAAACTTGCATTTTGGGGGTAATTTTACACTAACAAAAGTATTTTTGATTAAAAAGATTCAACATTCAACATTCTTTTTTGTCACATACATAGACAAATGTGCACTAGAGGCAACCCATTAGACTAAATAAAGTCTTAAAAATTAAATTAAAGAGAACTGTGGAGATGCTAAAATAAGGTAATCAAATATACATAAAAAGAATATTTAAACTAAACACATATTTAAAAACACTACAAACAGAAGCTGCATGGTGGCCTAGTGGGTAGGATACTTGCTTTTGGACCAAGAGATCGTGGGTTTGAATCCTACCCTCAGCACACCACCACTGGGTTCCTGAGCAAGACCCTTAACCCCAAGTTGCTCCAGGGAGACTGTGCCCTGTAGTTAGGAAATGTTTGTAATGTAAATGTAGGATCTGTACAGTGTGCAAAATGTAACAGAATAGGAATGACTGTGCTGTGAAGTGCAGTGTGCTGGTTAGCATATAGTCCTGTCCTTTAGGCCGCTTTTCTTTATCAATTTACTATCCACTTTTTCTCGTGGGTGGGATTTGTGGACCCAACTGTTAAATTCTGTCAACATTATGAATGTGTCTTCACCAAACCAGACTGGTTTTCTTTCTTCTTCCTCGCTACTGACAATAGAAAGGAAGATTAAAGAAAGGAGAAGAACTAAAGAGATGGGGAAATGCAAAGTAAATGTATTAAAGGTGGAATGCAAGCCCTGAGCCAAACTCAATCAAATTTAATGTGTGCAGCTAGGTCCCATGGGTTCTGGCAAACATACCTTGCTGTACCTTGTACTGCTATAGGCTGAAATTCACTGCTTTTCATGACATGAAAATATGGGATGTTTTTACTTTTTGATGTCTATATATGTACTGTGTCGACACTTTAATGTTTATGTACTATTTAAAACTCTTAAAAGAAAAAAGCAATTAACATTTGGCAATCGGTGATTAGGGCTATTTAAATAATTACTGCTCAGTTTGTTCAGCCCTTAAAAGCTTCACCTTAACAAAAAGACATCCTGGAAATGGATAAAAAAAATATCCAGAGCAAAGTGAATTAATGAACCCATACTTTGGCGAATGAATCAATAAAAGAGTGAACGATTGCATGTACAGCTGAAAGCGCTTTCCTGGACATCAAAAGTGTGTGTGTGTGCATGAAATAGCCCTCCCCAATGCATCTCACGTACTTAATTTACCAAATACCTATCAATGTGTTTACACCTCAGGAACAAAGAGGCTTGACTTTTAGCAAGGAGCTTATCTCTAAGAAGCCCTACAGAGTCACGAGCACGTATGGCCATCTCTTATTTTGACACAATCTACCATCAGTGGCACTTCTGAAGAAACGTTAACTGCCTGTCAAGCCGTCTCAAAACAGCGAAAGCATCACATGTGCGAATTACTGCCATTCAGAGAGCAAGTGAACTGTCATGTTGTAAAATGAACATAAAAGATTGAGGAGTAGACAAATGTTTTGCACAGGCAGGTTTTCCAGACCAAGAAAAAAGTATTGACTTTCTCTGGGCTTGGAGGCAGTGTCACATCTCAGGGTCTCTGGGTTTTGGAGTAGAGTTGGAGTCACAAATCTCTGGGGCTGGAATCCAAGTCAAGTATCAAGTCTCTGGGGACGGTATCTGAGACAAACCTCAAGTCTTTAGTGTTGTTAATAGCTGCATTGCCTTACTAATAGCAGCACTGCATTATACAAAAGTAGACCTCCACAAAAGTCCTGTTGGAGTTTAAAAAAAAACAAGAAAAACACTTGGTCTAAAGGACTGAACTGTGAAGCTACACACAGTAAATACAAAGAGGCAAAACAACTTGAAGAAGTTTGTAATTTAAGCCAGCAAAAAACACAAAAATCAGCTCTAGTTTACACTTCTGTGCCATTTCTAATATCCCTCATGAAAAGCAACAGTCTGCTTTGTAAGCTCTGATGGAAGTTTCTGGTTGTCTAATATGTGTGTTTGTTTTATGTTCAGAAGTTTAAGGAAGATTAGCCAAAGCTTTACTCAGCTAAACTAATACAAACATCCACGAGAGCCACCAACTGAAACTGAGCCTCATGATTAGCATGTTAATGCTGCCTCAGGAAATATTAATGTTAAATATTAAGAAAGGATAAACTAACACAGTCTCATATGATCTAAGAATAGCATTTCTGTCATCATGTCCGCAATGCAGTGAACAAACATGGCTGCACCGAGAGTCGGCTTCTCATGACTGCGTCTTTAAGAAGTGATTTTTAACATAATGTCAGTTCCGTTGAAAAACACAAATCAGACGTGCTGAAGTATCCCCACATCAGAATTCATGAAGTGTAGCCATGCGATAAAACAATTAATAATGTAGAAATGACCATATCCTTTATTAACTGATCTTGTGTGTAACCTGCTGGGGTCAGATTGACAAAAGAAAAAAATCTAGAAAGACCTCCAGTTTGGTAAGAATGTTTTGACAAACGTTTCATAGTTTTTTTTGTCAGAGCTAATCGTCTTGTTTGAGTTTTTTAATTTATTCTTGACATTTTTTATTAGCCAAAACCTAACCTAGTTTTCTGTGCACCTTCATAGAAAACTCCTACTGAAATTAATCTTCAGTCGTTCTTTTACTTTGTCAACTTCCCAGTTGTTAGTTTGTATCTCTATCGTTGTTGTTAGGGGTTTTTTTTTACGTGCAAACAATACCAAAATAATGGCTTTTTCCATGTTGTGATGACGTATTGACCAATCGGAAAGCAGTGATGCAGTCAGCTCAGCTGTGGCCCACTTTTGGCCCTGCCATTGAGCAGCGCAGGTACAACTCGTGTACCAGTCACTTTACTTGTTAAGGAAAAACATTTGTTCGTGGTACAGCAAGGTTCCTTGTGCTGGTGAAAAAACATCACAAATGTTGTGAAAATGGTGACTCTGCCCTTCTCTACCATTTGCCCCCACATTGAAAGCCACAGCTATATTTTAATCAGTTTTGCTATTTTTCACAGGTTCCAAAGAGTCTTCAGTCTCAAGTTTTTTTAAAAGTGAATCGGAGTCAACATGTGGCCCAAGTGCAGCTAACTCTGTCCACTTGATTGCTGTTATGGCAACGCCATCCAGCAGTTATTTCCAGTCACACAAAACATTTCAAAAATATAAAATGTCTCTGGTATATGAACATTGGTAACACTGGTTAAAAATCAGCATGATTTAGCAAAAATAACTGAAATAAGCACATTTGTGTAGCTTTATCGGTTCAGTTCGGTTCTACTCTGGTCAGTTTGGTTTTGGACCTACAGTTTTCCACTAATACTTGTTGCTATAGCGACCAAACATTCTCAGCAGCCTGAACGGAGCACTCTAAGCTGAGGTAAACAACCCAGCATCATTACAATTGCCACGTATGGCAGATTTCACAATAAAGTTGACTTTGACTTTGGCTTTGACTTTATCCTGGACACAGCATCAAGTGAAGTCGCGTCAAGCAGGTTTATTTTCATTTCAACCATATACACTGTACACAGTGAAATGAGACAAGATGCTCACAGGACCAGGAAGCAACACAGGAACAGAAACACAAACCACAAGACCACAAGACAGCACGTGTACGGGTCGCTTTATTTGTAATGGAAAAACATTTGTTCAAATGTTTTGACAAAAGAGAATGCAATAAAAACACAAGAGCAACAAAACAACCAGACAATATTTAGTGCCGTCCACAATAGCTTCTGTACTAGTCTGAATGAATACAGTGTCATGACAGATATTGTATTCTAGCAGTGATGAGTTAATTGTGCAAATATGCAGAATAGAGAGGTAGACAGCAATAAATATAACTGCAAATAGAGCATCAGCAGGACAGAGAATGTGCAGTATTTAAAGAGGCAATTTAAAGTCTGAGGCAGAAATGATTATTGTGTTTATGCATTGTGTTAGGAGGTTCAGGGAGGGGTGTGTTGGTGGTACAGTTATGTTCTGGGTGAACATAGGCCCATATGCTATGGAGCCTTCTGCCAGGGAGAAGAGGCTGTGAGTGGGGTGAGTGTGGTCATTCACAGTGCTGGTGGCTCTGCGGATGCAGCTTGTGACAATAATGTCCATTACAGAGGGGAGAAAGACCCCAATGGTCCTCTCAGCTGTCCTCACTATCCCCATTAGGGCCTCGCAATCCCAAGCGTTACAATTCCCATAGCAAGTTTTGATGTAGCCACAGAGAATGCTCTCCATAGTCCTGCTGTAGTGTAACAAAGCTCCCCTTATGGAAACAAGGCAAGGCTGTTAACAGATCTATACATATATAGGGTAGAGAACACCAACTCTTATATCGGATCACATTTACCAAATATATACACACACATACACAATCCCCTCCAGACCCACACAGTCCATATGTACGACTCTGAATTGCGCCCAGCAAAGTCCTTTACTAATTCCTAGTCAGTACTGTAATGGCCCAGGGACCTCTTCGATCTCTCCTCCGATTCCGCCCGGGAAGGGTAGGCTCCAGGATGGCACCCCAGCTCCACAGACCAGAAGACAGAAGAAAAGAAAAGCTTGGATAAATCAAAAGGCTTGTTCCACATATAGGTTTTCTGATACTGTGGGACTTGTTGCTGCTGGTAGGCTAGCCTAGCTTTCCATGCTTCTTTTATAGAGCAGTGTCGGAAGTAGACCCATTACCTAATCCAGCAGAGCGCCCCGTCTGGGGAGAAGCCCATAATTGTACCCTGCTGTTACAGGAGGACGTGGTGCACTCTCCTCAGAAAGGGGGGGTGCACTCTCCTCAGAAAGTAGAGTTGAGCTGGGCTTTTTCGGTGAGGGAGCTGGTGTTTTTTTAAGGATTGGCCGTCCATACTAGGATGGCTCAGTTGGTAGTGCTGTTGCTTTACAGTACAAAAATCTTAGGTTTCATTCCTGTCTGGAGCATTTGAGGGTCCGTTTTGTGTGAAGTTTGATATTATCCCTGTTTATGGGTGCTACAACTGATAAAGGTTTTAGCGTGGCTTAGGGTATTTTAAAGTGTGTGACATTTGGCCCACTATCAATTTTCATGTCTATACTTCAAGCACTCTAGTGGGTCAGAGTTGGAGGGGCATTCACAACTTTTGAAGCATGTTTTCAAAAGTGAGGTACCAAGGAATTCCTTACCTCGAGTTCAGCACACCCGTCAACATGAATATCTGCATACTGGACTTTCCACCATATTTGATTTTATGGAAAAGCCATATGTTTTGTCCAGATGATCTTTAGCTGAAAATATAATTGGATAGTCTTTGCACAAATTCAACACAGAACCATGTGAACCATACCAGGTTATTTGTGCCAAATTTTGTAGATGCCTCCATTGAGTTTCGGCATTTGCATTACTTTTTGCAAGTAACAGCAGCAACAGCTGCCCACACTTTTCACGAGCTGAAGACACACTTTGCAATATTTTCAAATGGCTGAAATATAATCAAGAAGAAGTGTTTCACACAGTAAAAAGTGTTTCACATTGTAAAAGTCAGACCATGTTGGCATTCATGTAAATGGGACCATAAATGTCACAGTTTGGTTCGAGAAATGAGAACTTAACTTGAGTAATGTGTGCATGTAAACATAACTCATGTTTCTGTTATACTCTAACCCAGCAAACAAGACCACTAACAAATCATCTTCCTCTTCACTGAGGGTGCTCTGACCAATCCCCGAAAAAGACTAATGAGTGCTCTCTAAGTATTGTCACACATAACAAGCATTCACACAGTCTGACAAAGGCACAGGCCTTTGAGTCCAGTGAGGGACAGTAATGAGGGCATGAAGGAGTGAGAACTGGAAGGGTAGCAGGGAGTAAATCTGCACTGAAAGCTCCTATTTTCTCCGGCAGGGTTGTGCAGTGAATCATTAGGGAGGCGTTTTTCCCCACTTCTTCCAGAGGGCTTGGTTTACTTTGGGAGAATGGATGAAAGGGGAAGAACAATGAGCAGCAGAGGGAGCTCAAAGAACCCGTATTGCAAAATAAAAGCTGTGAGAAAAGGGCCATATGTGGGACATCTGTATGTGTGTGTGTGTGTGTGTATCAGAGGTGTGAACATGTAGGTGTTTTTGCGTGTGCATGCCTGTGTGTGTGACTGAAGGATAGCGTAGGTGGGTGTGATGGCTTGGATGTGTGGGGTGGAGAAAGAGTGGGAGAGAGAGAGAGAGAGAGAGAGAGAGAGAAAGAGAGAGAGAAAACAGAGCCAGACACAAGGTGAGACCATACAAGTGACAGATATATACACAAAGAAAGAAAGATAAAGACAGAGAGGGGTAAAGAAAAACAGAGAGAACAAGACAGAGAGGGAGGGAGAGAAAGAGAGTAAGCTCCTGTGTGTAAAAGTGGGAAAGCGATGGTGTGAGATAGAGAAAGAGGGAGAAATGGTGCATAAGAGAGGGAGAGTGTGTGTGCATCTGTGTGTAAGAGCAGGAAAGTGGCTGAATGAGAGAGAGAGAGAGAGACAGAGAGAGAGAGAGCTAGAAAGAGAGAGAGAGAGAGAGAGAGGAGAGAGAGAGAGTGAGAGGTAGAGAGAGAGAGAGAGAGGTAGGTAGAGAGAGAAAGAGAGAGTGAGAGGTAGAGAGAGAAAGAGAGAGAGAGAGATAGAGTGAGAGGTAGAGAAAGAGAGAGAGAAAGAGAGAGAGGTAGAGAGAGAAAGAGAGAGTGAGAGGTAGAGAGAGAAAGAGAGAGAGAGAAAGAGAGTGAGGTAGAGAGAGAGAGAGAGACAGGGGTAGAGAGAGAGAGAGAGAGAAAGAGAGAGTGAGAGGTAGAGAGAGAGAAAGAGAGAGAGAAAGAGAGAGAGGTAGAGAGAGAGGGGGGGGTAGAGCGAGAGAGAGAGAGAGAGGTAGAGAGAGGGGTAGAGCGAGAGAGAGAGAGAGAGATAGAGAGACAGAATGAGAGGTAGAGAGTGAGAGAGAGACTGCGTGCCCCTGCATGCATCTCTTCTTTCCCCCTCAGCTCGATGCGTGATGGACCTCATCGGAGAGGCAAACTGACAGCCATGTTTAATTTCCTTGCAATAACAGGAAAGTGAACACACCAGAAAAGCCGGCGAGTGAGAGGGGTTTTCATCAACAGCCAGAACTCCAGCCTGTAGCTCTACACCACTGCAGCCACACACACTCTAAACACTCACTTATCTCTTAATATATGAATAAACACTGACAGCACACACACATGAGCGAGAGAGAGACAGAGAAAGAGAGAGTGAGAGAAATATGCACATTTAACAATAACAGTCCATAATAAATCCAGGCAAATTGAGCTCTAACACAAAATAACTAGTGAGTCACCAGCAGGTATTCTAGCACAGGGCATGTGATGATGTTTGATTTGGCCCACTAGAAAGCTGCCCTGACCCTCCATCACCCTGCACCCAATAAATGTATAACTTAATAAAGCCTTATTTTAACCTTGCACCAATGGCATTTGACAGGCATCCACAAAATACCAGTAGGGGCAGTATTTTATTAATAGTCAGCACAGCTGCTCTGGCGCCGTACAGTACTGTAGAAGTCGCGATTGGCGCCTCTCATTCAAATACTAATTGTATGCATGTAACAAAGATTAATGGCGGTAACAAATTAGTATTTTCAGTTATTTATCACCATCAGAGTTTTAGGTTATGTTTATTTTAGTTAGCTGCTTTCTTTATTAATTTATTTGGTTTTATTAATTCATTTGGCTTTATTAATTTATTTGGTTCGTTATTTTTTATCATGTAAAGCAGAAGCAAAGGCGAGGTTTTCTGAACATTAGAAAAATACTCAAAAACAGAAAATCTATTTTATTTCATTTTTGTAACAAAATATAATGTTCTGAAACACATTTTTACAAACTCAGATTGGAACCTTTTTCTTTATTTGTAAAAAGTTTTGTCTTTTTGGCCCTTGGCTTACCCCAAATATTGCACTTTTGGGATCCCCTGATCCAGCTGCATGGCCTGGAGGAAGCAACAGCAGAAGAGCCTCCTTGATAACCGCAGTTTGCTAGAGGCAGACAATCTCCACCAAGGGCGATTTGGAAAAAGAAAAAAAACTCACAGCAATTATCCTGTGGAGGAGAGATAAAAGCCGTTAAAGCAAGGGCTCACGTGTTAATGTGTCCAGCGACACTGTGGGAGCTGTCAGAGTGGACTACCACGTGACAGTGTCTGCTTCAATCAAGACCACTAAGAAAATGTCTTCTTTTTTGTTCCCTGTAACCTCCAGCCTACAGAGAAGGCCTAATGATTTCTGAGAAAGAAAAAGTTATTTCTATCCCATTTTTAGTTCATTTTATTTCATATAATCATCATCATTTTATGGAAATGGTAAAGTATTGTAGCCTTGCTCTTATCTCATTTTCAAGCCTTGGTTAGAAATAAGAAAGAGCTACATTCTTTAATGGACCCCCAGAACATTATCCAATCTGGATTCTCCCTGCATGGTATTGGAGTAAATGCAGTCAAGGGGCTCCCCCACTGGTCAGGCCTTCAGAGATATCACACAATTAGGAAGCGAGAGTGGTTTCGACTAATCACATTTCGGTTTAGAACGGGGGGCTCCAATTTCTTGAGGAAATGATCATTCTAGGACCGGGGTACCCCGTTCCGCTCCTGTGGGGGCGCTGTGCAGCACGGCTTGGTGATTTTGCTGCTCCAGCACACCTGGTCCAGCTCCTCTGTAGCTTGTTTTAGTAACGGTGTTTAAAGAAGGAAACTACACACTTCCTCCACAAGACCCCTTCTTGATCTGAGGTTGAGTTCTTATTTAGCTAGTAATATTTCTGCAGTGCTCGCTAGATGTCTCCAATCGCCATATTTTTGTTGTAGCTGTTCCTATTTAATCTATAATTTTTTTATCTCCGATTTCTTTAGAATTCTCTTTGGTCTTCATATTCCCAGCCTGATCAATGGTGCTTGATTTAAAGAGTCTTTTAACTGGAGAAGGTGAACTTTTTAATGATTAGAAGCCAAATGAAAGCCAACTTTCTTATAATTAGCTCAGTATCTTTAGACTTTCCGCAGAACAGAGGTCAAATACATATACAGATATAAATAACGAATTTAGATACATACGTCTAAATCTCATATTTTAGACATGCTTATATTTCTTTAATAGATATTTAAAGGTCCTGTTGTACTTATATCCTCAATGTAAGTATAAAATTGAATATAAATCCAAGATCACTTTAAATTCATTAATTTTGGGGGCAGTTACTTAAAATGAAACATGAAACAAAATGTCATTTGTATTACAAAAAATCTGATGACCTTACGAATGTTTTTGCCGTTAATTAAATGGGAAATCGACAAAATACGGTTGGCGTACGAAATACAGGTTTCTAAAGGCTACTACTGTTTTGGTGGAAGAAATCATCAGTAAAAAAGGAGAATTCGATGTTTTCTGAGCTTCTTCTTTTGCCTCTTTCTTTCTTTTATCTGTAATTTCAAAGAACATCTAAATAAAAGCAACACAACCTTGCAGTTCGCAGTTCATGTGTTATCGTGAGTAACGTAAAGGTTGTGATGATTTATGATGTCATTTGCGATAACACTCTCTCTCATCGATCACTCATGTCAAAAATGCATGTACTTCTAGCCATTATGTCAGCTAAGGTCATCTCACTGATCCTCTGAACGTGGCTCTGCAGTGTATTTTTCGTTTCTGACACTAGTGTCTTTCAAGACACCCATAGTCATTCCTGCACAGCAAATACCGCAGGCGTCAGGTGCCTTGGATGTTTTGTTCCGGCCATCTCAAATGAGCACTAAGGATAAGATGAGGGTACTAGTGCTAGTAAGGCCTACCTCATCTGCAGCCCTCACTCTAAGACACGTCTTGTTTCTGACTACAGTCTGCGTATATACGGGTATTTAGTTCACATTGCGTGACCTCAGTACCTTTGACCTGTGTCTCTTGTAAATGAGTGGACAGCATTTAAGTCAGGTGAATGTTAGATTTGTGCACAGGACAAATTAGGAAGACAGATCTACTGTGTGCCAACTTGACCAAATGGTTGTATTTTTTTTAAACAATTTTAAACAATTAAACAATTTTACATCTATCGCTACTAAAACATATATATATAAATATATACGGACACATTCTATTTCTCCCAGAGAGAAAGTAATATCCCCATACCCCCAGTAACAGCTACCTCCCCATCTATACATTTCTAGCGAAGGTCATGACATACATTATAAAATAATGGCTTCTACAGCCAAGGAGTAGAGATGTGTGAGTGATTTAGGATTTAGTCGTGTATTACAGTCATAAATGATCCTGTGAATGGGAGCAAATGGCCGATCATGAGTATTTTCCACAACACAATGGGTGTGTCTGAAATTGCGCACTTAAGTGAGTGCACTGAAATGCAGTGTGTAGTGCGCACTGAGCTCTTCCTTTTGTAGTGTGCACTGCTGTGGGTCAGTGCTGTCCTAAACGGAACATTAACGTTTTGCTCTTAGCGGAAGTGACGGACTCACATTTATACCAACCAGTTGCGTCCGATTGGGCTTGCATTGCACTGTTGGCCGCCATTATTCAACTCGAAAATGTGTTGAAAGTCCTGCGCCCTCCACTACGTGGTCAAATTGGCCCCATTTAGTGCAGAGTGCCCATCGTTCTGCACAGCGTTTTCTGGCCGATTTCAGTGCAGCATCCGGGTTCTTTCAGTGCAGTTATAGCTTGGTTTTCAGTGTGAGCACACAACGTCCTAAAATCGTGCACTAAAAGTGTGCAAGTGCGCGATTTTGAATGTGTATTGTTGGATACAAGCCTCATCCGGTCATCGTTAGTCACATTAGCGTGACTGATTTACACATTTTGAAACAATTAAAACCCGAATTACCTACATGACATGATGGCACAGGTGTGTACCCACATGGGTTAATAATAAAAGCTATTTTTGATAAGCCCAGCTGTCCGGTTTCATCTTTTTCAGTGGACACTGACACACAGACAAAAATGTTAAGAAGTGTATTTTCCGTGTATTTTTCCAACAACACACTCAGTCTGACACTCAGTCTGGCCAGGTGAGATCAGGGGTCACTTCTCACATACTGCTGCCAGGCGGCCCACCACACCGCCGCCAAATCCCCTCACCACTGTCTGCTGCTGTTGCTACAACAACAGTGGCAAAACAAACACACATCTATTTAGCTGCTTGCGCGGCTCTGAGATGAAAGGGTTCAGGCTGTTAGCGCCAGCGTGAGCGCAGGAATATTTATGCATATTTATGGGGGTGGGAGAACTCCACAGAGCCCCCAAACACTACACTCCTTTCCCTAAATAAGGCCCAACACTGCATACAGCTAGTCAGGCCATGTTCATCTCTCTCTCTCTCTCTTTACACACACTCTCACACACACACTCTCTCTCTCTCTCTCTCACACACATACACTCTCTCTCTCTCTCTCTCTCTCTCTCTCTCACACACACATACATACACTCACATACAACCACTCAATCTTCTGTCTGGGAGCCACGTGAGCCATCTGTGTCTTTGTGTCTATATGAAGAGAGATATCTGTCATTGTGCAGCCGACTTTTTGAAAAGAACATTTCAGGCATTTAGACTGAAACTCCAGACGGCTCCTGTTTCTGGGGTATTCTCCACATAGACGCGCGCACACACATTTTTTTTCTCAAACAAAGGCAGCCCTCCAGTCGGCGCACCACCTGCAGCCTATAATCCTAAAGCTCATATAATGCTACATAGATCAGATACAAATGCTTTCTGCCCCAATTCAGGGTTTGAGTGCAGAAATAATAACACAATCTTTCATGCACCTCTCTAATAAAGCAGCACTCTCTGGCTTCTTTCTTCTGCCAGTATGTCTGCCTAAAGGAAGCAGCTGCAGAAAATGTGGAAAAATACACAGGAAAGAAGTATAGGTTATATATTGCAAGCAGTCGTGCGTAGCATGTTGATATGAGATGATATTTATGGAGAGTATATGCGTCAGGAGAGGATGCAAACAACACAAATGTATACTAATGTATGTATTAGAAACACCCACCTTAAAAACACCCACCTTTTGCTTTCACTCATCAGTCATTTTTTGAGCTTAAAGGTACCATGACATAAAAATGTCACTTTATGAGATTTTTTATCATTAATACAAGTTCCCCTCACCTGCCTATGGTCCTGAAGTGGCTAGAAATGGCAATAGGTGTAAAGAGTGATTTGAGTGGAAAGGTTGCCTCCCCAGAGAATTTTGCCCCCTCTGATAAAAAATTAGCTCCATCGACTGTCAATGCTGGGTGTGAGAGATCACTTTGCCTGTAGAAACATCATGACTTGCGAACGAGTGAAGCACGGCAGTTGCTCCATGCTAAGATGTACAAATGAGCACAAATGTATTTTTTATGTTCCTTCATGTGAGCCTCTGAAGAACCAGTGGGTTAATTTTATTTTCTCTGGAAATGCACCGCCACAATACAGAGCTGGTCTTGCTTGGCTTAAAACTTAAGTCTGGATCAGTTCCAACTCTCCTTGGCTCAACTACAAACCTCGGACAAGTAAGTCAACTTAACACTTTATAATTTTGTTGCTTTGCTGTATATGATTAACAAGCTTTATACCCTTAAGAGGAGCTGTAACATTAGCTCTGTAGCTAACAGCTAACAGCTGAGTTAGCAGGCTACTGTCACAAATGTAAAGGCAGACAGCATCAGGTATGTGTGGTGTGAATACACACATTAACTCATGTGATGTACTTCTTTGTTATTTCGATAACCGTGCTGTACTATGAGTGAGCACCTCTTCAAACCAGTGTGATCAGATGAGAACAGGTCAAATTTGAGGAGTCTTACACTGCTATAGTCACTGATCTCAACTGCTTGGCTATCAAGGAAATGTCCAGAATCTCACTACAGACAGATACAACTGTCTTTTACCAGCTACATGACCACAGTAGCCGTTGCTATACACTGTAAACATTAGCGCATGGCACCATTGCTGATCCTGCCCCTACCCTCCACCATGCTCCGCCTCTCTCCTCCTCGCCCCGCCTCTCTTCTCCTCATTATCATTTAAAGCTACAGACACAGAAACGGCGGGTCCTCTGGAAATCTCATTGTGGGACTGGCTCTGTAATTCTGAACCAAGACTGGAATTATGCAGTAAACAAAAAAAGTGAAACAAACCAGAATATGTTCTGTAAGGTAAAGATTGGCAGTTGTTTTTTTACTTAGTTAAGTGGTTCTTGCCATAATGTGCAGTAGAACCAGAGGTGGACAAAGTACTCACATTTAGTACTTAAGTGAAAGTACAGATACCACTGGTCAAATGTTACTCCAATACAAGTGAAAGTCGTGCAGTCAAATTTTTACTTAAGTTAAAGTACTGAAGTACTTGCTTTTAAAAATACTTAAGTATTAAAAGTAAATTTTTTTCACCGCATTGTTGGCACAACACATACAATACCTAATGCCTGACTAGCTTGTAGAACCTCTAGAATAAGAAATTGGTTACAGAATTAATGTTTTGGTAGGCTGTTTGTTTTAGCCAGACACAGCACGCACCATGGGTGCGAAAATGGCACCGAAAAATCTCCGTCTCCGTCCGTCCTCTGGCTTTGCAGAAATGCAATACCAGCGTTGAACTTAATTTGATGGTTACAGGCTACGTCAGACGCGACGTAACTCTAATGATTACTGATAGGCTGTCAGCTGGGAAAAAAAACAATCACGTTTTAGAAAAGGAGGAAAAAACATCCACTTTTAGAATTAAAAGTAACGAGTAACGAGACCCTTGATAGAAATGTAGTGAAGTAAAAAGTACGATATTTGTCTTTCAAATGTAGTGAAGTGAAAGTTTCCAAAAAAATACTACTCAGGTGAAGTACAGATACTCAAAAACTCTACTTAAGTACAGTACTCAAGTAAAGCTACTCTGAGTAGAACCGTAGTGGAACAGGATCACTAACTGTGGACCACCTCGACCCTCACAACTGATGATCCCACAACTAAAAATCCACTAATGAACTACTATGCCACCAGTCAATGATACGATTAGTTATTGTTGATTTGCATAATGTTTGCTCACTGTATTTGCCAAAATATCATGTACATATTTTATTTCTATTATTTATTTATTTTACTTACATCTGTGCGGCCTCAAGAGGAGGCCACAGGGAGGCCAACCACTCAACGCTGGCTCTCCCTTTGGAGCATGTTTGTGTGTGCATTTAGTTAGGGCACTCTGGACAGTGTGCAGAGGAAAAGAGTGGCTGTGTGTAAGCAACGGCTGAAAGTGAAGTGGCTCTTACTGGCTGTTGGTGCCACTGCAACACATGCTGTTCATTAAAAAGATATCAAAATGTAAATGTCCCAGTGCAGCATGAACCGGCTCTCAATCCACAGAACTGGAAGAGACACAAGCTGGGCAGCACTTCATCCAAATGTAGGGATGTGCGCACACACACACACACACACACAGTCCCAAGTATGTATCCATCCACTGCTCTCTGGCTTCCCTTCTGCAGTTCACTGCAAGACATTTGGATGTTCCCCAGGGCCAGTGCAAACCTGCCTTCACTGGGAGAGTGACTGCATCTCAAACTGCTTGAAGTGTGTATGTGTGCGTGTGTGCGCGCGCGTGTGTGTGTGCCTGTGTGCATGTCCTCTTTTTCCACCTCGCTGCACAGCCGGCAGCTACATCTGCATAAGACAATTTTGTCACTGCCTCAACCTTTCATGAAAACCTCGGCAGAAAGGCAGAGGCTTGTCTCGCGATATTAAAAATATGTTTGGAAAAGATGTGAAAGTGTTTGGGGGGCCGCGCATCATCTGAAAGATTGATGGCCCTCCTCCAGTCCCGCTTATGCCAAGTGTGCTTGTGCTTTCTTTGACAGCACGGGAGCCATTTGCTGTGGCTACAAAGGGAACAGCATGAAGCTCCACAGCCACGATCTGCTCGGCCACGTGAGCGTACACACACACACACACGCACACACACATACACACACGGCGGGGTGAACCGCACTGCCACTCAAAAGTTCGGAATCAGTGTTTTCAATAATGCATAACATGTATAAGTAATTCTAATATAGGACAGCTTTATTTGTGTTGATGATCAGGGCTGTGGATTAATGCAGGATAACTGATTAATGATAACCTGATAATGTGATTAACTGAAGCATTCAAACACTGAGAATAAAGCCTACAATAGCATTAATATCCAGAATACCTCCTATTTGAGGTGGCAAAATTAGGTAATCAAGTCCCAGGGCAGATATTTTGACTTCAGATTCTAGAGATACATGATTACTGGTCTTTAGTTTTTAATACAGTTACATTTACATTTACGGCATTTAGCTGACGCTTTTTGTCCAAAGCGACTTCCATTCTCTATCTACAGGGGACAGTCTCCCTGGAGCAACTTGGAGTTAAGGGTCTTGCTCAGGGACCCAATGGTGGTGCTGAAAGTAGGATTTGACCTACCATGACCTCTTGGTCCGGAGGCAAGTATCCTACCCACTGAGCTACCTCCACCCCTATATCAATCCCATACTGTTTAAGTTATTATTCAGTAGACAATTATTAATAATGACAAGTAATGTAAAGAATCCTGTATTGCCTACTTTTGGGAAAGGTGTATGGAAGCACCCAATGTGCTCTTACAAAGTAATGGCTCCCTTAAATAGCCATAATGTAACATGCAAGAGAACACGCCTACTGTTGCAACATGATGAGCAAAGTGTCTTAAACTATATTGGAATCATTTCTATGCCCTATAATATAATTCTATGCAGTGCTTCAGCTTTTCCAATACAGGGAATAGTAATTAGAGCAGAGTGATTAGGCCATTTCCATTCTCTAATTGTGGTCCAGTGTAGAGAATAATGATTAGAGGACCAGTTCAATTCCCTGTTATTGTGTTTTATGCAGTGCGACAAATAAATACTGAAAAGGGGACAAATTCTGTTATAATTATAAATGTGTTCTATATCCAGTGCAGTAAAAAGCGATTAGGGGCCACTTCCGTTCCCTTATTATTGTGGTCTATGTGGAGTTCCACTTCTATTCCTATATCTGTGTTCAGTATAGCAGATAATTTCCATTCCCTACAATAGGGTTCTATATAGTGCTCCAATGTCTATACTGCCCATTGCTGTTACCTATAACAGTGGTCAGTGTAATGCTCCATAGTAGTGAATGTGATGAGAACCATTCTCTATAACTTTTTTCAGTATAGCATTCCAATGGGACCATTTCCATTCACTTCAATAGTGTTCTATGTAGAGCTCCGATGTATAATGACCATTTCCATTCCCTATAGTAGGGGTCTGTGTAGTGCTCCAGTGTCCTGAATGTGATGAGGATTCTGTGTGTTTCCCATAATATTGTAAGGGGACAATTTCTATCACCTAAAATAGTCTCTATAGTCTCCAATGTGAAGAACAGTGATTAGGGTACCATTTCAGTTTCCAAAAACTGTGCTTCAATGCAATTTGGGACAATCTTTTGTCTCTATCACAGTGTTCTCCTTATTTTCCAGTGTTTACACTGGAACAAAACGCCTGAACTCACAAACCCACAGACGTGTTAGGGGTCATCCGCAACCGTTACAAAGCCATTAAGTTGACAAAACATAGTGGGTCACATGACGATGACGTGCGGCAGCGCAATGACAAAAGTGCGATCTGAAAGGGTGAGTGTGATGAAAGGGAATCTCTCCGGAGAGGAGCTCTAGCCTGCGGAAAGAGAAAGCCAGGCGGGCTGTGTGCTCTGAGTGACGCCTCATATCTGATTCCTTCACTAGAGAGCTTTGCTTGATTGCCCGTCACGAAGGGAGTCAGTCGGCCTGCAGGCATTTGAGAGGAAAAGAGAGTCTTCCAAACAAACACACACCCACACACCAACTTTCACTGCAGCTTTCACAATCTGGCAGACGCTCTCCCGCTCGCTCGATTCGCACGTGCAGCAACAAGGAAGGCGGAGTGGTGCTCCAGAAAGAAGAGCTGATGGTCTGGTCTGGAACACGAGAGGAAGAGACAGACAGAGAGGCAGAGACAGATGCACAGAGGCAGAGACAGAGAAATAATACAAAGAATACAGAGAATACAGAATACAAAGAATCAAACAAAGGTGAGAGAGAAAGAAAGAAAGAAAGAAAGAGAGAAAGACAGAAAGCTGAGAAAAAAATAGAAAAATGAGAGAGAGACATGAGAAAGTGAAAGATAGAGAGAGAGAGAGAGAAAGCAATAATACAAGAAATAGGGGAAAAAATAATCAAAGATAATTGAGCGAGAAAGAATGAAAGAAACAGAGAAGCACAATGATGAGAAAGTATGAGAAAAAGAAAGAAAAATGGAAGAAATAGAAAGGAGAAGGAGAAAAAAAAGGAGAGAAAGAGTGGGACAAAGGGGAAGGGGAACTAAAAGAAAGAAAGAAAGAAAGAAAGAAAGAAAGAAAGAACGAAAGAAAGAAAGAACGAAAGAAAGAAAAGAAAAGAAAAGACCCTCATCGTTCAGTGGCAGTGGAAGGTGTCCACGGCGAGGCTCTGAGGAATATCTACACCAGTCAGCCTTATTACTGCGATCACGCTGATGCGAGTTGGCGTGTGTTTGGAATTTAGACACGATGTTTTCTGGAACGCCGCATTCTTTCGCACTACAGAGAAAGGAGCCGATCCAACATGAGCTCATTAGCAAAACAGAAGAGATATCTGTTAGCAAATGGCAAAATTAGCACAGTTCTAGAGAGGCTCAGACATCTGTTTGGGTCGGAATGGAAGAGGAAAGCCAGCTGCTGTTGAAAAGGGTAATGACAAGCTGCCAGTAAGCCAAGAGAAGTGCATTTCTATAGGACCAGAGCTTTCTATAGGAGAAAATAAGCCTGCCTTTGTATTCCCTCCTGTTTGGTCATGATCACAGCAGGCCGGTGCTGATGATGGTGGGATTGGCCTTGGTCAAGTGGATTTCCACCCGGTGCTGACATTTATCCAAGAGAATTAACCTCACCTTTCTCTCTTCATCAATTTGCATTCCGGTTAGTTAAGGACATCAAAACAAGACTGAAAATGTTCAGTGCCAGTGTAAATCAGGCCACATGGCACCCCACCTGCCCCCAGAACATATCTCTAAATAACCTATTGACATGATTGCACATGGCTCGGATCCATTCACAGTTCATGTGCAGAACCAAAGCGCCTAGTCATGTTGTGCATGCCTGAAAATTGGTTAGCCATCATTACCCTGGATGCAACTTGGGCATGTCAACAGAATGATTTATGGAAACAATTTGGGTAATGGCAGCACAGCGGATTTGCCAGTAATAAGCCAATTAGGCCTTGGCTTTGATTCCTAGCCATGGCAATCAAGCGTCTTTTCTGTGTGGAGTTTGCATTTTCTGCCCAGGTCAGTCTACATGGATTTCTGCCGGGCACTCTGATCTCCTCCCATAGTCCAAAGACATGCACATCATATGAATGTGTCTCTTTGCCCTGGTGACCTGTCTGAGGTGTTTCGCTGCTTTTTGCGCTATGAAATATGCTCCAATACCTCCATGGCCCTGGTTAAGGCTCAGATAATAAATTAATTTGACTATTGACTTGTAGCTAAAGAATTAGAATTTGGACACCAAACACATCTTGGATGGTAAACCATATCTGGGGTTGGTGAAAAATTGGTGGGTGTTTTTTTTTTGCCAAACTACTTATTTGTCCGTAGATTTTTAAATTTGACTTTGGAAAAGTAAAATACACCACAGATATGGAATTGTGTTGGGGTTCAAAACACGATGTTGTATAGATGCCCTGACTGCAGTATCTTGGATTTAAGCTGTTTTTCAGGTAAGAAACAGTTGTGGACTTCTTAAGCACTGATGTACGTCGCTCTGGATAAGAGCGTCAGCTAAATGCCATAAATGTAAATGTAAAACACTGAACCATTTTGGTATCAAAAAAGCCAGTGCTGTGAAGGTTAGCTAACTAGTAACCAGAAAATTCTAAATGAGCATTTATTTTCTGGTTCTTTAGATAACTTGTATAACAAAGTTTGATTTGCACCTTCTGCATTAAACATTAACATTCCACATTGACTTTAGAGGTTTTGTGTTTGCTGTGAAACTTTGTCCAGGATGTGTGGATCCTTATATGCGAACCTATCTAGGTCTGTTTAGCCCTACTTTAAATCACATTTTTTAGAAGAAAGATCTTCCCACTCCCTTTTCAGACAGGCCATGTCTACAAGCAGTCTATGAAGTTATTTATTCATATATTTTTCTACGTTTCACAAAAAGCTGTCATGGTGCCAGTGGGCTTTAAAAGCAGTGCAGCAGGGCAGCTCAGCTTCATCCATTACTGTGCATTTATGAAGGGAACGATCAGTCCTAACAAGCAGACAAAACAAGCATCTCCTAACAAGCAGCACCCTGAACCATCAGGCCCTAAAGGCTTCCAGTCCAGCACGCTTCCGGGCATCCGAGGCTATTACTGCATCTCGGCGGTAATGAAAACAAGGATTACGCTCGTTTTCGCTCAGTCTGAGCAGCACGTGGGCGCTCCATGATAATTGATTGGGCTCGCAGCAAGCAACGCTTTGGTGGACTTCCAGAAGACAAGGTAGGCTTCGTTTGAGTTAGGGCCCTAGCCATGGGCTGGCATCCTTCCTCCACACCCTACCTGTGCACATTAATTTAGGCTAGAATGTTTGATCTGGTGATAAGGCAAGGCACTGACAACACAAACCGATGCCCCGTTAAAGTAACGGTTTAACAGACAGAAACAAAATATAGACAGCTCCTCCCTTACCCCACGCATAGTCAATCCGCCAATAAATGTTTTGTGTCTGAGATTTGCTTCTTTATTTTGGCAGTGGAGCTTAAAGACTAATTTAGCTTGTAACAAGTAATGGAAGTTTGCAGCCAACATGTTAGCATTATGCTGGCCTAAGTCACATCACCTTAGACTTTGTTGACTTGTATAATAATCTTAAATACACTTGCTGAGGTGGCTTAGGATGCTTATACGTAATTGATCGATTAATTTCGACCAATTAATCACAAAAAATCACACCACATGACCTTAACCAGGTCCAGTTTTGGTTACAGGTGCTCTGTTTAATGAAGCTTTTGTATCATCGTGTCTAAAATATCTCCTCAATGCAAAGCATTTAGGAGCGAACCCGGCAGTCCAAGCCAAAACAGCACAATCCCAGTACCAGCGTAACGCCACACTGGACCAGGCGCTCAGACCCAAACTGAGCATGTCTACCTGTGACCCACTAACTAACTCCCAGACAGAATGCTCTTTGTTGCCGAGTTTATTTTGAGATGCCTTGTGTGCTGGACCCTGGAACTATTATATAGATATAGTCTGAGCTCAGAGCTGCACTCACTGCCATGTTTCAGCTTGCATTATCAGGAGGAGCTTTTGTTGTTTTTGTAAGACCCATGGCCTGCTTCAGAGAATAAGTTTTTGCTTTCTTTCATTGTTTAAATGTTAGCCCTACATGAGCAGACGATGAGTGATGGGCAGACAATCTCACTTCATTTAATTAGGTGTATAGCGTTACCTTATGTTTACCTCAGGCACGCTTGTTCATGCGTATTTCAGCACCGGTCATTAGTCACTTAGTCAGTGACTCAGACAGTGACAGTGCCCCTCGCAAGGCGGCCCACTAGCCAGGCAAAAACAGTAAAAGCCGCCTTTTAGAGCTTCAAATTTGACAGCACTTTTCTAAATAACTTTTATGAAGATAAAAACAAGCATAAAAGAGTTAGAATGGCAAAAAGTCACTTAGACCCTCACACTCTCACACACAACTCCACAAGACTCCGCGAGCTATATACGACAAATATGATGGATGTTGCCTGAGAAGCGAAAGGTCCTGCAGCTGTTTCCTTGTCAGATAAATGGCACCTGCTTTTGCTCTGCAGCAGCACAGTGCAGCCCCCCGCCGACCCCCCCACTGTTCAGAACAGCCAGCCAATCTTCAGCACCCAGCTACCCCAACAGCCCATAGTGACCTGTCCAACAAGATAAGCCATCCACTGTGCTGCCTGTTAAAGTGTCTGTACTGATAGCTGGGCATCCAGGCTCTGCCTTCAAAAGCACAGGAACCGATGGAAGTAAAGAGAGGGCACCAGGGTATCTCTGCCCGCTTCCTCCACTTGCTCAAGGGGTTCGGAGGGGTCCCGTGACCCACTGGGCCAGTGCCGAGCTCAGAGGGGCCATCCATCAGCGGGCCACAGCCAGAGAGCGGGGATGGATTTCCGCTCTCCAGGCCGAGTCATCAATCAGAGGCGGCTGCTGCGAATACTCAATCAGCCTGGAGAGACACAGACAAAGTCACAGTCTCCCAAACCTGCCAAGTATCCACTGATAAAGCCAGCCAGGGCCGAGACACAGTGAACCGAGAGTCGAATTTGAGTTCTGCATCGGGTGAGTGTGAAAACATACCCATACTTGTATGTCATGCTGACATACATTAGCACAACATCTGCACAGCCTCACTTTTTTATTTACCACTTTTATGTCATTCAGGAACACAGTCAGAACTTTGTGTGGCCAGACTTTACTGGAGTGGGAAAAGGGAAAAAATTTAAAAAATGGCTTGTAACATTCTAATTTGCATAAATTAGGTTCTTTTCGACCAGAGTTAATTAGCTGTTTGCTCAGCATAGTGAGCTAATTTGGTACAGACAGTCAGACTCTTATAACTGATTGGTAACTTTCCTGTTGGCAGATTTTCCATTTAAACAGGGTAGAGCTGCTTTACTGATGATAGTACTTTTCATAAATGGGGAAAACTGAAGGGTCATGCTTTTAGCTAGGGTGGTGCAGGTCACCGCTGGCCAGAGGCATCCTTCGGATCTTGAAATATTCAGCTCTGTAGATTCGATATGTCTAACAGAGTTGGGCTGGTTTGTCAAAGGGGACGTGATCTGCCCTGCCATGTTGCTATGTCTCCATGAAAGTTAGATTATGATTAAATTCAGGACTATTTTTCATAAAACATTGGGGCCTATTCACATGGAGTCCAATTCTGATAGACGGGAAAAATCAGCCTCAAAAAACAAACATCGCACACAGTGCCGTGTTTCGATGGTTAAAAAACAAGAGGCATAACAGCACAGACAAAACTACAGAGCTGAATGTTTCAAGAGCCTAACGGTGCCTCTGGCCACTCTTGCTTAAAGCATGACCTTCTGGTGTCCCCTGTTGTGGAAAGCAAGGTAGTGATCTATCATCAATGAAGCAGCTCTGCCTTGTTTGAACAAGTGAGAATCTGCCAACAGGAGAGTTACAAAACATTCTGCACTAAATTAGCTGACTTTGCTGAGCAAGCAGTCAAGCAAACTCGGGTCAAAAAGGCCTAATTTATGACAGTAGAATGTTCAAAGCTTCTCTTATTTATTCCTCCCCTTTGCCGCCCCAGTAAAACGAGAGGGACCGGACCTCGCCATCCTATTGTATGAGTTCTACAGTGAAAAACAGTGAGTCTGAGCAAAGCTTGTGCGAATGTAGGCCAACTTTACATGCAAATATGGGACCTGCATATGTTTGCAGAGTCACCCGATACAGAACTACAATTCAGTTCTCAGTTCACTGTGTCCCTCAGCTCTGCCTGGCTTTATCAGAGGATACTTGGCAGGTTTGGAAGACTCTGACTTTGTCTCTCTCCAGGCTGCATTAAAAATCATCCAAAGAAATGGTACATAGCGTGAGTGGGCCAGTACATGGGAGCAAATAACCAATCTGGAGGCACAGCGATGCACAATGCATAATTGAGGTCTCGGAACTGTGTGAGGCTCTTCTGCAAGACTCTGTGAGCTCTGATTACCCATAAATCCCTTCTGTGCATCTCTCGAGCAGTACATTTGCATGCATCTCAGTAAAATAAATAAGAAGGAACTCCAAGGACAGAAGAGGATTCAAAGGACGATACATTCAGGTTTCAGTGCCTTTTCATCTGTCTGTTTTTATCAACCGCTCCTCGGCATTAGTCACAAGCTCGACGGTGACGGCTGGATCTGATGTGGTTCTGCTGTGCAGTCGAGCAGAGCAGATTCCGATTGGTTCTGGACATCAGACATGAGCAGGAGACGCCTGACTGTGATCAGAATGAAGAAAGAACTTCTGTCTGAAGCACCATCTTGCATCCTGAGAAGAGGGGCTCCACCCCGGTGCGGCATGGGGTCCGGGAGATTCTTCTGCGACTAGAGTCCCCCAGTGAGCAAAACCTTAGCGGGTGGCACTTAGCATACGTTCTGACGCAAACCAATGCAAGGAAGAGAAGAGAGACCTCGAGCGGCTCAGAGACAAAAATCAGCACAACGGCGAGGGGACGAGCAGATAGTGCTGATGCAATCAGCTTGAAAGAAGGTGATGAGGCGGCAGGCAGAGAAGATGGGGTGTGTGAGTTAAATCACAAACCCCATACAAGAAAAGACGATTGATGTATGTGGGACACATTGGGTTAAAACAGTGGTTTGGTGAATCAAATTAAATGTCCCTTGTTGTCAAAAAATACAATTTATCCCCCCCTCCTCCAGTCAGGCTGGAGACATTTCTGTGAATACATCCCCAAAACTAAACATCTCTCAGCTCAAACCGCATCCGTCCCCTCATCAAGGTGTCTCAGACTTGGGGATGTGGTTTAGGACACAGTATGAATTACTGCGAGTTTTTCAAATGAACTTCACCCATACAGACTCGAGAGGACTAATCTGTTTCCTCTGTATTTACAGTCACTGCCTTAAAAATGCTGCTTAATTGGATTAGACCAAGCTTTTCTATTTTTACCAAACACTAATTTCTAAATCTGGTTTAAATTTAGATTTGAATGTAATTCTTCGTTATATGACATGTGTGATAACGTATTATCTGTCATCGGAAGTGGTTTCCTCAGACACACACACACGCACGCACACACACACACACACATATATCCCATATATTTCCCATCTATCTCCCATTTATGTCCCAGGTCACTGTGTGTCTTGACAAACAATAACATTCCTCTGAAACTGGTCAGGTTCAGGGACTGGACTGGAAATGAGAGTCTTTGAAAGTCCTTCAGGAAACCTGGAGAACTGTTCCTCAAGAACACATTAATAATGCAAGAGTGTCTGGCTCTTTGGAAGGAAAGGGTGGCTCAAGACAGGACTGCACAGTAGTGTGTACACACACAGACACACACACACAGACACACACACACAGAAACACACACACACACCCAAACACACACACACACACACACACACAAAAACACACACACACAAACACAAACACAAACAAAAA
>JBBPDC010000141.1:2703126-2732196 GCA_037974485.1 Hemigrammopetersius urotaenia
ACACACACACACACACACACACACACACACACACACACACACACACACACACACACACACACACACACACGGACACAGTGGCACTTGAAAGATTGTGAACTGTTTAGAATTGTCTACATTTCTGTATAAAAACTAATAAATGAGATAAACAATTCACTCTGTCATTTATTTAGGAAAATGAACCAATGTTAAATATCTGTCAGTGGTAAAAGTATGTGAAAGTATGAGAGAGAGAGAGAGAGAGAGAGAGAGAGAGAGAGAGAGAGAGAAGAGGCGGAGAGAGGTATAAAACTTATGTATATACATATATATATATATATATATATATAGCTTTATTATTTCAGATTTATTTATTTACCTTTTTAAGTAACAGTATCATGTGAAAATCATCTGATACTGTCTTTTCTTTATTACCTCAAGATGTTTTTCGTTACCATTCAGTATGTGCACAAGAATACATAATAGCCATAAGGGCCTGACACTAGTTATGAAATCAAGTCTGTTTGACTACTGGTGCTGAACCACTCCTTTAACTAATAACGGTTAGAATCGTGGAAATCATTCCACAAATGCCTCAGAGTTCATGAGTTAAGCCAACCAGACTTCCTTATATGGTTTTCGCACCATATGGCCTAGTATTATCTATATGCTACACGGCTAAAATAGAAGCAGCCTTCCTAAAGCATGACTTTGTCCACATTTCTGTCCAAATGTGTCTTAGAAGATTGACGGGTGAAAAGGGTATAAAGTGTGTTTGATTTTTTCGCACATCACTTTAAGGTTGAATTGCTGCCATTTCGTCTTTCTCTGGGCTGCCATGGTGACAAGGGGGGGGTCTGTGTTTGTGTGTGTGTGTGTGTGTGTGTGTGAGAGAGAGTGTGTGTTTGCTGAGTTGGACGACATGTGTCTGTTGTCAACAGAGCACATAAAGAGAGCCTGCAGGTGCTTGGCTGTGACATTGGTCCGCCCCTAGCAGCTCGGAGTGATGGGAGGAAGTGAGGGCCACTGCTGTAGATTTGCTGGCAATTAAAAGCCCTAATTAATCAGAGCTATTTAAAGAAGTATATTCATCCCCCCCACTAGCAGGCACTCAGACAAGAGCCAAAAGATAAACTGCAAAGCGTTTTTCTCCCTTTCTCTCCCTCCTTTATTCCTCACCCGGACTCTTGGTTTACCTCTGCATCTCCGCCGTCCGCCCGGCCCCCCTCAGCCCCCATTCTCTCGGTACAAAGGCCACGCAATTAGGAATCATCCTGGTCAGAGGAAATGAACAATATTGAGATTACACTGAGCCACTGAGATCACACACAGCTCACACTGAAACCCAGTGTAAGTCTTCATCCTGGCTGATGAAGAGCCTGCAGTGACGCTGTTTTCCTGTCAGAGATGCCTTTTATATTGTGCTCTTTTATTATGTACAGCCTTTTTTGAGTTACTTTATTCTTTCTCAGCATTCTTTAGCTGTGCGAAGAAAACCTAACCCAGCTAACCTGTTAACAACGGCCTGCTGCACCTTCGCATTTCTCTCAGCGTTAAAAATACATTTGTGGCATTGTAGAAAATTCCCACTGAAATTCATCTTCAGCCTGATAAGAGCTACTTCCCAGGGTGTATCTTCATTGTTGTTGTTTTTTTACACAGACAGTAAAAAAAAGAAAAGAAAAAAGAAAAGCACTGGCCTCTTTCCAAGTGCGTCTGTAGTCACGATGCAGTCAGCTCAGCTGCGGCCTGCTTTTGGCCCTGCCATCAAGCTGGGCTGTGACAGCGTGGGTCACTCACTATTTATTTGCGGAACGGCGTGGTTTCTTGTGATAAAAGTCATTCAGTTCCCAGGAGAGCATGCTATAGCCCTGAGAGTCCAAGGGTGTACTCACAGTAGGCATAGTTGCCTGATCCTATGCCTGAGCACCCATCCGCCCACAGGCCTGAGCTCACTTTGCTCTGTCCCTGGCAAGCTTGCAACATCACATCACTCACTGTTTCATCCTTTTTGTCCAGTGAGCTGCCAGATTTACGGAGTGCATACCTTTTATCCTTTTAGAAACGGATCCTGCAGTTTTTTCAGCTTGTCACCACGTACTTCAGTGGATCTTTGGTCCACGAGCGTGAGGATAGTCGGCAATTGTACCCGACATCTCAGATTTCTTCTGTTTCATGTCCAGTTTCATGTCCCATCTTCTCTCGTCCGCCCAGAAAACACTGCACCTCTGCTGGATACCAAAGTTCCGTGCCTGTTAGCGTTCACACTGAATTGTACCATGCTGAACCGTGCATGATTGGGCACATTTCAGAGCAGTTATATCAGTCAGGCAAACTTGGGCCCAGTACAGACAGCCTAGTGTGAGAACACACAAGAGAGCACAGTTGGCCTTGTTCCATCTGGATGGGCAGGAGGGCCATGTACCCACCCAGACAGAACAAGGCCAACTGTGGTCCCCGGGGTGGGTAGAATGGCCCTCCCTCTCCCCCATCACACAACATTGTGCTTTGTGATGGGAGACCATCAGATCGCATGGTGCTGTGTGATGGGGAGGGAGGGTCATTCTACTCACCCAGATGGAACAAGGCCAACTGTGCTCTCTTGGGTGGTCCTCCCTCTCCCCCATCACACAGTACAATGCTGGCCAGCATGGTCACCTGTTAGCTGACATGACAGAATTAGCAGTTAGGTTTTAAAAATAGCTAAATGTTGGGAACATCTCTGGGAGACCCTTTGGCAGTTGGTTAAAACTTAATGCTGTTTTACTGTGATTAAGAGGAGAAGTGCTATTGCAAAGGGAGGAGGTGTTTCTGGGGGAGAGAAGGGGGTGATTGTGGGGGAAAGTGGGGCACTAATTAACCAGGTAACTCACATGGGGTGAAAATGGAGCAAGGACTCGGTTGCTTGCAAAAAATGATTCATCTCGAATGATTCCTGCTTTTGAAATTTTTTTAGCAGATCTGTATTTGGTAAAAACTAAATGGGTGAGACCCTGCTCCACCCTACCCAGCCCATAATCACACCTGTTAACACCCTAAAAATGAGATGTCAGACCAACTGCTGCTTTTCTAGTTTAACTTGTCCAGCGGTTGTACTTCACCATTTACAATAAGGCATTGTGTGGGGATGGTACCTCCCACTGCCTTATTGTAGGATACCCCAGTGGTGCTTAGCAGTCTTGGGAATTGATGGTGGCCTAGTGGTTAGGCTGTTGCCCCTGGAATCAGAAGGTTGTGGGTTCAAATTCCAACTGCTAGTGTCATCACTGAGGTACTCTTGAGCAAGGTACCATCTACACACACTGCTCCCCAGGCACCCCTCATTGGTGGCAGCCCACTGCTTCTCTTGGTGAATGGGTTAAATGCAGAGAAAGATGCACTTAATGCCTCTATGAGGCCTTGGATGAGCGGCTCAGACAATGGATGGATGGATGGATGGAGTGAATTGGTAATTTCCAGTTAGCAAGAGTTTGAAGTCAGGATTACAGTGCCATGCCATTACTAGGTGCCTAAAAAAATCAATCTTCCAAACGTGATGATTTTTCAGTAGGAGTGTCATCGCTTGGGTTAGAGTGACCCAGCAGCTTGAATAGGTACACCTGGTAATATTGGAATATAGGGATGGTTTTGTCTGCCTCATTTACACTTACCTGCATTCATTTCCACTAAGAATGACACATCCACTTACCCAGCACTGCAGCAGATTTGTAAAAATAAAACAGGCCTTTTTAGGGTGTATGCAGTATTGGTGGAAGGGGGGGTGGTGGTGTTGGCAGGGGGTTTGGCAGTTTAGACCCTGCAAAAGTCGTGATGTTTAGTATTGTGAAAGAGAGTAGCTAGGTCCATTTGTTCTCACCTGAGGCAATCCAGCTGGTGCAGACTGGAACTGCTTTTTACTTCTGCAACAGCACTTTGATCTCTGCAAATCAAAACTCCACATCTGGGCAATACCTCACTGAACATCTGATGGAGTGAGCACTGGAGCAAAAATGGAGATTATAGGTCAGATATGCGCTTCCTTAAGGCCAGCACAGCGCTGGCCTGGTCGCTTTGGCTTGGACCGTCCACAAAACGTGTAAATGTTTCATCAGGGTTCTCCTGCAGGCCACCAAAACAATTAGTTATGGTGTAGCTCCCTGCAACACACTGAACGTATTGCATTGAGAGCCACCCAGAGAAAACACGGAAAAGTGAATTAATGATAAATAAAGAAAAGAGTGGTTCTCTCCTACTTTGAGGCTCTTAATGGATGGGGTTTACTGTGGTCTACTGCGAGCTGCGCGGAGAGCCCCAGTAATGTCTCTCAGAAGCAATTGAAATGCAAATAAGCATGCAACAACTTCAAAGATGTCCTTGATCAGCCAACTCAGGCGTACGCTTCATTGTTCTCGACTTGACTAGGCTAAATGCAGCCTCTCCAACTCATTGAGAAATCCTTGCGTTCAGTAGAAGCACTTATTGCTTCTTATCACCTACCAATACATACAGTTTGTGCAGCTGCTCTTTGGGTTTAAACACTTTGGGCAGGACTAGAGGACGCTACTGTCAATATTAAAACTGCAGGCAGCTATGCAAAGACCATCAGCCTCAAGGTGTTCCTTTATGGCCAGTGTGGAACTAGCTGACCACTACTGCATGTTAGTTATCATTTTCAACAAACAAGCAATGTATGTTTAAAGGCCGCAGAAAACAAACACACACACACTTCACTACCGATCTCAGTAGCTGCAGTGTGATGTCAAATACAAATCAGTCTCTAAAAATAACCCAAAACGCTCAGGTGGTCACGACTTTGTAGTGCCCTCTCCACCACCAACAGCTTTGCAAGTCCATTACTCCGGACAGGCTAGAGTAGAGGGAAAAAATGTCAAAATAAAATCATTTTCCTTTTATTTCCCCCCCTGCTGTGCTACAGTGTCTCAAATGCAATCAATATCTCACTAGAACCCGACCATGCCTCAATTTGTGAGGCTCCATCTGACAGAGCAATTCTTATCAGAGACACAATGTTTGCAGATCATCGAGTCCCATCCATTACAGAGATACAATATCCAGATCTGAGCTGCATGACTACTGGCACATGCCTCTGTTCCTGCCCCATTCGTCCACAGAGGATCATGGGATGTCGGTTGTATTCGAGAAAGCGTAATTGGCCTCTTTCTCCCCATCAGTGAGCACGTTAGCTGAACTAGCACAATTAGTGCTCTTCTCCAAACATGTAAATCGGTCCAGTGGCATTGAATTAGCTGTAGTTTCAAAAGATGAAGTGGCACAAGAGCAGCAGTTCTCATACTTTTACATTTAAAGTGCACTTTGTAGAAAGAAGGTGCTACTATACTCTAAACCAGTGGTTCCCAACCTGGGGTCTGGGCCCCCCTTAGGGGGCGCGCAATTTTGTCTGCAGAGGTTACCACAAATATATTTGTACACATTCAATTCATAAAATCCCAATATGTAAGAAACGAAGAAGTGTGTGTGTATATAAGAGTTTAAGAACAAAAACCTAAAATCGCTGTTTATTTTTTGCAAATAAAAGTTTGTAATGAATCCCTTTATTCTTTTTGTGCGTCTATGCGGGTTGGAGTTGGGGGGCCTGGCTTGTCTTGGACACAAGCGAGGGGAGCTTCAAGGGAAAAAAACTGGGAACCACTGCTCTATACCAAGCAGAACCTTATCAACCTAACCTCCGTCAGCCATCACTGATCTTCCCCTTCAATAGCTATCGCTGCTCCATGACTTTACAGATACCTTTGTGGCCGTTGTATGGTCATGAAATGTCATTGGTTGGTTTGTTACATTTTGAAAATATTTAAACAGGCCCTCAGTTTGAGAACCAGACTTGGAGAAAGCACACACCAGTCTTCACCTTCCAAGCTAACGCTGTGTAATGGAGGGACTTAATGAGCACATAGAAGCTGACAAGAGAATGCCAGAAAAGAAGTTTGCTTCGTGTGGGTCTACTGTTGTAGTTTTGGAAATCACCTCCCCTCATTTATGTGCCCAGAAGCAATGGTCTGTGGTTGGTCATCTTACTTCTTAAAAACGGCCTCTTTCTGCCAAAATACTTGGTCTTGGCAGCAGTAACTAGAGGCGATAGCTAAAAGTACTGTGTAGGGTTTGGCAGCTAGTTAGATATTCAGAAGGAACGAGGAACTGAGGACAAGCAGCGGTCCCACGAGTGAGGCACATTCAGCACAAAGCAAAATCTAGCGCTGCGTACAGCTCAGCGCTGCTGGATTACTGTACACAATGAACAGACAATGCCACATGTTTAGTCTTCCTTTGGAGAAAGATAAAGTTTGAGTTAATGCCAAGCGGGAGAGGTTCAAAGAGAATACGTACATTAGGTCTCGTGGCGTTCTATAAATCTAGTATCAACCCAGGAGGAAGATTTGTTTGGTCTCTGCTACAGAGTGGTGTGATGTGGTTCTCTGGGAAGCTTATCTTAGAGAAGAACCTTTTCCCACCATCCACACACACACAATCGGCTTCTGACGGGCTAAATATTATGGTAAAACTGACCTTTAAGGTGCCTTGGGAAGTCATCACAGCATAGAAATTATGAGGAGGAACATATAGGAGAACCATGGTATTGTATGTTATATAGGAGATGCTGCCTATAGAGCAGTTTGGAAGATAAACCATACGTGCAGGCGGAGGCTGCTGCTGTTCTGCAGCTTGCAAGGGACGAGCAGCTTTCTCATAATGTCTGCATTAGCTCTGCCTTGCTCGGCCTAATCTGCACAGCTTGACCAGAAGGAGCGTCGGGTTCGCGGCGTCGTGTACACACACACCTATTCCTTTATCTACACCTCTCCTCCTCAGTTTATTAATGCACATCATTCTTTGAAGTCAGACCACAAAAATGAAATAAATAAATGTTCACCAGGGAAAAAAAATAAAAAATCTGAAAGAATCTGTGGAGCAACACTGCCGCCTATAGGAGATGCTCCCTCACTGTCCACTTTAATACACACCTCTTCCTTGTAGCTCTTGCGGGTATACATTTCAAGACAGTAAGCAATCAGTTCATGACGCATTCACTGCTGGGCTAAAAATGATATCTACATAAAGGTCCTGTGTTTAGAAACTGACTACTGAAGAATGAGGTGTGGGTGGGGTTTAGGTTATTACACAGCAACAGATGGGCTACAGCTCTTAACTTGATAGTGGACCAGTAGTGGCTAATGAGAGCACAATAGTTTCTTCTCTCTTGGAGGACTCCTGCTTGACCAGGAAGAATCACTGATGATTCAACATTCAGATTTGATTGATTTTGGTTCCTCAGACTGGTTTATTCTGCTCCCGATGTTCCTCTTCTCTAACCAACCTGATCAGACTCGTTAGCTAATTACCAAGCTCTTCCTGGGTTGATGTGGGTGTGTTAGAGTAGTAAAAAATTTAAACCAGAGGCTGTAGGACATCCCATATCTCATCCTGGCATTCAGATGGGTGGTCACTAAAGCCCTCCATGTGTCCTTCGGCGAGAACCGCAACAATGCAGACTCAGCAGTGACCGGCCCATTACTCAACTTCTTTGAGATTCAGGGGGACGACCAGAGTGAAGAGTTTTGTTTCCAGCTGTGTGGCCAATATGGCAAGAAGGAAGATGTTCAGATGTGAGTAAAAATGCATTTGTTTATTAATAGAACTCCTTAATCTGCATTATGCTGGTAATCTAAATGGAGACATTTGAGGAAAAAAAAAAAAACAGGTACGGCACATGTAGAGTCTGTGAGTCCCAAACGCACTCCTTTACATCAAGCATCCTCAAGGTTTCTCACCCTACGGGCGACACAAAAGTGTGGACTGTTCGGAAGACCGCAAGGCTTAGGGCATGATCTCGGACTGGGCGGCAAAAAAATACAAAAAAACAAAGCCAACAGCAAATACATTTCCTCACCAGCAGGGGACATCTGTGAGCCACGGGGTGGCAGGAGGAACAAACAGCCCCTGTTAGTCCGGCAGGGCTCCTGCAAAACTCTCCCAGTGGGAAACCACTGCAAGATAACTGTCATAAGCAAGATTTCACATTAAAACCTGGTGAAAAATTAGGCAAAATAAAGCCAGCATTAATATAAAAAAAAAAACAAAAAAAAAAAACAACACATGGCAAAGTAAAAGTGGACAGATTTGCATGACCCATGGTGACCTCTTCATCTCAACAGAAGTTGGAAGGTGCCACTGTGCACATTTTATGACTGAATATATGAACGGCATCTAATGTGAGGGGTGAAAAACGTATATGTATGTATATATATTTATATGTACATACCTATACACATACACCCATTATACATCAAAACCTTATTTGTGAAATGTATAAAGTCTCTGGAGACTGTAACTGTTACACACACAAAGCTTAACTAGAAGGCACCTGGACTTAAGAACCTGCCCGGCATGAATTCTACAAACTACAGCGAGACATTTCTTACATCTCTCACATCTTCTGCACCTTATCAACACCACACAGGAATCAGTTTCGACTATACAATCTTTATCACGCTAGTAAGACAATAGTGGTGTTGTGATATCTAAAATATATTATTTCTTATATATAAATATGAACGTCCTAAATGTTGCACATCTTTAGTTTTCTTTTTTTTTGATTATTATTTACATGTTAATTGTTGATAACCTGTTCATGTGACCCACTCTGACATGAGGTCAGAAACTGCATGCTTTGGAACCCCTTATAGAAATGTGACCACACAATATTTAATATTCTTTCTAAAATCATTAATAAATTATCATCTTTCACACAGAAAAAAAAGCATTTTTGCAATTTGTAGTTGGCATGGAATATGCACAGTCATATGCAAATGTTTGAGCGCCCCCTGTTTGCTTCCAAGTGAAAATAAGTTCGCACACACTCTGCAAAGAACACACTTCAATATGGCATTTAATGTACTTCTGTTTATTGGCTTAGTTTAATGAACTGGATAAAAATAAAACAAACTAGATGTGCCGTGACTTTTGCACAGGCAACAGTTTGTTTTTGTTGCCTAAACCTTTGCATATGACTGTCTGCTTAACTATGATTGTCTTAATGGTTGTGTAGTATTTAACACTCCTAAACAACGAAATGTTTGACCTTATCGCTTGGTCTCTATCAAGCCCTCGCTCACTCTCTCCATCTCTTTCACAGTCGTCTCACAATAATTGCACACACAGTCAAGCATTTGCGAAGGAGCGGGAGCTCAGTGGACTGTGCATCACGTCTGGGTGAATGTTTAAACTGAAGAAACGTCTGAAAGTCAGGGCTTGGCATGTTTTCCACTGGGACAGAGAGAGTGTAGTTATGGTTACGGTTAATCATCTTCGGATCAGCGCAGACAGTGTAGCTTCAAACCCGATGCCTTAATTGTCTGTCCACCTCCGGACACATGCGACCTTTGCAAATCGTGCTGTATTGATGCGCCCTATTCAGCCAAAGCCTCCTTTCTGAGGGCTGACTCTGATGATCTTGGAAGGCTGAGGGAGTCTTAGCAGCTTAAAGCAGACACAGGCTCACTGCAGTTCAGTGTTGAGCAGTGAAGAAAGGAAGAAAAAAGGGAAGGTGATTCCAACCTTCTGATCCTCTATCTGGGCAACCTGACCAAAACCTGTCAGAATAAAGTCCACATACAAGCATGTAGCCAAGACTTTCCTCTTTCTGTCTCTCTCTCTGCACCCTGAAGAGAGCAGTGCTCGGTGTCGAATGATGAGCCGTGGCGATGAGTTGCTCCAGGGCTGGGGGAGGCGCTGTGCAGAGGCTGCGTAGGGGAGGGTCGCGGTGGGTCACTTGTTGAGATTGATAGTGGCGTAGGAGGTGGGGATGTAGCCCTCATCACCGTTGCTCCGCCGCACCCTCGTCCACCCGTCGCCCTTGTCCTCCTCCACCACGGCCAGGACCTCGCCCTCCTGCATGGAGATTGTGCCTTCACTGGAGCCTGGCGGGCATCAACAAAGAATTAATTGAATGGCGCCCCTTTTACATTTCCAGACTTTAATACTTTTCAAAGCCTTAAAAAAGGTAAACATTTTTTAAGACTTTTTAATACTTTTCAAGGACCGCGGGGACCCTGCGATTGCAATAGCAGCCTGTAAAGTCACTGTCTCATGATTAGTACTGGCTTATCAAGAAGTAGATACACATGCATGTTACTAGACAGCCCATCCACAGCCTCACGACTGACTATCTGAGTATGCATTTGGTAGTGGATGCCAGACAATTTCTCAATACTTGGTCATTCAGCATTTTATTATCCAGCCCTGAGCGAGATCAGATTTCAATAACAATAGGCGACCGATTGTGAGTACATAGGATTACAAGAGACACTCTCCAGTATTTTAGGCACAGTGTCGAATATAGAACAGTTTAGTGGTTGCTGTTATTGCATACGGAGTAATTCCACAGCCCTCCATGCCGCAGACTGGGGAAAAACGCCTCACTACACCAATAAAGGCAAGACTCTTTATATCACCTTCATCCGTAACATCACTAAAATCTAAATGACGTTGGAATCGGACAAATTCATGAGTAGCCTGAAAGACCCCCTTAATTCCATAGTGCCTGGAGTGACAAGTAACAATCCAACACCTAAAATGCGAAATCACCTCAGAGTGTGACATGAGTGGTCTTAATTATGGACCTCTGTAATGTTAGCTCACTATCTCTGTGTCCTGAAGTGCACAGCATTGCTCATCAGGCCAAAATGGCCACTTTTTCTAAGGAAACGTTTCCTCCACACAAAGTCAGAGACCAGCCAACAGTTCTTGTAGATGGTAGAAGAGCAAAGTGGTTTAATTTAATTCATACTGGGACTTAAACTAAAAGTCACATAGGAAGGAGGTGTACAAGTCAATACGAAATCAAAGTGACTTTTTTGCCCTGTTTTACTTGAAGTGAGTCACAGTAGAGAAGCATTACAATTCCTCCTTTACACTGACTTTACGGCACTCGTCACAGACTATCCTCCAGGAGATCTAACTTCCTCGCTCCAACCCTTACTGACCCTACATTATCCATCTAATTGCTGCCTTCAGAGGACCTTAATTAAGTGAATCAGCAGAGTTAGGTTAGGGTTGGTGAGACAAGTATTCGACCCAAGACAGAACAGGAACCCAAAAACCAAGATCCCAGAACATTTTTGAGAGCACAGTAAAATACATAAATGCGTTTATACAACTTGTGTCAATCTTTAAAGCTGTAGAAACAATACGTCTAGGTATAGACATAAACACACATATACAGTCGTGGCCAAGTTTTGAGATTGACACAAATACTGGTTTGCACAAAGTTTGCTGCCACTTATGTGTTTTTAGATCTTTTAGATATTCCAAGTTTCAAAGGCTTTTTTTTTTACCATCAAGTTCATGCAAAGAGACCGTATTTGCAGTGTTGGGCCTTCTTCTTCAATTCACCCTGACATGATGTCAATCAACTTCAGGTCCAAATCCTGACTGATGCCAACCTATTCTTGTACAGACGGGCCCGATCCAGTGACATTGTATCGGGTCCAGTATAGCCACAAGTCCATCCTCAGATATCAGTCAGACAGGCCCGATCTATATATTCCAGTTCACAGCTTGCGCTGGACCTTAAACTCAACGCTGTGTAAAACGAGATTCGTCACTGTTCCTTATTGCACACCGTGAACCTGCGGCAACTTCAATCATTAGCCGTTGTTTTGAACAAAACGGTTGAGCCGTACAATACAACCAATTTAATCTAGTTCCAGGAGTTTATGCTAGCAGACAGGGAAAAGGACACGGCAGCAGACGCTCGATCACGTTTTCCAAGAACGCAACAAACTTACAGCAGACTAGCGCTGCTTTCGTCAACGAAAAATTATGACTAAATATCGTCGTCAATGAACATTTATCAAGTGACAAAAAGAGACGCAACGTAAATGCTGGTCATGCAAGGATAACTATAATGAAATATATAATGTAAAGATCTTGATGCAAAGACAAGACTAAATCTAAAATCACGACTAGCGGCCAAAAACAACACTACAGCAGACAACCCAAAAACAAAAGGAATATCAGAGTCTCAGCTCTCCCTCAAGACCTCTTTGAGGGTTCTTTCACAGCTATTCTGTATGTTTTGCTGGCTGTTTTTGCCCTCTCCCCCCCATCTTAAATACAGAAGCGGTTAGATCAGACTCTGCCCATGTTGTGTCTCAGAATTCATGTTATTTAGTTTTGCACTTCATTTTAGTAGCAACAACTGTGTAAAAAATAAACAGAATACTTGAACTATTTAGATGATTCATGACTGCAGACATAAGCAGAGAAAAATGCCTAAACAGTTATAAATTGTACAGATACACATGTAGCAGTAAGACAGCAGCCCTGTTCTTCAGTAGTTAATTTAATGCATACCTGGGAAGTTGTAGAGTGCTGTGCATTCACCAATTGGAGCGGATATCTCTTCTTCCTCAAAATCATCATCAAACTCTGCATAAATGGCCTGAGAGGCATCAGGGGTGCCCTCATCAGAGTGGGCTCCATCAGGACTGGAAGGGGAGGAAGTAGATGATTATTATAGGAAAGTACCCTGATTTTTTCAAATTTGTCACATATTTAAATATCTCACGAATTAAATGCCACAGCTTTAGGAAAGACATTTTTTTTACAATACTGTCCCCTACTCAAATCCTAGTGTGTTGTCTATTTATTGTCCATTACTCGAGTGGAGTTTTAGTTCCTGTGTAATATATAACAAACCCTGCAGGTCCCCAGCCTAAGAATACTGCACACAGGTGTATCATTTATTTCCTTTAAGCAACATAGCAGTATGAGAACTTTGGTCCAAGCGTGTACAGCTAACACACACCCGAAAAAACACTACCGAAGCTCTCTGGTAAAACCACTGTGACTTCCGGCAACGTTTTTCATTGGACTTTTTACCCCCTAAAATCCACTTATGAAGGGAGTGTGGTTTTAAGCACCAAACCCAGTTGTGATTCATTTACATGACACTTTTCCAACCTCTTTTTATATTCAAATGAAAGAAGCTGTTTTTGTTATAGTGCCTTTAGGAGTAATATGACACATGGTCTGTTTGGCTGCCCTTTATTCAAGAAGCAGTCCAGGCTGAAACACTCATTAAAAGTTCACTGGAAGTGGGCTAATCTACATGTAAATGTGCTGTTAGTCTTAAAAATACAAAAAACATGTTGTAGCCTGTTGCATTTATGTATTTTGTGGACTTTAATTTGAATAGTGCTTATGATTTACATTAAACTTAAACTCTTATTTTGAAAAAGCAGGGAAATTGTGGTGTTGATTAAATGGGCCATTTATTTGTTGTTCCAACATCAGAACTCTCCTGGGTGAATTTTGGGAAATAAAGTGGTTCGCCATTTTTGTTGTTTTGCATTGTCTGGAGCCCTGCCAGTACCCAAGCACTGATAACCCCTCTCCCCACACTACTGAACCAGAACTTTGTTTAAAGCAAACACGGGAGTTTGAGATAAGGTTATCATGCATGTGTGTGTGTTCTGTAGCTTGTCTGGAAGATAGGGCCGACCTGTACACACTGTTGCCGCTGTTGTTGTTCAGTGAGTGAGTGGAGTAACGGAGAGAGTCCCCTCGACCTCCAGCTCCGGCGAGCCACGACTACAACACAGAGACAGGAGTGTGAGAATAACAGTGTGTGTTCAGATGTGTGTGGAGCCAGCTATTTGATGTGGGTTTTGCAGCACCTCGTATTTGTTGAGATCTCCCCTGAGCCTCTCGATGTTGTGAGTAGTCTGAGTGATCTGTGGAGCCAAGCTGGCAGGATCGCCCATCTGAGGATTTTTCTCATACACATCTTTCATCTTCCCCAGAGCCTCACTGCACGAAACAGAAGACGAGGGACAAGAGGTAGATGATAAAATATGGAGAGAGAAAGAAGCAGAATTAGAAAATCCCCAATAACAGAAATCCAAACCAAAGCCAAGCTCAAATTTATTTGCTTGTGGTTTCTCATCAGACAAGGTATGTCGAGCCTCGCCAGAGCTATGAGGCCAACTCTGCTGTCAATCACTGACAGTCAACGGTCAAACTAATCTTTTCTGTAAATACATCCCCAAAATGTGCCTGTGGCCAAATTTTACGTGTCAAAAATCATACAACTGTGCACTGAAGTCTACTCCACTTATCCTTTAACTGACACACAACCCTTGATCAACCCGTGCATGGCGAAATATAGTTCTTTTCTTCCGGGATTCAATGTTACAAATTTCATTAGAACGACGGTAGACTGAAGTTTCAGCATCATCTCCTTGGCCACCAATGATTCACACTTTTGTCCAGTCATTCACATCCCATAACTGCACCTCCTTAGCCACTGTAACCTGTTTTCTTCTGTTTAGATGCTGATGCTGCTTTTCTGGATGTAAATTCTGATTCCAGTTTACACCCATGTGTTTGTTGGGCATTTTCCTAAAAGTTTTCTCTGTCCTGATGCTTTGATGTCTTCCTTGGTAAACACATACGTTTTCAATTTCTTACCTTCCTGCTTTCTTTATACCTGCACCAAATTCTACACACAACTGACTGGGAACAACCAACATCTTTTGCCACACTTCATGTTAGATTCCTACATGAAGTAGTTTTATATTTCTTTTCATTGTTGAGGCCAGGCATCTTGTTTTAATATTTTCAATCATCAACAAAAAATCAGTTCGTTAAGGTCTTCAAGCACTCCTGTTTAAATACAGATTAATTTTTTATTTATACTTGATCCCATTATTTTTCCTCCATTCTGATCTGGAAAAATATTCTATCAATTAAAATGATTCAGGTATGTTTCATGCAGCTAGAATGTTTGCAAATAAACAAATCTGTGGTGACCCATAATGCTTGCTAAGGGCTGTACTATGACTGTTTAGCTAAGTGACATGGCTTATTATTTTTTTAAGAATACAGGTGTGTCTCAAATTGCACACTTGAACACTATGAACACTGTTTTAGTGCATAGTGCATTCACACTGACAACCAAACTAAAATCTCAGTGCACTGAAAGTACCCGGATGGTGCACTCATAATGGCCAAAAAAAACAACCCCAGTGTGAAACGATGGACACTACTTGCACTAAACGGACGCCATTTTGACTACGTAGCGGATAGGGACGTTTTCAGAGTTGAATATTGACGGCCAACAGTGAAATGCTGGTGCAAGCCCAAACAGAGGCAACTGCTTTGTATAAATCTAAATAATAATCGAAATTCGTTGTGTAAACAAAATCCGGCAGATATTTTGGCAGCTGGAGAATCGCAGTCAAATGTTAGTCCGTTCGCTAAGTGCAAAACGTTAGTGTTCCATTTGGAACAGCACTTACCCACAGCAGTGTGCACTACAGAATGAAGTGCTCAGTGCACACTGGGCACTACATTCCAGTGCACTCACATTAGTGTTCGATTTGAGACACACATACAGTGTCAGAAACCACATAAGCAAGTCTGTGTGATAATAACTGAGCCCAGTTTGAGGCATGTGATGATTTAGTCATGCAGAAGGCACATGGCTAATTGGTGGTTTATGAGCTTCCATTACTTGTTAGCTGCATTAGCCTGTGGCTACCATGTTTCTGATATGAAACTTTCCTGAACACCTTGATTCAGAGCAAGGAGTGAATTGTGAATCACAGTCCAAACTCCCAGATGTCTACTCCACTGAATCTCCATGGAGACTGCGAGCTACAAAGAAATCCCAAGACACCAGCAACCCTGGGGATCTTGCTGCGGTTATCGCAATGGTTGCTATGGAGATGATACACCACGCTGCTCACCTCTGATCCAGCTCCTTCTGCAGCTCCTTGCTCATGTCATCAATTTTCTGCTGCAGCCGCTTCCTGCGCTGCTCCGGCGGGAGGTGGCCAAAGTCCTCCGTAGCAGGCGGCTGAGGAGATGGGATTGGAGATAATGTTACTCACGCAAAGGAAACACACACCAAAGAAAAACACCCACACATGCTGTTGGCTGTCCAGCACCCGAAGCACAACCGTTAAGTGAAATCTGAAATAACAACCAATTATTGTAAAATTTCACCCTCCTTTTAGGAGTGCACAAACAGAAGATTTCCCACCAAGGAAATGCGTCTTCAGTCACTCGTAACCCCTGCCACTGCCACTTGAAGGAGCTTTTTGGATTATATTACTGCAGTTCCAAAAAGAATCTAGCTAGCCTGTTGTGTCTGAATGTTTGGGCCTTCATAATCACCCTTTTCCTGTTTGTTCTATGAACTTGTGGAATTTATAATCCAAATCACCCCTGTGCTGCAAAAATGTAATGTCTTGCTCAAACTGTTCCAAAAGGTTATTTAGACAACCGCAGGAGCAGCTTGCTCATGTTTAGAATGGTTTAATGGACTTTTAACAACTTTTAGTATTAAACTGAAGTACATCATATTGTCACTGTTGGAACAAAACATTTCCATTTTACACAGTGACCGTACTAACCATGTCAAAATTTCATGATGAAAGGGCCAATAGCCCAACAAACGAAAAGCTGAATGCAGTTTGAGTGAGCTGAGGGAGGTTTTGGGGTGTATATTCAGGAACAATGTGACCAATGTTAGTAATACATCTGGTAGTTCCAGAGCTAAACTAAAGAAGCAAAAATTGGACTCTAAACTTGTATTGGTTGATGGACTACATGTGGGGTAAATGGAAAATTGCCAGACTATTCTTTTAATCATATGCTTGAATTATTGTGTTTTTCGCATGTTTCTCCTAGCACATCTGCTAACAGACAGGATAACCAAGGTGGCAAATTTCGATAAGCAACCATCAATAACATTTACTCAACCTTACACCGCTGTGCGTTAGTGCCAATAGTTGACACCATTACAGATCACCATCAGAGCTTTTATAAATTACATTTTCAAAGCAAATAAGGTTTCATCAGACTGTCTTGACCCAAGTTTTTGACTTAAGCTATGATGGTGTGTTGTAAAATAAATCCATTTATAAGCCTGAACAAAGCTTCAGTGTCAAGTGCATGGCCCCCTCTGCAACACGAGTTTCCTCTGCAAATTCGCCTCCAACATGGGAGTGGACAGAGCTTGTACTTTGATAATAATTAATCTGTACGTTGTGCATTTTCTCAGTTAATGCAAGTTAAGCTTCAATTACTGCCCTGCTCTGCTGCACAGGTGGCCTTGCAGAAAATCCTGGGAAGCACACAGTGCCCAAGGAGAAGAAGAAAAATCATAAGGGGGAAAAAAAAAAAGATGTGGTAACCCCTACACCACTCCAATGTTGATTACCGTGATCCTCTCCAGGGTATACTTCTAAAAGAGAGAGACAGAGAGAGAGAGAGAGAGAGAGAGAGAGAGAGAGAGAGAGAGGCAGCATCCATGACAACAGTCACACAAAGAGCAGAAAGGCTCCAGCAGCCATGGAACACTGAGTGTTCTTAGGACTTCGATGAGAGTTGAGTCCTAAGAGAGCTGAAACATTCACTTAATGCTCGCTGCACATGCCCATCACTCAGGCCAAGATCAGTCGAGGCTTTCAGGGGCTCCTGAATGCAGTGCAGAGGAAGACCACCAGCAGCAGGTTTAAAATCAGAGCTCCTGGGCCGCAACCTTTCTCACTTACCGTTCTGCGGAGAGTCCGGAAGGAGGAGATTCGGGGTTTGACTGTCTTATTGATCTCCTTCAAACAGTACGACAGGGGGTCCCGGCCAAACTTTGGGGAGGGGGGTCCGTTAGCGAGCGAGGGAGCAGGGGGAGCAGAGAAAGGCGCGAGCGGGGAGGAGGAAGGCTGGAGGGGGGTGGGTGTGGTAGGGTGACAAGGGGCAGGGCAAAGTAGAGCCAACACCAGGTACAGACCCGGAAGAAAGCGGCGACATGACAGCAGGAGGTTGGGAGGAGAGGGCAAGGGAGGGAAGGGAGGGAAGGGAGACAAAACACAAAACAGACACACAGATGACAAGGGAAAGAGAGAGACACCATCAAACACCATAAGCCACATTACAGAGTGAGGAAGACAACACTGGAACAACTTCAGCAGGACCAAAGAAGCAGAACAGGACCCAAACCAAACACTAAACCCCAGGCCCTATAATAAAAGCCCTTCAGCCCAACATTAAAACGGGGATCTATGATTACCATACTATAATCTATAGTGGCAGATAATTGGTTTAAAAAGTTACTTTGGCAGCATAAAGATTTGATTTATTGTATAGTATTGTATTAAAAATAGTGGCCTACATTTGCAACTCTATAAAAATACATATTTGCTTACTTTTAATGTAATTTAACAGAATATCAGATATGAGTATCTGACAAACTCCCCACATGCACACATACCTCATTCAAGCCCCAATGCAACACCAAAACACGACATCAGCTTGAGGCAGAAGTGTGGCTCCACTAGTTTCACTTGCTTGACAGAGCCCTTTTCTCTGTACCATAATATAATGGGTGCCCAAATTAATGCGTCTTTATCAAAGTTCTACATATAATAGCAGCATCTCACTGACAGTTTGATTTTTAACTGTACCAAGAAACAGAATTTCATCTCACTCATCTTTTTTTTTTAAAGGAAGTCATGAAAGGTGGATACAATCTTTCATGTGTTCTACTAAAATAATGTCATAATGTAAAACACAATTTAAAAACTCTGGGAGGGACAACAAGATGCAGAAATAAGTCTCATAGCAGCGAGAGACTGAAACCAGGCTCCAACTGACCCACATATACAGATGGGAAACAAATTAAAGGAAAGGCTTGGAATAAATACGAGGAGAAACATGAGTGCAGAACCCGTGATGTCTATGGTGTACTGCAAGAGACAATTTGGCCCTTAACATCCTACCATGTTTTGCAACACATAAAAACTAGGGATGCACCGAATATCAACAACCGCAACCTGCACACGGCAGATTAGAGTCAAACACGTCTGTCGTGTGGCACATTTTGATATATCTAAGAAAGACGCACGGAAAGCCGGAAAGACTTTCTCAACGTCTGGATTAATTTATCATATAAAATCAAAACATCCCGAAGAGCACAGAAGAGGCGAGACCCTTCCAGCACATCCACTCTGTCTGTGTTTCTGAAACGGCCAGAATGTTTTCCAGTGATTTCAGTTAATATATGGGCTGCCAGTCTCTGTTTTAATACAGAATTTTCTTGAAGGCCTACAGAGAATGTTGTTTGTCTTTCCACAGTTTTTAAACCACTTGTTCTGAACACTGAATGTCTTGATAAGAATGAAAATGATGGCAATTATATGGTCTTCAAAATCACCTCATGTGAACACCAGTGGGAGATCCTGAACCAATATGTTAGGCCCCATTTTCCAACAGCATTCGCAAAACACCACCTGAAAGATCATAACAAGGGTGGTGTACTCCTCCAATATAGTTCCAGATACTTAGAGAATCTATGCCAATGGTGCCCTGTTCATTGTGGCCCAACACCCCACTGAGATCATTTCATTTAAATGACGACCCATCTGTATCATGGACAGTATGCATCAACTTTCCATAAGATAAAACTGAGGGAAAATACTAAACAATTCATAAGAATATATTCATGAAACATGATCCAATATAATCATAAAAGGCTGAAATCCAATTACTTACTAGTTCCTTTACAGTTTAGGCAAGTAAATTCTAGTTGATTCCAGACTATTTAAATTGGCCTAAAACGTGTTTATGACAAATAGTTGCAAAAAGTATAACAATTTATTCTGATAACGATAACTTACCACCATGATAACACAATGATAGTCGTATCCTGAACAATAAAGCTGTGGAGATCTAAATGGGCTCCCTACGCTGCGTTACAGCCACTCATACAACCTTCTTAATGACGCTAACCAGATGCCAGTGTGTTCCCTGGTGCTTGACATTTCACAAAAGGTGTCACTGTGATGGATCTGAAGGATTAAGACACTTCATGGTTGTTTCTTCTTTTCATTTATCACCCATCTGTATACTGGATCTCTTTAAATCAGCTAAACAAAGGACCTCTTATGTGAGGACTTTTTTAGTGGAGCCACACTTTTACTAGTGCTGTTTGTAATGAATACACACATACACACATCACAATACTGAAATGTAATTACTAATACTGAGAGGACATGAATCCTGGCAATTTTGCCAAATAACCAAGAAAGCAATGGGGCGGAAAAGCTTCAAACCTTAATTTAATACGGTCTAGACTTACATGAGCATTTTACTCAATATTCTTTCCCTCATGGAGGCAAAATAACAGTGAAAGCTAAACATTTGAAAGGGGCCTGATAAACATTTGTAACTTCTTAATGGGAACTCCAGCATAGTGGCATAAACTAAAAGGCCTAATATAAACTATTCCTGCAAATCAGCTCCTGTGACCATGGAACAGGAGAGAGGCATTCTGGGGGATGAGGGCGAACGGCAAACAGACAGTTAGGTGTCTCTTTAATAACATGCTGCTTTGCTGTGTGGGAGGGCCTTTACTAGACCTGTGCTATTGAGGGAAGTGAGGAAGTGAAGGAGTTTTACAGCACAGCCGGTAATTTCAAGGCTCAGGGTATATATATATTGGGACAGCGATGCAAGCGGACATGGGCGGAGAGGGAGGAGACACAGGGTGAGAAGTGAGGTGACAGACACACAGGCAAATGAGAGGATAGGGGGAAAGTGGAGGAGTTATGCAGTAGTGTATGACCTCAGACATATAGCATAGTCCCCAAACACATAACACCAGTCATGTTTCAATTAGTCAGGAGGTCCAGAAGAGCAGACTGTGCCGATTTAGATGGGAACATGTGAGTGTTGGAATTATGGCCTTTGGAAACATTTTCATAATACAAGACAGACACAATATTCAGTTTTTACGCATTTGTGAACATTTTAAGCAAAAAATTAAAAAATGTATGGAAAAAAAAAATAAGTACAACGATTTTGTTTCTGATCATTAAAAGATGAATTAAATTCCTTCTTTGCAAAATATTTGTTCCCTAAATAAACCTTCAATGGATAAGATAAAACTAAGAGTGTAGAGTGTAAGATAAAACGTGTGGGGAAATATTAGTTAAAAAAAAAATGATAGAAATATAATCCAATTGAACCCGAGATAATCACAAACAACTGACATCCAATTTAGCTCCTAGTTACTGCGGATTTCATGCAGGTAAACACAAGTTGTTTACAAACTTTTTAAATAGAAATTTTTATAATATATATATTCTAGTTGCAATAGCATGACAATGTATTCTGATGATGGTAACACATACCATCACACTGCTCATCCTGAATCATAAGGCTGTGGAGATCTAAATGGGCTCCCTATGCTGCTCCACAGGCACTCATACTCTGAAGATTTCGCAACCTTCTTAACCACGTTAACCAGATGCCAGTGTGTTCCCTGGTGCTCGACATTTCACAAAGGTGTCATTGTGATGGGACTGAAGGATTTATTCTGTCTGGGCTAACAGCAGCAGTGTGTGGATGAGTGTGTGTGTGGGTCAGGGCCTGCGGAGGGGCTGACAGTGATTGTACCCTGCTGGGATGTAAGCACAGCTAAGCTCCGGTCATGCGCTGGGTACATAACAAAAGAGCTCACAGCCAGAGAGCGAGCCATGCAGAAATGGGTTCTAGAAATGTGTATGTAGCTGCGTGCTTTTTAAAGAGAAGTGAGAGTGTGTGAGAGATCTGAAGTAAAAACCATGCATTTCAGGTTCCCAGGAAACACAAAAGCGTGGGAGACCACAGTTCCGGAACTGGACCAACAACAGGGACATCTCTAAAGAAGCCTCAAGTCTGTACACTATAGCTCACAGGGTCAAAATTCGACAGGGTATTCTTTGAACTATAAACAACCCCATAGAAACAGGTCACTTTAGATCTGGACTGTAGTTCCACTACATTATCTTACATGATATGACCCTTAATATAAACAGGAGTGGTACAGGATGATTGAAGACATCCCTATTGCAATATGGAATTACAGAATTGTGCATTTTGAGGACTTTGTAATGTTTGCACATGACTTTAAACTCACCTTCCTGATAAGATGTCCTTACTTTTTTTCTATCACAATACAAAGACACAAAATAGAACAGTACTCAATAAGAGAGCAGAGGACAGAACAGGAGGAAGATCCCCTACCTTGCTCTTCTTGCTGAACAGCCAGAAGGGTTTGCTCCTGTTTTTGCCGAGCAGATCCAGTGGACCTTTCGGGGTGCCCAGGCTGCTGTCAGAAGACGCGCGGTTGATGCCCTGACTGTAATCCTCAAACTCCAGGTCACCAGGCCGCTCGAAGCCTGATTTGTGCTGCTCTATGAGAGTCAAAGAGTCCTGCAGACACATACACAACAAGCATGAGAATAATACCAACTCTTTAAAAACCCTTTTAAAAATGGAATGTTAATTTTGAAGAAAGAAAAAAAGCTTAAAAATATTTTTACCTAAAAAAAAGGCTATTTAACTGTATTCAACACCGACAACAACATAATTTTAGAACTAATGCAGGTGAATTGCCAAATCACAAACCCAACTGAATAGGCATTCAATAGGTGCTTGATACATTCATGTTGTGTTTTGTGGTGGCTTTCACACACATGCAGCTCCTCCTACCCCAGAGGTACCATATCCTACCATACCCCAGTCTTGGCAGCACATATCACATATGGGTCAACTGACATATATAGACAGCTAATAGCATCACTATATACAAAACTAAAGGTGTTTTTACATTGGCGTGCAGGAATCGTGCTGTACCTAAACATTACTGCATGCTGTTCTTAAACTTGCAGCAAGCTCTGACTTTCCAGTGTATCTGATGCTAATGGAGTTTCTGATGCGCTGGCAGTTCAATTCTCTCCCCACAATTTATGGCTGGTTGTCCCAAAACCTCGTCCATGGAGTTGAACCAGTGGAAAGTTTCTCTGTCACAGCTGCTTTTGATATTCTGGGTGTTTTTATTATTTATAGGCTTGCTTGAGTTTTTTATTTTTTCCCTGCTAACTTGTTAGTGATGCCCTGGTTCACCTTCACATTTCTCATAGAAAACTGAAATTTATCTTCAGCCCAAACAGATAGGGGTGTTTGTACTTCGTTGACTTCCCAGTTGCTAGTTTGTATCTTCATTGTTGATCACGTTGTGATGACATTTCAACCAGTCAAAAAGCAGTGATGCAGTCCGCTTGGCTGCGGCCCACTTTCGGCCCTGCCATCATGCAGCTCGGGTATGACTCGGGTACAGCTCGCCTTATTTGTAATAGAAAAACGTGGTTGCGGCACAGTTCCTTATGCCAGTGGAAAAGTGCCATGAGTGAAACCACACATGTATTTTTGCCTAAGGGGGGGAAGCGTACACAAATACACCTCACAGCGCTTTGTGCTCCATGATGCATAAAAATGGAAGGAAAATGCACAAATGTGCAGAGAACTGGCTCCGGTCCGGTCCCTGATCTATTGTTTCACTATTTTTAAGTGTTGATGTCTATTTTGGAAAACCTCTCACTCTCACAATATTTTGTTAATTAACAAGCAATACAACTGATTTTCTCAATTGGGGGGTGTAGTAATGTCTGAAGGTGGTGTTTTAAATGTGAAGTTCATCACAATAACATTACATTTACTATGATGTACACATGCAATCCAAAGCAGCTTGATTTCAGTTTATAATAATTGTCTATTTTACATTACTGTGTACACAGTATCTAACCTAAACTATTTTTGACAATAAGCCTGAATCACCAAAACAATCAGATCATGAACAAAAGTAACATTTTAATCATAAGCTGCAGTGCATGCTGAAGAATAAAACAGAGTTTTACACCGTCTGGGTCCCTCAAGCTGATTTAAAGGGGAGAAACATTCAGGTTTGAAGCTACACAAGACAAAAGACAACGAAACGTGTGTGTGCACAGATGATGCTCTCACATTGTTCTCGTTGATGTTGGTGCCAGCCCTGGTGATTCCCTCCAGGCACTTCCCAATGATGGGCATGACCTGCTTCTCTGTGTCGGCAAACAAGATATAGGACTGTGCTAACTTCCGCACACGCCTCTCATCCATGTCCTGCAGCTTCTGCAGGAAACACACACAGGCCATCAGTGCATCATAAAGGCACATGGACTTTGCGAGGCGACTTGTCCAGGAACAGAGTGAGGGTGACCATGTCATTGCTTACATTGAATATAAGAAGCATGTCAGTGAAGTAGAACTGGTTCTGCTCCTTGTTGTATTTCTGTAGCTGGGCAGCATAGTCGTTCTTACACTCCTCTGCTATGTGTGTGCGCATATGTGCCTGCTGTTTGGCCTAAACACACACAAACAGTAGGACATACACAGAAAGACATACATTGATATCTGAGGAAATATTTTACATATTTACACATTATTTTTAGAATTGCGCACAACCTAAACCATAATTATTGTATACATCTGCATCTTTTTTTTTACTTGTATATTATGTTGTCTATGTGCATTTTATATCAAATTTAGAGATTGCCTTAATCAATGGAAAACCTTAGCATTTGTTCATGTAGTCTGTATTCATTTTGATTCAAAAATCCTCAACATTTGCACCCTAAGCTAAACTCTGCTACTATATGAAACAGTGATTGCTGCTATGGAGAATACTAAACAAATAAATAAATGATGGGGTTAGTTTAGGGCTTGTCTTCATGCCTCCAGTAAAATGATTACAACCCCTGAAAGAATAGAGATGCATGAGAAATCACATGTGGGAGCACTTTAAATGATCAGACAAGAAAAATGCTCAGAGCAACATCTCTAAGAAAAGGTCTCTGATGAGGACAATGTTAAAACTGGGAACTCAGAGCCTGAAAGACTTAAACTTGTTTGTTTGGTGACTTCTGGCAAAGACTGTGGCTTCTGCTGCCACATCAATGGATAATTCTAAAGCACGAATATTTTTGGGGTGAAAACAAGCATTTGAGGACTCAATCTGAAGTCGTAAATATTAGAAGGTGAGGGCAGTTTGGCAAGCCTTAATGTTACCTAAACACTGTTACTGGAATTTATCAGAAATGCAAGTAAAACATGTGAACCCAGAGGACTTTTTTGCTTTTTTATGACATTCAGAAGGGGTGGTTCTCATTTGAAGTTGGTATCCTTGATTTATGTTGATGTGTCAACATAAGGGGGGAGATACGATTTTGGAAAGAGAACTACAGTGTATTGTGGCGTTTAAATTTGGGCAAAATCCTCACACACACACTGTGTGCACATACCTTCTCCACATCTGCTTTCGTAGCATTGATGTCCTGATCTGTCTTCTCTGCATTCTGTGTTGCTTTTTCTGCTTCTCTCCACTCTCGCTCAAAGCGTTTTTTACTCTGTCAAACACACACACATTCACGGTATTAGCCATTCACTATTTCAAGGAAACATCTGAAGAAAAAAAACTTCTTGTTCTGAACTACAACATCTTGCAATTGGAGCATTTACATGACAAACACTGTGTCCTGTGATAACAGACATCTGGCCAAACAGCAGAAAAACAGATAAACAATGACACCCCCACTTCATGCAATCAATGCACTCACACACAAACACACACAGCAGACAATGGCAGAGCGAGCAGAGGCAATACAAAAGCACACAGACAAAGAGGGCTCACTGTCTGCACAGTCAGTCATCTTCGTTCAAATCGCAGACAAACACACTCATCAGTCAACGACTCAGCCTTGTCTGCAAGTCTCAATGAGGGGCTTCACACAGGGATCCAGCACGTCAGGGCATTGTAAACCAGCATTCCAGATGGAGACGCACACACTTACATTGTCGAGCTGCTTGTAGGTGCTCTCTAGAGACTGCTGGGCCTTTTTGGCATCAGAGAGATGCTGAAAATTCATAAGAGACAAAGACACAAAGGAAGACAAGGACAAATAAAAACTGTTGTCATTGCAGTATGGTCACAACAGCACCACACAAGCCCCCAAGTCCCAATTGATGCTTACTATACACTGACAAGTATGTTTTGGTATGTGGCTAGTGAATACCAAACACAGCAGAGGCACCAGCTCAACTCATTCCTCTAAATATCTCAAAGTGACAAAAGCACAATGTGCCGTGCCCCCCCCCGCACCCACACACAAGCTGCGCAACATTTAAATTTCCTCCTAACCGCAACTGTGCCGCGTTACTTTCGATCACCCCTCCCTCCAGCTCCCTGTCTCTCTCCTCTCCACCCATCCATCCCACTGCAGCCTTTATTTTAAGCATGGCCCAGTTTCCCATCTCTCTCTATGACTCTCACTCACCGTCTTGCGCTCCAGTTTAAGCTCCTGTAGGTACTTGGTGAGCTCAATACAGATGTTCATCATCATGTTCTCAGCAATCAGCTCTCTCTGCCCTGCATAGTCATTCATCTCATTCAGAATATCCAGGAAAGACTGGTGGTTTGAAAACCTGACAACGATAGAGAAAGAAAGAGAAAGTAAGAGAGAGAAAGAGAGAGAGAGAGACAGAGAGAGAGAGAGAAAGAAAGAAAGAAAGAGAGAGAGAGAAAGAAAGAGAAAATGAGAGAGAGAGAGAGAGAGAGAAAAAGAAAGAAAGAAAGAGAGAGAGAGAGAAAGAAAGAAAGAAAGAAAGAAAGAAAGAAAGAAAGAAAGAAAGGAGTGAAACAGAGAAAGAGAGAAAGAAAGAATGGACAGAAACAAGATAGATGGTTGGAAAGAAAAAGAAACGGAGAGAAAGAAATTGGTAGATGGAAAGACAGACGAACAGACAGAAAAAGATAAATAGACACAGATGTAAAAAGGAAGAGTGTACAGACAGACACATAGACAGAGATGGATAAATAGAAAGGGATTAATAGATTGATGAAAGAAGGAAAGAAAAAGAAAAAAGAAGAGGGAAAAAAGAGGTGTGACATGTAGAGTTGATCCCAGATAAAGGACCTTATTTCCATCTGCAACTTCCTTCCTTTTCCCAGAGGCTGCCTATTAAAAGCATTTGCATGGCTGTGCTGTTGTTTCTACCACATCGCCGGACTGATTTCTACTGCTCAGTTCCAACCCAAATCCAACCCAGTTCTACCCAAACCACAGTTACTACAGTCAAAGTCTTGGGTGCTCTTCTGATTCTTACTTTTACCGTCAGTTAACTCATGTATTTACTATTGAACACATGACTATTTTTAGACTACACCATTGATTGCGGCAGCTGGTGGCCTAGTGGTTAGGGAGTTGCCCCTTCAATCAGAAGATTGTGGGATCAAGTCCCAGCACTGCTAGTATCATCACTGAGGTACCTTTAGGCAAGCTACTGTCCCCACACACTGCTCACTGATGTTTCACCTAGTGAATGGGTTAAATGCAGAGAGAATGGGTTAAATGTTCACACGTGACTATAAGGGGCCACGTTACTTGATCTGCATTACATTCCAAGAGCACCCGCATATAGTGAAAAACCGTGTTGTGTTTTGGTAAAAAACTATACCTACAAATGCTTTTTTTTATAGTGTAAACCCTAAATATGCCACCAAATATGCTCCCAGAACACTTTAATTTCATTTTAATCTCAGTGTATTAAACTTATATATTTAATATATTTAATATATTAACCTTAAAAAAAATATAAAGGTAAACAGGAACAGCTTTCGGGGAATAACACCTGATCTAGGCTAAAACTACAAACGAGGGCTCATTGGAAAGGTCTCCTGGAGATCAATCCAGTTTAAAGTGTCCGAGTGCTTGCACCACAGAGAAAACGCACATGGAGTGCGGTGGCTCAAGCCAGAAAAAATATACTTATTGCCTAAAAAAAAGAAAAAGAGGGCAGAGGACATTTTCCGCATTGTTGTGGGGACTTCCGCATAAAACTATGAGCTCGGTTCTCAAAAAAAAAATGTGTGTGTGACTGAATCTGCGACTCCTGATTCGCATAAAACTGGGGGGTTACTGTACCTGCACTCTTGCTCCTCCTTGCTGCCTCTCTTCGGGCTGTACTTCTTGGTCAGATTCCTGTAGAGAAACGATTGGAAACATTAAAACTTCAGTAAATACAATGTCATTAAAACACTCATACTTTTAAATTAATTCTAATTTAAACCTGGTTCATAAAGGCAGAAAAACAAATACAACTGGCCACTGCAAACTGGGCAAACTTCAGCAAGTTGGCCACCAAGGTACAATCCAAAAATCCTATAGACACAATAGTCTGTCTATTAGCTAGTGCTATTTTGTTATATCCTGTATTTCTATATGTCAGTATATGAGAAGTTTCAAACCTATAGCGTCCCTATATGATCCCTAGGGTTTTCTCCTCCATCTGGACGCAGTGATTCCAAACCACTTGACTAATTTCCCTCGGAGAAACCACAAATTAGTTCCACGTGGCTGACATTTTCAAAGTTTATCTGTAGCCGGCTTGTTTAAGTTCATCTGCACTGGCCAGCACAGGACAGCAGAGAACACACACAGCATTTCATTTCACTCAGTCAATCTCACATTTCAGATCATGTTACCATTACAATTACTCATAAAATCACAGACCTGATACTCGATCGTAGGTGGAGAGCAGAGAGCGCACGGAGGAGCGGTCAATGAACATTTATCACGTGACAAAAACGAGAGGAGACGCAACGTAAATGCTCGTCATGTGACGTAAACCATAATAAAATATATACAGTAATACCCCAGTTTTACGCGGATCGGGACTCGCGGATCCAGTCACACGCGTTTTTTTTTTTTCAAGAACGAAACTGATTGTTTTACGCGGAAATATTCTAAACAACGCGGAACCTGCAAATATTCTCCACTTTTTTTTGCTTCTTTCATGGCAATGTTTTTGTTTTTATTAAAAAAAACTCATTTTAGTTCTTCTAGCTCCTGGTGCATGGCCTTCGGGACCATATTTAAACCTCTCTCGCTCTCTCTTACTCTCTCTGTCTGTTGCTCTCTCTCTTGTTCGTGACTTTTCTGGATTGCGCTCGTTTTAAACCTGTCTCGCTCTTTCTGTTTCTTTCTCTCTCTCTCTCTCTCTCTCTCTCTCTCGTTTGTGACTTTTCCGGAGCGTGCGGATCTTCTCCCTCTGTCTCCCTCTGTCTCCCTCTGTCTCCCTCTGTCGTTCCTGACTTTTCCGTATTTAAACCTCGGGTTTATATTTACATTTTCTTTAAGGGTAATGTATTAAACT
>JBBPDC010000141.1:2732296-2752293 GCA_037974485.1 Hemigrammopetersius urotaenia
AGAGAGAGAGAGAGAGAGAGAGAGAGAGAGAGAGAGAGAGAGAGAGAGAGAGAGAGAGAGAGAGAGAGAGAGAACAAAGAGAGAGAGAAGAGAAGAGGGGACAGAGAGAAGAGAAAAAGGAGAGAAGAGAAGAAAAGAAAAGAGGAGAAAAAAAGAGAGTGAAGAGAGAAGAGAAGAGAGGAGAGGGAGACATTGAGGAGAGAGAGACAGAGATTGAAGAAAAGAGAAGAGAGGAGGAGAGGGAGACATTGAGTGGGGAGAGAGAGAACAAAGAGAGAGAAGAGAAGAGAGGACAGAGAGAAGAGAAGAGAAGAAAAGAGGAGAAAAAAAAGAAAGAGAAGAGAGAGAGGGAGACATTGAGGAGAGAGAGAGAGAGATAGAGAGAGAGAGGGGAGAAGAGTAGAAGAGAGAGAGACACAGAGTAGAGAGAGGGGGAGACAATGCGTGCAAGAGAGCAATAAAAAAAGATGGTAGCAGAGAGCCAAGAAAGACACCCAGGAGAGAGAAAAGAAAGACAGAGAGAAAAACACCCCACACAGGACACCACCAGAGACAGTAACGCCACTCAGCAACTATTGTTGTACTATTTTAAACTCAGACCACAAATATGTAGTGATGTGTGGCTTAAGATGTACCCAGAAGAAAGACAGTTTCACCATTCTGAAGTCTGGCAAGCACTAATGGCCTGTTACCTCATAACTTGTTTCATCTAGAACCTTACAGCTTGAAACAGTCACTTTTCCACTGTGTGGTCCCACATCGGATCAACTTGCCCTTTTTTTAAATTGGTTAATCTTTTAATTGGGCATGAGTACAAATTTTCCAAACTCCGTCATGGTTCCAAATGAGCAGAATGGAAACCAAATCTCTATATGAAAACACTGCTGACTACTGAGTGGTCAGAAACAATTACAAAATATCCTCAGACATCCTGCACATCCCTGCCATTTTTAAAATGCCAAGCTACTAAAGCAACCACTAACTTTCAATCAACAGCTTGATTTTCACTAAACTATCACCATCGGTTTAGCCTTCTCTGCTTTGCGGTTTTACACAGAATCACCAGCTGCACTGAGGAGGCTCTGACTGCAGCGGAAGAGGACCAAGGCCAAAAAGTGAAGTTACTGGAGTTAGTACCAAGGATAAGGATGTAGAAGGAATATCCCAGCATGCAGCAGAATCTTTTTGCCTCATTTGTGTGCTGTGTTTAACAATTCTGTCACAGAAAAGAAGCCACTGACTCGCAAATCACTAACAATTCAGCAACAACACACATTAGAACTAAGTACTGCAAATTTACAACCACTGCTACACCAACATGTTCAAAATGTAGTGGCTGACTGCATGTTACATATGCAGCTGATATAGATAATAGGTAGATAATAGGGATGCACCGAATTTTCAGCAACAGAAAAATGCATTTTCGTTTTTTCCGTCAAATTTGTTTATTAACGTGATTGAAACAACTCAACAACTCAACAACTGTAATCTGCATGCGCCAGATTGGATTAGAGTCAACATGTCTGCCATGTCGGCGCTTTTCAATATATCGAAGAAAGACACACAGAAAGTCATTTGTGAAGCGTGCAATGCCGAAATTTCTAGAGAGGGGTGCATCCACAAATACTCTCGACGGGATTAATTTATCATATAAAATCAAAACATCCCGAGCAAAGAAGAGGTGAGACCCTTCCAGCACACCCACTCCGTCTGTGTTTCTGAAAAGGCAAGAAAGTTTTCCAGTGATTCCAGTTAAAATATGGGCTGCCAGTCTCTGTTTTAATACACTATTTTGTTTTAGGCCTACAGAAAATATTGTTATACCTTTCAACAGCACTTGTAGCACTCTCAATGCCCTTTGTTCATGCACTTCGTTCAGAATATTAAAATGCACTTGAATTCACTGGTTTTTTGAGAGAAGATATTTAATTTTATAATATTTGAGCTATCTTGCTTTTAGGCTATTCATGAGTGGGGCCAAGTAAAATATTTTATTTAAATTTTTTATCTTATCTTAGGTGACAGCAATTTTTCATCCATTATTATTAGCCTCTTAAATACGTTATAATAAGTTCACACTGTCTCATCTTAATGAGCCCATGAAACACATTTCCACAATTACATCTCCAGCCTTTTCTACCATAACATTTGCATAAACATTTTCCAAAAGTGAATAAAAAAAACAAACACATTTAAATTAAACTTTAATAAATTCCCAATTTTATTCCAACTTGGGCTATTGATGCTCAATCACATTTTCCATTAATGTCTGACTGTCAGCCTATAACAACTCGATAACGTTGCTGGTAATGTGCTAATAAATAGACAAATGTGTTAGTTTAGTTGGGGTTTTGGGTCACAGAGTCATCTGAAACCTTTCAACAAATGGACAAACCTTAGACAGTTGTGCAACTACATGAATCACATTCATTTAAACAATATAACAGCAACACAGCCTTAACTGATGAATCTGAACATAAACAATTATTAGAACAATACAAATCGTATGCAGGGTATGGTATAAATATTTATATATTTAATATTTATTTTTAAATCAGTCTCCCAGACACTGAAAATGTACGTAAGACTTCTATGAAAATGACTGCAGAGACTGTAACATATTCGAGTGACTAAGAAACTTTTACACAATTCAATGCAAAAAACGCCAAAACAAACATGACTAGGGCCAAGACTAACAACTACAGATTCAGATACGACCACGACTGACTGACTGCAAGCTTTTATGGCCCCTTTGGAGAGAATGTTTGGTCGGTCAGGGTGTAACATTTTCAAGTAAACAACTAATTTCCCATGATACTCTGAGCAAATGACAAAAATGACGCTGCACTGTCTTCTACAGAGACCAGAGCTGGAGGACAGGAAGAGTGGGTCGGAATTATAGTTGTTTATTGGTTCTGGCTGTTTGTAAACAATAGTATTCAAACAATTGCATTTGCATTACCATCATAATTAACAGAAGGCCTACTCTCCACAACGCACTGTCACCATCTGTAGGTGTACTGTCACACACTGAATGGAGGTGGAGGTTTCTTTTATATTTGTTTATGACCCAAAACACACAGGAGTTCTTTCAGTTGAAAAAAACTAAACAAAAAGTCAACACAATGCGAAACATCCCTGTAAACAGATGCTTTGGTTTTTTAAGCCACACACTTTATGGAATACAGTGCAAGGAGTTTCCTGTACAGTAACTGGCTGTTAGAAGTGGATGTGGCACTGTGAAATGTGAGACTAGGATGGTCAGGTTATGAACAAATGAACTAAAACTGGGCCAGTTAGCTTTTAAATGTTACTACAGCTTACTTGTTTTACTTATAATGTCTAGTTGTCATCAGTAGTCTATACCTGTGATAAAGTAAAAACCCAGACAAGTATTGAAATGTATTAAATTAATGATGCTTTAGCGAAGGCTAAATGTTGTATTAGAATCTCTTAAGTGTGTAACGTGATGTACATTGGGGACAATTCACTGTAAATCTTGAATTAAACACATTTTTAAATTCTGTTTAGCTGTCAGATAAAGGCTAGTGGTATTTCATGTCATTTGAATGATTTGGGGCATACACCTGAAGGAATGAGCATTAGGGTCCCTGGATCTCTTTCTGTGAAGAGAACTGATGAAAAATTGGGGGGAAAAAAGCAATTCCTAACACAAAGTCCCTACTGAACCCACAGTATTGAAGATAAAATCACATACAACAGAAACGAAGCGCTAAAAATAACCAAGAAATGGAATTAGTTGCCTAAAATAACCAACTGTTCTTCGTTGGTGGTGTTGGAATTCATGGCAGTGTAATATAAATACTGTGTTTTGGTAAGTTTACCTTTTCTGGTCTTTGGTTGTCACCCCAGTCTCTCCTGAACTTCAGTTTTGGTCTAGGAGTTTTATTTTGGTGCATCACTAATATACAAATGTTCACTATCGGTTTCAAAATTGGCATCAGCCACAAAACTCATCTCAGTCTGTCCTAATCTCCTGTATCATACTGAAACAATCACACTTCTATCCAGCATCATATTGAAACAAACTCCCCTTCATAGTGTGCTTTTACTTTTCATTAAGCTAAATTATAAAAAATTTGGTATCCAAAGCGTCGGCTACACATTCGACTTTACGTTCAGAAGGTCATGGTGCCTTCTCAGCACTTCCTGACTTCAGCCAATCACATTCTGAAGACGTCCTTTGTTTGTTTTTTTTTTAAAAAGCTGTCCATTGAGGTTTTTTTTTTTAATGTAAAGGGTGCTGAGGCAGTACTCTTTTACTCTACTCAACCACATCCTCCCAGTCACATGCTGGTCTGCTCCCACTTCCTCTCTGAGCAGCCAGCCAGAGATGCAGGGCACAGGAAAAGCCACACGAGGCAGCGGAGCGATAAAGGCCAAAAAGGGACGCAGGGATGAGAAAGTAAGAGACAAAGAAAGAAAGCAAGCAGAAGAAGCAAGTAAGCAAAACTGGCCAAGAGAGTGAGAGAGAAATACAGCAGGGGAAGAGACTGGCCTCGTTTCTTCCACTGACCTATATCATCAGACAGCAACTCTGCAGCAAGGTTTTAAACTGCATGTCATCTGTAGCCGCGTTTCCATCCAAATTTTAGCGCTTCAATTTTTTTACCGATATAGCTGATTGAAATGCTAATTATCGATAAATGTCGACATAATATTTTTCCGTTTAACTTTAGCGCATGATTCTATATCGATACTTCAGAGGTCGCAAAAACTACTTTGGAAACACTTTGTTGGGAAAAAGGGTTTTAACGCAAATAAATGTGTCACGTGATACAATCTGCTTTTGGGTTGGAACCGGTGGTCGGTGGCAACCTGTGATGTGCACAACATCAGGACTGATGAACCCACAACATCCCAAACGCTGGCCATGTCGTTCTAAAATGCTGCAGCCAGAGATTTTCTGTGAAGTGTCTCTCCACCACCTCCTCCCAGAAGGTCGTATTCGGTGGTCTCTCCCGTACCCGTGGGTTTCGTCACACAGGGTACGGGAGAGCTCTAGGGCAGTGGCAAATTTCCAAATTTCGCGCATTCTGTTTGTCGATAACAAAACGTCGCGAAACACTGGATGGAAACTTGGTTTGTGTGTTGTTTGTACGTTTTAAAGGCAGTAGATTGATATAAGCATCCGCTAAATGATAATATCTAGATTGCATTCCTGTGAGAAAATGTCAAGTATGAATACATGGTTGATATAAAACATCCAAACATTGTTTTATGGCCAAAAATATGTGTTAAAAAACCTCACAGTGGGGTACTGAACCACCATCTCTTTATACTGGAACAATCACATTTACATCCAGTATCATACTGAAACAAACGCTGCTTCTTAGTGCGCTTTTACTTTTTCATTAATCTAAATGATAAAAATGTGATATCCAAAGACATCCGCTTTGGCTACACCGTGGAGGGTGGTATCAACTCACCGTCTATTACGGGCCATTTATAGTTAAGGACAGCTGAAAACTGGTGGAGCGAACCACTCAGTCAAAAATGAGTGGGGAAAGCGCATGTAGCCGCATTCACGAGCTGATTAACTTAAATTAAACCACAACAAACAGTGCCACACGTCTTTAAATGTGATCTGAGCTTGAGTGTCTGTCTTAAGACACTCAAGACTGTTTTGCTGATCCACATTTTGCCGCTTTCCGGTCGCCACAACACTCGCTCCGAGACACTCTCTCCATCACTCATTTTTAAGGTGATTCGCCCACCAAAATTCAACACAGGTTTAAACGAGAAGAGAAATTCCAGCTATTAAAAAGAATTACTAATAAAAAATAAATGGAAGAACAACAATCGTTTTTCAATAGCTTATGCAATCACACTAATAAACACATACACTACCATTTACATTTACATTTACATTTACGGCATTTAGCAGTCGCTCTTATCCAGAGCGACGTACATCAGTGCTTAAGAATTCCACATCTGTTTCTTACATGAAAAACAGCTTAAATCTGAGTCGGCTATTTAACCGAGATACTGCAGTCAGAGCATCTATACAACAAACCAGTCAAAAGTCTGGACACACCTTCTCCTTTTCCTTTGTTTTTCTTATAGGCTACATTGTAGATTAATATTGAAAACATCACCTATTGCTCTGATGACAGCTTTGCACACTTTTGGCAATTTTTCAATCGGATTCATGAGGAATCGACCTGGAATGGTGTTTAATTAACAGGAGTTCTTTGTCAAGAGTTCATTAGTGGAGTTTCTGTGTTTGGGATCATCAGTTGTGACGGTCGGGTTGGTCCACAGTTAGTGATCCTGCTCCACGATGGTTCTACTGCACATTATGGCAAGAACCACTTAACTAAGTAACAACAGTCCATCATTCCCTTATTACAGAACAGATTCTGGTTTGTTTAACTCTTTTTAGTTTACTGCATAATTCCATGTGTTCCTTCATCATTTTGTTTGTTTAATATTAACCTACAATGTAGAAAATAATAAAAATAAAGTAAACCTTGAATGTGAGAAGGTGTATCCAAACTTTTGATTGGTGGTGTACATTCATGCCAGTGAGGGAGAATAAGTGCAGTGTGTATGGCTGCACTGGACTGAGGCCAACCCTATTTCTCACAACAGCGGACAAGTTCAGCTTTGCCCCAAACCGGTCATGAGACCCAATTTCACAATCAGCTCCGAGACACACAAGCATGTAACGCTGCAGGTTTTAATATGCAAGGACACATGCATTCACATCATTTTCGGTTCTCATTGGTCAAGCCTAGATCATGAAACCACTCACCTTAGCTGCTTGGCATAGTTTTGCTCAATCTCTGTACGTTCCTTAACAAATTTCACATATTTCTCCACCAGGTCCAAGCCAGACTGTGAGTGTTTATCAATGACGTCATACTGGTCCTGCAGGGAGAAGAGGAATATTTCAGCAGAAATTTAAGATGAACACTTCCTGTCAGATGCAACACACTTTGCTCAAACTGCATGGGGCAGGACATGTTAAAGATGAATGCCACAGATTTTCCTAACGTCTGCATAACTGAATTATAGAACAAGAAGTTTAAATGCAAAATGTTAAACGCAAAATGTGCCACCTAGAGCAACAGCTAAGCCAAAGCTATACACAGAGGTGGTGATAGGAACCAGATGTCTGAAGTGCTTAATGAGTCTCAAAAGCTACATCTCAAAAACGGTTGCATGGAATGTGTACACTGCCCAAAAAGCTGAGGCACGTTTAATGGTTTTGAGAGGTTTGGGCCTTAAAAAACATATTTGAATTAGAGAGGCACATGCAGGACATTATAAGGCAAAATAGTACTCAAACAAAATGTAGTTTTTTATATTTAGCACTGATCAACTAGAGATACAACAATATGGGAATTGTGGCACATATATCAATCACCCCGGGTTTCTTTCACCAGCATAAAAAAAACCAAAATCAGCCAAGTCAGCAAGTCTGTACACGCGTAGCCTTTTCCCATTAAACCACACTACATACCTTTGTTTACAGTGGCTGCATTTTGGTGGAACTGCACTTTAACACTACGGTGATAAATTGTTACAAAGCTTTTACATTAACTGCATAGTAACAAACAGCCGATTAGTTGTCATTATTTTTAAATCATTTAATTACATGCTGCTTCCTGTTTCCTCTTGTTTGTTTGTAAATAGTTTATTTTTCATATATATAAAACCTTTATCACCAAGATTACAGCACATCCATTTTTCAGGGTTCAGGGTCGTGCTGCAGCCTATTATAAAACAATGTTGAATAATTTACAATATAGCTAAAAAAAAATTGCCAGTCATTACATTATTAAAGAACTGCACTCTTTTCAATTGCAGTCGATAGTAAAATGACTGATCTTTCAGTTCCTCTGTACAGCCTGGCAAAAGGCTGTGGAGGTGTGGGGCCTGTGATACAGCGTCCTGCTTTATCTGCTCCCACATAACGGCCTTGCATTCCACAGATTCCTTGCATGTTCATAACCTCTGACCTAGGGCCATGTTATCTGGGGGAGGCCTTCCTGACGGGTGTAAATTCTCCCCAGTTTCTCCACAGGAGCCGGGGAGGAACTCCGAGGCCCAACACAGACATCTCTCTCAGACAGGACACAGGCCGTCTTCCCCACTTCCTGCTTTGTCTCACAAATATTAGTTTATTATAGAATATTATATTATTCGATAATATATTATTCATGTATCATGGCATGTTATTTCCTTCAGAAGCAAAACCCCGCCGGAAACACAGAGCTAATACGTTAAACATTGGTCAGCACTTTTCCTCTCAAAAAACATTGAGACGAAGCAGAACCGCTCTGGTATTTCTCTCTAGCTCTCCTGTTTTTCGGTTCCTATTTTGGCCGTGCTCTGTATGTGTGTGTGTGTGTGTGTGTGTGTGCGCTTTGAGCATGGGCATGCCTGTGCGTGAGTGATGATATCGAGAAATGCCTCCAACCCTTACACCACACACCTTCAAGAGACTACAGTAGATGGAGGCGGAGGGCAGGGAGGACCCTTTAGGGCCAGATTCCAAACAAGCTGGTCCATGTCCTTAGCTCCTCCCCCTCAACATCTCAAAATGGAGTCAATGAATACAGAACAAATAAAGAATTCATCGCCCCCACACAGCCCACTCATTCGCAAAAAAACAGTTTACGACTTCACTCAAAACAACAGTCACATGTAGCGAAGTCAGTCCACTTTCCTGAAGGCAGAAGAGAACAGTGCTATTACGCTTCAGCGGACAGTTAACAATTTATCACTCACAACAGCTTTTACCAGTAAATAATTTAACACTCACAGCTTTAGCAGTTTTTATACAGTCCTAAAAATGGGGGTCCTTCAGTAAAGGTAAAAAAAGATATGAAAAATATTAAATGTGTAAAAAGTGTAAACAAAAGAACCATTTAATGGAATAATTGGCTCTTTGCATGGTTAAGTGGTTCTTCTCTTTAGTAGAAACCTTGTATATGGTTTTTTGACCAGAAATCTTCTGAGGTACAGTATATAATCCTTCTTGCAAAGAGTGTCGTTTACATTACAAACAGGGGTTTCATTGCAGACCAAGCCTGAGATCCCGTATTTTTCCATGGATTCTGATGTATTTGCTTTCAGAAATTAAAAAAAAAAACGAAAAACCATCTAATTGTTAAAGTATTATGAAGAAATTACATTTACAAACAATAAAATTTGGAAAACGCTGATATTTTTGCATAACAGCCCCCCGACAAAACCAGGCTCGCTAGTTATATCAGTGACTGGATACATGCCCGATGTGGTTGTTTACATTTGAAAACAGATCAGAAATTGTATTTGAATAGCACACGAAAACTGAATGCTAGTTAGCCTGCCAATTACATCCTATTGAGAGTACCAACCATGTGGCATCTGAGTTTGGTTGGGCCTATTTAGAGGTAGGGAATACCTTGGTTATCATCACACATCACTATAGTTTACTCCATAAAGCAACAGGTGGTCATCATAAGGTCCTGTTCTTGACTGAAAATGAACGTGAACAAAACAAAATGTGGGAAAAAGGGTTTTCAACTACACTCAAAACTAAACAACAGGCACGTGTAGCTCAGCAGACTACCTAGTAAAGGCAGCCTGCATTGAGAAGAACAGCTGAGCTACAAAACAATCCAGTTTTCTAGTTTACATAACGGGTACGATATCCTGTAATTTGCATGTGCAACTGTTTGAAGAGAATAACTGCTTTGTAGTTCAACAAGGAAAATGAAAGTGGGTACAAGAAACCACATGTTTAAGGCCGGCCCAGTCAGCGGGTCACATTATGGAAGAGCATATCCTGACAGCCCCCCAAACCCCTGACAAAATTAGCTTTCCTCATTTTCAATCATGATTTTTAAACCCTACTCCAAACAACCTAATTACAGAAACTCTTATCTGTAGCATTGTGTCCACCTCGGTCCACCTCGGTCCACCTCGGCCCTCACCCCTCCCCCTGCTATTTCTAACCCTCTCATTATCACTGTCCCTCCCGAAGCAAAAACGGTCTCCAGGAGCCTGCAGAGAAAACATGAAGTGGTGCAGCAAGCCCTTCTTGGAGACTTCATCCCAGTCAAAGTCTTTGGCAAATGCCACTCGTGTTAGTCACGCTGCTAGAACAACTTAATTCGGAGCCTGCTGTGCGACATTTTTTTTTTAAGTCATGTACAAATACTGGCATGTACAAAACACTCATATACAAATATTGGCAGGCACTGGGAGCTCAGTGAAGCAGGACAGACATTGCACATAATGGAAGACAAGCTGGACTCCAGAGATGCCAAAAATAGCTGGGAGATTAAAGCAGCAGAGACCGCAGCGCAGTCAAGTCAATGGCAGCTAATGACTAAACACAAACTAAACCAATTATGCTAGATGTTGCTTAGAGAGGAGACAAACTAAGACTAGACTAATGGGAACGGCCTCCTTCTCATTCTCCTTCCCTCCTGCCCCAGCCATGGCTGATTCACACCACTCTGACTCATTCAAAACTTCCAGCTATGGGGAGTGCATTCTTGCACCACCAGATGTGAAGTTTTGAAGGTGCTCCAGTTACTACACTGATGACGACGATGGCGCGATTACCCATTGCTTTTTCACCTTCAGGCCAGTCGACACCATTCACACATCTCTCTTCACTCTGGCAGCACACTGTTTCACCCACCACCACACCAAATATAAACACAAGGACACGGACTGGATGATGTGCCTCCGAATTAGGGCAAAACTAATTAGGCTGTTGCTGTAGCCCAGAAGATGGAAAGGGGACAGAGGACAGAGGCCCAGGGGGAGGCAGCGTAATGGGGTCAGAAAATCCCCACCCACTTCTGTGTAGCGCTCCATTTCTTTCCTGTTGCAGGCACACGGATAGGAGCAGGTTTTGTTGAGCGTTGTTGTGCCTGTAGAAGTGATAATCCTCTTTTTTCCCCTACATGGGACCCTTTGGAGTGTGCCAGCTTCTGAAAACAGAGCTCAGGCCAAATATCCATAGGTTGGCTGTTGATGACAGACACTGCCTGCTCTGGGTTGGGGGAGATTTTTTTTTTTTAAAGAGGAGGAAAGAGGAGGGAAGGCACCAACAGATAGGACAGCCATCATAGTACAGTCTCATATCCCTGCACTACAGACTGCTGTCGGATAATCTGGTAGAAATAACTTTGGAAATAACAACCAGGAGGCAGAACAGTTAGTTTGAAAACCCAATCCTTCTTTGGCTACAACAACATCCTCCAAGTTCAGCAAAACCTGTGATTTATTTTTGGGAAGATACAGAAGGCGTCTGGAAGTGTTTATGATGAAAAAAAACCTCTCAGCTCACTTTAGTGCCAGATTAACAGAATACCGAATAACTTTTGCCACGGTGCACAAAAACAGCAACGAAATAAAAGCTACAAAAAAGTGAGATAAACACTTTTAAACATACAACAAAGTAGCAACTGTCTAAGTATCAAGTATACAAAGTGTCTGTTAAGCATCCCTGCTGCTCAGAGCTCCTGCTGAAAACCATTAAAATCTGTCTAAAGTTGTTTTACAAGTAAAGAAGTTGGCAAAGCCTGAAATATGTCTATCTAAAGGAACTAACGGCTCCAGTAAATATAGCAGTTTCTTCATATTTGGCTCTTCAAGCTTTAGTTTTAGCCACCGAAGCTAACCAATATTAGCCAGCAGCTAACTGCTGTAGAAGTCTTTTTATGGCTGCCGTTAATGACACTCACCTTAAATTCGTTAAAAAAAAAACCGACCAACTGCGTAATAAACTAACAAAAAATGACACGTGTATATTTCCACTCGACTAACTAACAGACAAGCAGAGAAAACTAAAAGTTCAGGACTTTTTCCCTTAGAAAAACGGCAGACCATAAAGAGAAAATCTCATTACAAAAACTCATAATGGGCAGCAAAATAAAACCACTAAAGTGAACTACACTCCTTTTAGTCCCCTTCTTTGTTCCAATTATTAGATAAACAGTGAGTAAACTCACCCAAAGCTCCGTGCCCCAGTCCATGGTCGGCTCCTTCTTCTTTTAAACAGAACCCCAGACCTCTCAGAAGTTCTCCCAGCCCAGCGGAGCCCGGAGGAGGAGGCGAGGCTCAGAACCAGCTCGGTCCGTCCCGCCTGGCATCCACCGCACTGCACACAGGCTGCTTCTCACAGATCAGTACTGAACTAACGGGAGAACTTACGTTTCCGACCTCCGAGTAAATTTCCTTGCAAAGCAAAGAGATCGACTAAGCTTCCACATTCACGTCCCTCCCAAATCCTAATCCTTAAAGGAGCCGGATCGCATTTCCAGAGATACGTCCGAAATTTCCCCTCCAAAATGCCCTAGGGACAAAAGTATTGGGACAGCCCTCTTAATTGTTGAATTCTGGTGGCCCCTGACTTCCAGTGAAGGGCAATGTCACTATAAAGTATTCATTTGTCACACATGAACACACCACAGCACACAGTGTGAAATCCTTTCTCTGTATTTAACCAGAGTGTGAATTTGCCCACTATTTTTGGGGGGATACTGCCTTTTTTAACAACAAAAAAACTTAAACACGGCCCCCCCTACCTGCATTTTTGGTCTCTTTGAGGGGGGGGGGCGGTTCTTGGTCTTGATCGGGGGGGTACAGGACCCCCCAGTACCCCCCGTAATTCGAACCATGCATTTAACCCATTCACCAAGTGAAGCAGTGGGCAGCCTGGGGTGCTGTGTGTGAGGATGGTACCCTGCTGCCCCAGTGGTGCCACTGGCAGTCCAACCCACAAACTTCTGATCACAGAGGAAACCCTACACACTGGGCCACCAGCTGCCCATAATGCTTCACCAGACCAAGACATTTTGGACAACGGCATGCTTCCAACTTTGTGGACCCAGTTTGGTGAAGAACCTTTTCTAATCCAGCATGACTGTGTCCCAGTGCACAAAGAGAGCTCCATAAAGACATGGTTGGAGGAGTTCAGTGTGACTGGACCATACAGCCAACACCTTTGGGATGAACTGGAACAGAGATTGTGAGCCAGACCTGCTCATCCAACATCAGTGTCCGACCACATAAAGGCTTTACAGAATGAATATTAAACTCTAAGGAGAAATACATGAAAATTTGAATTAGATGCTCTTGGGAAAAGCCAATCTTTAACAAAGTAATTTGCATTTTTGTTTATAGAAAGTATTGAAAATACTGAAAATACTAAAAATAGGTTTTCCAAACCAAATAAAAAAAGGTAAAAAAAAGTTCATTTCTAAAGTTCTGATTTTTTATTAATGTATTTGATGTTATTTTATAACTATATGCTAATACATATTTGAATGATTTAATATATTTTTTAAACATGTATTTCTCTAAAAGTGTGGAATTTCTGAGTACAGTATCCAGTAATCAACACCTTATTGTGTCTCATAAACCCATAATTTTAATAAGTTTAGTAAGTTTAATGTTTTACAGTATTTTATGTAGGTACTTCACATCATGCAGAACACACTCAATCCAAACTATTCATGACACGGTTGGATAAAAAAATCCTTAAAAAATAAATAACAATAATATGTGATTGACTACAGCAACTAAAAACAACAACAATTTCATTATTATCTTATATGGAACCTGATACAGGTAGAATAACTGGTAACACTTAGTATCCACTGTAGATGATTTTTAGATGCTCAGCTTTTCTTTAACCAACATTAAACTAATTACCGAATACATTAAACTGAACCTTATGTTGAAAATGAAAGATTAAACCTAACATTAAACCTAACCTTACCCTTCACCCAAGCTGAACCTCAGTCTAAAGTAATCCTAATCGAATCCTTAAGCTTAATGTAATCCTAATCATATGCTTAAACTCAAAACACACTGAAACAAGGAAAAACACTAAAAGAAATGTTCCTTGTTGTGTTCATTTGTTGGGCTCTAGCTGTGACAGTCACAGTGAAGCCAAGGGCATCCTCAGTCACTACAGCCCAGCTGAGGCAGGCCTGATCACAGTCAGCCGGCTGACAGGCTTAGCCGCTCCTTACAGGATATAAAATGTCATCTTTAGAAATCCATAAGAATTAACCTCGTATCAAATACCAAAATACTTCAGCAGGCTGGCAGTGTTGAACAAGATTTATGTCCGACTATTGATGTTCTTTCATTTGTGATGGAACTTGAGTCAATTGTGGATCTTGAGTCAAGTCTGGCTTTGCATTTTAGTAAACAGCTCAATAAACCCTGATACCACATCATTAAATCAGATTGTCGTGGCTGTGTTGGTCAATAAAATATACTTTAACTCTGGTGCATTCATCATAAATAGGGTGTACCCTTGTGGTATATATTCTGTATTTCTTATGTACATATATACATACATGTATATATATATATAAATAACAATATACACACTAAACAATATCACATACAATAATATACAGTCTTCAATATAAAAATGCAATGTAGTTTCATATTTATAAATATAAAGATATATACAATATATATACTATATAATATATATTTTACATATATATATATAGTATAAACATTATATGTACATATAATACTTACATACATATATATCTTTAGAAATATAAGACTCTGTTGCATTTTCACACTGTAGACTATATATTATTGTATATGATATTGTTTAGTATTGTTCATGTTTTATAACGTATACCGGATACTGTATTCCTTGTATGTGTTCTCTCACATACTTCGCAAATAAATGCGATTCTGATTCTAAATGTAATCAAGTACTGCAATAATTTGATGGAAAAAATCAAAGATCACATCTAAGCAGAATATAGTTTGTGACAGAGTCTGTAATAGTGATAGTGGCAATAAATGACGTGTCTCTGGCTGTTCCAGGGAACCTCACATTGGCCAGCAGAGGCTGCTGTCGGGTGTCGGAGAGAAGTCCAGCTCTGGAGACTGTAAACACACGCCTGAGCTAAAAATAGGATGCCATGTCATGAGTTGTTATTTTGGCCAGAATTGCAATATTGGACCTAATACAAACTGAATCAAAATAATTTCCATTTTTAGCAAAAGAAATATCACCCAATAATATATTCATGCATTCCTATCTTCTGATATTACAACATCTTAATTTGTTTTGTAGTTTTTGCATTTGCATCTAAAGGCGTTTTTGGTTCAAAAACATTCATCAGATTGTGGACAGATGCCCAGATATATCATGATTCCATTGGTACAGAGGGCATCTAAAGCACACTTTCAGAAGAAAACATCCATCTCAAAAACCTTTACATTTCACTCCTGTCAAGATTGGAGCTGTGCTGATTCATTATGGGCCAAAATCACTAGATTAGATATTGGAAAAGGAAAATGAGTCAAATGACTTCCTGCTTCTGAAATACAGGCTCCTGCACTCAAAGAGTGTTTGTCTAACAAAGAGCCATTGGTGAGTTATAATGGAAAACTTTGCATTATACAGATTCAGAAAGTGGAATTTTATAACTTACATAGCGCCCTCTTTTGGAAACAGGGAGTCATTTCAGATTTAAAGTGGATCCAGACAAACTTATACTAAGTTGTTTAAGAGATCGAAATCAGGAGATTCTTAAAGTTGCACCATCAGTGTCATTATCAGACATGACAAAGTGGTGCGTGCCATCACGGCATTAACTTATCAAGTTATTTTGACTGATAAAACAGAACACGAGATGCTATCAGAACGCATTCAAAATGTGGGATCTGGGGCCTAACTATGCTCCTGTAATCTGATCCAACAGTCCCGCACCCACTTGAATGCTATAGGACTATATTAAGTTGGCTTGGACAACAGAATGCACTGCCATTCCGAGTAAGTATAACATGTAGATCTCAATTGCAGTCTGCATTTAATAATTTCCCCATTATACAAAAGTCAGTTTTGTGTTTGGCTTCTATGCCATTACTGGTCATTTCAAACAAGCTGGTGTGGTTTTAATAGATCATTGGTAGGTGTGTAATCATTTTGACCCAGTATTGAAAAAACTAACATTCCAAACATCATACAAAAATGTAAAACTTTCATGGAGACAACAGTCAAGGAACATTTCTAGGGTTCTGAGCAGCCTATTTGTTTGGAAGTGGGTGAAGAGTGGGAGGGGCTTATTGCAATACCTACACTTTCTCTTCTACTTTTTTTATAATCTTTATCATTTTTCATCTTTTATTTAATCAGAGATCTACATAATTAAGACATTAACAAATAAACTGTAACAAACTACAAAAATCCTGAAATATATGTATACAATTAATAAATACATTGACAACAGGGACATCAATGGTGTCACAAATGATCAACTCTTTATTAACAGTGTATTTACTATTTACACCATATAAAAGACACAGTTATTAGGCAAATCAACATATCAAACTGAAGCAGCTAAACACATACCCCAGAAATAGTTAATCAGTCAAGACATATTTGGGGTCCAAATTTAGCGTCGTGGGAAATGGAGCCATGATTTTAACAGAACAAACACTAGTCAAGTCACTAGTCACCCAAATCGTTCCTGTAAATACACCCCCAAAACATCTCTAAACTCAAATAAACCACATTCAACTCTTTATTAAGGTGCAACAGACTTTTCAGTCTGATTTAGGACACAGCGTGACTTCCTGTGAGCTAGAGAGAAACTGCCTCAGGAGTAGTAGTGCCGAACTAGAACCAGCCATGGAGAAAAATCAGGTCCTCTAAATCTAAATAGACTGTACAGTGCAGTTCTGTTTTCCAGCTCACATTGAGTCCTGTGTCCTAACCGCTCTGACAAGTCCTTTAAGTTCAAGTACCATTCATTCCATTCAACCACTCATTTCAAGAAAATGCAGCAAGTTTACAAAGGCAAGCACACAAAAGTCTGCAGATATGAAAAAACCCAGATTGAACAGAAATGACTGCAGTTCTTGACTCACTTTATTTCAGCCAAGCTCCCATTTATATATAATAAACTTAAAGCTCATTGTTTACATTTATATTTGCAGAAATCTGTATTTTTCAGATGCCCCCAAGGTGATAGAATAAAGAAAGCAAACATTTGACAACATTTTCTTTGAGGTTAATGAGAAGCAACCCTGCAGTTTGACATAGCTTTAGCTTTACTCAGTTTATTCAGTTTATTCTGCTTTTACTACAAAAGATGTCTTCATTGATTAACGATTTTTCATCCAGCTTACCATTTATCCATGGGTGTTTTCGTTCAGCAGTGCCATACTATGAGCCCCACCATTACACTGTACTTCATACTTTCCAGTCCGCCTTTTTGTGACATATACAACCAGGATAGCAACTATGATGATGATGAACAAAACAGCGAGGCAAACCCATATAATTACAAAGAGGTAATCTAAAAAAAACAAGAAAGCGAGAGAAGCAGATTATTAGAAAGTCATTACAGGGCTATAAACATTCATTCATATTCATTACACGAGATTATAAAAGAACATATGATATAAGGTAAACTGATGAGAGGCCTACCGTTTACTGCCAGTGTGACCTTTCTTGTCTTCATCCCAATTTTATTCGTGGCAGTGCACATATACTCGCCGCTGTCCGCAGACATTGCAGAAAAGGTCAGGGTTGTTTGTCTCCCTCCAGTGGCTTTAGTTTGATTTTGAAATATCCACATCACTTCAGGCTCTGGATTCCCTTCAGCAGTGCAGGTCAGAGACACACTCCTGCCCTTATACACCTCTACTGAGCTCTCTCCTGACTCTATTTCTGGACCGTCTGTGGAAAAAAAAAGTAAAAAATGTGTGTAATTCTTATAAAATGTGGTAAATGTAGAAACCGGGCTGCATTTGTGTAGTTGTATACAATAGGAACCCATTTTAAATTGCTATTATTAGAACCCGTGTCTTTTTGACCGATGTTTGCACAGAAAAGTGATCAAAATCAAAGGATGTTTTGAGACACGATTAGAAGAAAACAGGGAATAATGTCGTCTGAACGGTATGATCTGATAAATCAGGACTATGAACTTACAATGTAAAAAAAGTTTCTTTCCGTTTTTGATCTGCTTGGAAAGTTTTAACTTTGTTTAGGTGTTTTTTTGAGAGTTGTCCACTGTGCTATGAGGCTGTGAGGTTGTGAGATGTGTCAGTTGATGACTGAGCGAGGTGAACAGAGACATCCACACACTTTCACGCTGATCACACAAGGATTTATGCAAGTGATAACCCGATGGTCATATTTCAGTTACTGTGAGAGTATAAGAAATGGGATATTAAGGTGCTAGTCGGCAAACTAGCCCTTGGTCTCTACTATGTCATGTAGAAGTAATAAAAAATGATAAAATCAAGCAAGTAATGTGTCTAGACACAAAACACTGCACTAATTTGATTGCACAATGCACAATTTTACAAGAAAATAAACTTACACTGAACATTGATGGTCAAGTGGTGGACTTCAGTTCCATGCTTGTTCCATGCAGTAATTCTGTAGGAGCCATTATGTCTCCTAGTGAGATTGTGTGGGGGCACCACCTCCACTCCATCTTTATACCAGGAGACACTGGCCGCAGGAGAAGCCATGACTGTGCAATTAGGGAAGAGACTGTGTTCTCTCTGCTCATAGTTGGAAGGACATTCAAATTCAGGAGCATCTGAAAGAAGAGAAGTTACAGTCAGTCTCAGCTGCATTGCTGGTGTGGTCCTTAAATGACTGCTTGATGATAAGCACATAATGAACCAGTGGAATTGTAGTTTTTCCACTCACACTCCACTGTGATATTGGCGATGCAGGTTGCGCTGCCTTTGTCATTAGTGGCAATGTATTTATACTGCCCAGAGTCATGTCTGCTGAGACGCCTGGAGGGTTCGACCGATGAATTTCCTTGAAACCACGTAATTTTTGGGGTTGGGTTTCCCATGACAGTGTTACTGCGTGTGTTCAGAGACGTATTCACCAATGGAGCCCAATCTAAACACTTTATTGCAGGCCTATCTGAAACAATGATGCAAAAGGAATATAAAAGGTAAACAGCTTCGACTGAAAAGAGGAAACAATGACACATAATACATAAAAAAAAAATGTTGGAAAGTCTTAAGGAACTAAATCTGTGGAGAACTTACAATGCACTATAATGGTGAGGGGTTCCGATGACATTATAGGAGGAGGCTGAGGTCCTTCTTTTCCCAGATGCAGTTCTGCCTCACACCTGTACATAGTTCCATTATCATGTTTACTGGGAGTGATCTTGTATTTAGGTGTCAGAATCTCTGGCTCCTGGGTCCCGTGTCCTTTTGTGGATACATTTTCCAACAGAGTATCTCCTTTGAACCACTTCACAGTAACCAACTGAGCTGGAGTAACATTCTGAACCACACACCTGAGTGTATATGTTACGTCCTGAGTCATCGGTCCAAAATGATTCATAACGTTAATGGACACGCTGTCTGGAATCTCTGTGGGAAGATTTGCAAAAATGAATGTGTCACAAACATGTTTGGCTGAAGGGATATGAATTTTATTTCAAAGACTACAGATAAACCTCAGCAACTCACTGTAAACGGTGACCAGGAGATCACGTCTGCACAGCTCTGTTATATCTACATTGATAAAACAAAATGGTTTTATGCCCCAATCTGTAAGGTTCTGCACATGCCAGGTGATTAACTGGACCTTTTCCGTCAGGCCCACGCTTCCTTCAGAGGCCTCCCAGCCCATTCCCATGTGAGGCTTGGTAGTGGAACAGTTTGCAGAGGCTGTGGCTCCGTGTTCGACCACCACTTGAGTAGGCTGCAGAGTAATGGGACAAGCACCTGCCAAAACAGTTCATCACTTATCAACATTCAGATGAATGTTGTCACTTATCAACATTCGCAGTCTGCATCAGTCTATGGTGATATCTTCACCACAAAAAGAATTTTTTCCTGAGAACCGAACTGTAATACACTGAAAAGTCAACCGCCAAAAAAAGAAGAAGAAGATGAAGAAGAAGCTGCTGCAGCATGTAGCATGACTGCTCTGTGTCTTGTCCTCGTATTTTAGTGTTTTAAAATTTTCAACAGTTATCTCAGTT
>JBBPDC010000141.1:2752393-2765337 GCA_037974485.1 Hemigrammopetersius urotaenia
CGTAGCCCCTTTGAAGCCACCAGGTGATCTCGGATGACTTCATCCAGCGATACTAATCATCAACAACAGGTGCGTTCGGAGAACCGGATTGGCGAGCTCAAAGATAGCGCGATGACTAGATCTTGGATGTGTCATTTGATCTTGGATGTAGTAAGCGAGGTTACGAAGAACACCCCCCTGGATAACTTATTTTTGCATGCCCTTTCTCTCCACTCCTTACTAAAGTCAAATGTTTCATGTGGATTGTTGTGTCTATTCTCTTCTAATTCAGAATCCTTTGATGAAAAATACACACATTCTGCCTCAAAATCCCTGCGTGATAGAGACTCAGAGGGTCCATCAGAATGCATCTGCGATCCACTAGGCTCTCTGTGCACTGTTTGGAAATCACTATCACTTACATGGGAGAATTGTAAGATCGCGCGGGATAACGCGATAACCACCGTGGGTAAACCAACGGCATTTGTTAGTAGGCTTCCTAGTTAATTTTGTCCTTGTTGTTGCTCAGCTTTAATTGTGTTTAATGTGTTTAGCATTGTGTTGCATTGCTGTGTTTAATGTTGTGTTAGTCATACTTTATTGTGTTGTAATAAAGAAAACAATTAATGCATTTAAAGTCCACTTTTGAATCACATGTTTAAATGAATTCTGTTTAAATACCCTGGTCAACAATATGTGGGTCATATATATGATTTTAAAATTGTAAAGAAAATGTATTATATATTTATTTATTGTTTTTAACCACAGTGCCTCTCAGCAGAGGCCTTTTTGAACTACTACAGAGCAGGGGTGGAAGAAGGACCCGGTCTTGGGTTCATCCCCTCAACCAGCGATAGAGACAGCAAGGAAATGTTCATTATCTTGAGGCAGAACTGTTGCTGGACAGCCAACAACATTATCAGTATTTTCGGAGGACCACAGAGTAGACGAACTACTGCTCTGTCTCTTATTGGCCCTGAACTGACCAGACAATCGACAAATTACAGAGCTGCCACAGAACCCAAGCAGAGACGGGCTGTTGGACTGAGGTGAGCTGCAAATTCCATACACAATAAATCTGTCAACATAATCCTCAAAAACATTTTATTTATAAAATTATCAATTCCATTAAACACTGAAACACACTGACCATTACAAAACTTTTCTTTTAAAAAAGTCTAAGTCACTGTACAACCTTTTAAAGTACCAAACCCAAGAATAAAACAAAACATTGTTTATGTCCAGTGAACGTTAGACAATTTTGAACTACAAAATGTTGTCAACTCAGAGAAATATTATAAACAAAGTACTTTTTTAAAAACAAAAAGATGCATATTCCAACTCTTACATTTCACAACAGCAGTTATTACAGACTACATATCTGTGTAGTAAGACCCCCCCAGTGTCTGGGTCCTCACATTGTGGCTCACAGGTTGAGGACTGCATTTCAGTGAATTGCCCTATTGGTTTTATGACTGTTTGTGGTATATGGGTGATTGGCTGAAAGCCTTGTGGTCTGGGGGCCTCACTAATGTGCCCTGGGCTAGTGAGGGGAGGTAGTGTTTGTTCTTTTTCTAGGTTGTATAACATGTTTAAAGTGCACATTTTTGTTTGTTGTCTCTTCTCTCTGTTCTGCCTGTTTAGCAATGGAACAAGGTTTAGTGCAAAATGGTATGATTCATCTAGCTCTTCGTTCGGCAAATGTGGTTTTGGAACTGGCTCTTCTAGCAGAGAAATCAGTCGATCTCCAATGTTTATGGCCTTTGATCTTTGGCTTCTCTGCTTGTGCCTTGCAGTATATTGTGCTACTACTGCTGTGGACATGCATTCTCTGGGGCTATGGGACCTAGAGGGCCCTTCCATCTCCCCAGAGACAGTAGACGATGAGAGGTCAGGAGATGTAAATGTGGTCATATCTGGTAGTGAAAAGATAGGGGTACTGGATCATTCATCAGATCCATACAGCGATAATGGGGTACCCGATCTGTCCCTTTCATCATCCACTACAACTGGTTTGGCCAAGTTGCTTTTTGAACTGTATAACACAAACAACAGCAAACAGAAAAAGAAAGCAGTGATAATTCAAGCTATTACATAACTCAATCATGTATATTTAGAATCTATTTCCACTTGTGAAATACACTATTAAATTATACAAAATGGTTATACAAAACAATACAATACAAATGATATCATACAGACCTTCTTTGCTGGAGGTGGGGCAAAAGGAAGGACATTATTTCTGCATACTTCCACTCCTTTTCAGTGCCACCAGCTGATCCACTTGGCAATGTTTTCTTTTTGTGCTTATCAAATCCATCTCTGAGTGACCTCCATCGTGACTTGCAAATATCAACTGAAACAAATAAAAGACACAGATGAATACAATACATTTATGTGTAACATATCTTTGGTTGGTTCTTCCTACAGGTACTTGGCCTCTGGGGACTCACTGAGAAGCCTAGCTTTCAGCTATCGTCTAGGGCAGTGGTCCCCAACCTTTATTTTGACCGGTTTAATATCAGATACTATTTTCACGGCCCGGCCTTTAAGGAGTGGCAGATAAATATACGTATACGTATTTATACAAATAAATGATACGCATAAAAATGGGGATATTTTAAAATGATAATAATAGGGTATCTTTAAAATATAATAATAAACGTACATCCAATGAACTCGCAGCTATATTAACAGCATTTTCATAACAACGAGCCGACCACATAACACGGGCAACATCCCGAGGCCCGGGGGTTGGGGGCCACTGGTATAGGGCATGCAATAGTTTAAAACTCTGTCCACATGGTGTGTGCAGCCATTGAAAAAGTCATGATGGATAGGTTCCTACCTACACCAACAGAGGACACATGGAAAGAGGTGGCACAAGGCTTTTGGGAAAAATGGAATTTCCCTAATTGCCTGGGAGCAGTAGATGGAAAACATGTGACTACACAAGCACCACCACTTTCTAGAAGTCAGTACTTCAATTACAAGAAGACATTTTCCATAGTGCTTTTGGCGCTTGTAGATGCTGACTACAGATTCCGCATAATTCAAGTGGGGGACTTTGGGAGAACTGGTGATGGAGTGGTGTATGCCGGATCTGAGTTGGGGAGAAGAATGGCGAGTGGAACATTTAATGTGCCAACCCGTGTCTCTCTACCCGGTGCTGCTCACCTGGGCAATGTGCAATATGTCATGGTCGGTGACGCAGCTTTCCCACTTAAACCATACCTGATGAGACCCTACCCTGGAAAGAACCTCAGTCACCAAAAGAGGATATTCGACTGTCAAGAGCAAGAACGGTGGTGGAAAATGCCATTGGCATTTTGTCCTCCCGGTGGAGGATATTTCATCGCAAAATCAACCTGCTAACAGAACACATGGACACGCTTGTGATGGCTGTATGTATCCTTCACAACTTCCTGATTGCCCAAAGTGAAAACCAGAGAATGCTGGATGAAGCAGAGCAGCTGGGGAAACACATGGCTCCAGTCAAAAACATGGGAGGGAACAGGGCAACAAGAGAGGCCAGTAATGCGAGGGAGATTTTCTCCTGAGGGCAGTGTGTCTTGGCAGGACAGGATGGTGTGAAGACAAAGTGTGAACTAATTGGTAAATATTCATTTGTAAATTGTCCTTTTCACTTTTAGCATTGTTAAAAGCTGACAAATGATTATGCTCCAACAAGTTATTGTTGTGAAAAGGTCATGTTTAACGTTTATGAAAAATGAAAAAATTCCCACAAATAAAACATTTTTTTTGTTCAATAATGCTTTGTAATGTTGTAACCTTTCACCTGCATATGTACAAAGAAGGTCATCACTCTATGGAGCCTAAACATACAGTACTGATTACAATTTCCCTCACAATAGATTGTAGGCTCTTTGAGCAGCATACATGGACAGTTTTGTGTTAAAGTACAAGTCCATACTCCATAATATGATAAGTGCCATTTTCAAATATGCTCATAATACATCTCAAGGACAAATACATCCCAAGTGAAAAAAGGTGATACATAAATATGATACATAATTTAAACTCAAACTTAAACTCAAACTTAAAAATCCAAGCGAGATGTAACAATACAATAAGAGATCATTCTGATTCCCATAATATTTATCCCTGTTTCTATGGATAAAATAATGTCTCACTCCCATGTAGGTTACGGAACACTTTATTAGGAGTTTATAAGTACTTCACTGTATAGGTTACTTTCTTTAAACATCAAGTATTTACATAGTTAATTAGAAGATTCAACTTACCGTCAATTCCCAAAACTAATGCAGTTTCACGCCACACATTCTCCTTTCTACTATTATCCTTGTAAAAAGGATGTCTGGGGTCCTATAAAATTTCACGTTTCTACACCTCCAAAATTAACTTCTCGTCGTCCATGTTGTTAGGGGTCACCTGGAGTTGGCGCATGCGCTCTGTGTTACGTTCTTGATCCGTAGCCGTCAAAAATAGACGGACTGCTGGACATGTGACAGAACAGAGACATAGCGGAGACGTAACGCATCGGATCTGGTGTAAACTGATGCATTGACTTTATTGGCGGCGAGACGAATCCAGTGTAAAACAGGGGTTAAGCTTGTCCTCGGCCACTTAAACAGAGGGAAAACGCGCGTTAGCTTTCAGGGATATAGTGACCGCTGCATTATAACAATTATTTAAAAAGGATCATTTTATGAGTAAAGGACTGTTTAACACATAGACGAAAGTATTACTCACATTGAAAAAACTGGAATTTTGCTCAGGAGACGAGTAACAGCAGACACAAGAAACCAGCGCAAAAGACGACTTTCAGGGATGCCGTTGGTGTACGTTAAAACCGGAAAAAACACATAAAATTTGGGTGACGTCAAATCGAAGTTTTCTTGCTTAAAATTATTTTTAGTCACCTGAAACCCTTTCAAAACACTATTGTGCGCCAATAGATCACAAAGATCAATCATCTGCACAGAAGACAGCAACTATTAATATTTAAAACAAACCACTGAACATAGTGGGCAGCAGTGCCTTTAGGTTTCCCCCGCAGAAATAGGCCCCGCCCCCAGCAGTCTCCTGCTTGTTAATGGTGGCTCGATCCCTTATCGTTTGCGAGCTTAAAAGCTCAATTAAAAGAAACTTTTGAACAGTGTTAAAAAAAATAAATCGCAAATGGAAATAATTGAACCAAATTAGTGTCTAATAAGTAGAACAAAGTATTGTATTATACTGTATGTATTATATTGCGTAAAATCACGTGAAATCTACGTGGATATCAGGTGAAAATCCACGTGGTGCCCTTACTGGTTGCCATTAAGCTGTCCAGTGCAAAATAGGGCAAGTAAAGCCTATCTGCATTATTTGTACTAGCACAATGTCTAAAAAATACAAAAAGTTTAAAACTAGATATTATAGATATTAATATATTTTGTAAAAGGGGGAATGTGTTCTAGTCTTTTTGGCTTTTAATACCAATTACTGACTTAACTTATACAATCAAAAAAACACACAAAAAATGGGTGATTATTTATGAATTCTCTAATTCTCTGTTCTCTGATTCTCATCACAGATTTACAATAAGGACTGCATGTGCAATTGAAATGGTAAATATTCTATAGTTATACCTAAATAAACAAGAAAGGAATAGAATATGCATTTCTGAGTTAATACTTATAAACAGTTTGCTTTATTCCATCAGTGTGCACCAGGGCTTTGGACAATTGAGATGATTTAATGTTAATTAATGATTGTCACATTTATGTAAAAGCATACAAAAATATGCATTCCTATTTGAATTGAGATTATATATCAATCAACCATCAATAGGATGAGTACTAGAATGGTTTCTTGTTTTCCACAAGAAGTCCACGTTCAGTTGGCGAAGACTGATAATGAGATCTACACCTCCACATGGGTTCCGCGTTAATTTAGATCAGGTTTTCCACGTGCCTAAAATCACATGGAATCTACGTGGATATCAGGTGAAAATTGGTGGATCCACCACTTCACCAAGTGTTGTGCCTGCTGGGTTGATAATGTTTTCATACATTTGCTGAAATATATGTCCCACCAGAGAGTTAATTTTTTATTTGACACAATAATTTCAGAAAGTGAAGGACTTCTAGATTGTGGAGGGAATTGGAATGCGCTTCTGAAATACGCTTTAGATACATTGAAATCAAAAAGACGGAACTCCCTAAGATCAAAAGATCTTAACAGGTTTATTAAGGAGACAGGTCTCTGTGATGTGTGGAGGGACTAACATATGCAAGATAAAGACTTTACTCACTATTCTCCCACAGTATATATAAAGTATACTCTAGAATAGATTTCTTCTGCTGAGCACGATTGATAGATGCCAGGTGAGGGAGTGCTTAATACGAACATCTGATACTTCAGATCATAATATAATTTTCTTAATAACAGACCAAAGAATACACTGTGAATATCAGTGTCTTGAACAATGAAATGGCGGTGAATGAGATTAGGGAACAAATTATAGACTGTGTTAGAGATGAAAATGATGGCCAAGTAGACAGAGTGGGACAGAGTTAAAGCAATAGTGAAACAGAGACTAATGTAAAAAAAAAAAAAAAAACAAAACAAGAAGATAAGGAGGATAAAATATCATGAATTAGAGAAAGACAACAAATGCACATAAAAAACAACAAATCAACAAATACACACAGATGCAGAACTGACAAACCAGATAAAGGAGATCAAGGAACAATTCAATTCAATGTTTAACGAATGTTTAAGTGCAGTTCTGGTCATTCTTGATGCAGAGAAAGCATTTGACAGGGTCTTTTGGGTTTTTCTAGAATCTAGATGGAGTTTTAGAGCGGATGGGTTTTAATTGTGGCACACCCAAAATAGGTGACCACAGGTCTGAAGGTGTATTATGACTTCTGTTTGGTATTTTCATAAATATTTTTCTAAATATTATCACTTTAAGAATGGCCTAGTGCCTAGTAGGAACATAAATGTGAGACACGGGTGAGGCAGTTGCATCCTGGTTGCTATGGGGACGGACCTCCGCCCTCAGCCCTCAGATGCACTTTGGATGTACTGAAAAGTAGCATCCTGTGTCATCTCCTTGTTTTATTAACCTCTTTCCAGGAACATTATCTTTATTACTGTGGTACCACTCTTGGGCCCCGTAATATTATGATCATTTTATTAAATGTATACAATCTCTTTATAATGACCCATCCACAAGATTTAAGGTCAATGGGCATTTGTCAATTCCACAGAGCTTCTCGTTCAGGGCTGCTGCCATAGCCTACACTGTTTGCAATATATATAGAGCCTCTGGCCCAAGCCATCAGACAAAATGAAGAGCTGGAAGGAATCAATATAGCAAAAGGAAATCATAAAATTGGACTTTTTGTAGAAGATATTATAGTCTACCTGCAGAATCCAGGTAAAACTCTCCCCAAACTTTTGGAAGACTATGGTCAGATGTCAGGGTGTCTTTGGAATATTACAAAGTAACTCAGTTACACAACTACTAAAAAAATCCAGGCAGGAAACTAAATCTATAAAATGCCTCGAGATTTTCATCATTCCAGATATGAACAAATGATGTGAAATGAACTACAATAAAATAAATAACTCAATAAGATTTAACTCAGTGGTCATTGTTAACATTGAATTTTAGTTCTAGATTGGACATAGTAAAGATGAATCTGCTGTCAAGGCTGTATCTCTTTTTGTCATTACCAGTCCGGATTCAAGTCTCCCAGTTCATAGCCTGGGATAGGCTGGTATCCAGGTTTATTTGGGCAGGGGCTCGTCCAAGGATAAAATTTAAACAACTCCACAATTGATATAGATTATGGTGGACTAGGACTCCAAATCTTAGAGAATATTATTATGCCACCCACATGAGATACACTGTGTGCTGGTGTTCTCGAGAGTATCAGGTGTCATGGTGTCTGGGTGAAAGGACGCACACACACAGCAAGGAGTTAAGGACAATAACAGAAAGTCTTTATTTCTTGTCAAGAACTCAAATCAGCCACATGCTGTACGGGATCGTCCAACACTTGCAGCCCCTTTGTGAGTCTCTGCTCGGTGGAGGACCATCCTCCGGCTGCTACTTTACTCACAGGCCCTCGGCCTCAATCACAAGTCCCATCTCTTAACTCTCAGTGTCTCCGTGGCTCTGCTCGTCTCTTCCACTATCCCCCACTTAAGGTTGCCGCGGGCGGGAGCAACAGAGACAGCGGGCGGGACAAGATTGTTTGCAAAATGAAGGATGCAGTTGAAGTTGTCGATGAAACAAAAAAAAAATATTGAACAAAACTAAAGAGAGTCCCGCGCAGGGATCTAGTTTAGGTCTCCAGTCATTAGGAGACCAGACTAAATAAGTGTGTGATATAGTGACGTCCCATCTTGTTTTGTTTTGTATTGTCTTGTTTCTTGTTGAAAATGTATAAATAAAGAGTTTAAATAAATCTGAGTACGCTGACTCTCAAAAGGGATCAAATCTTTGATACGAAATATGAAATATTTTTTATAGAAAGACAGGCAGTGGTGTGGCTAGGACTGGGCTGTTGGGCTATAGATTTTTTTTTAATTCCCTAATCCCCCACTCCCTCATCTTTTCTGAGTCTAAAAAATATATACTGCTCAAAAAAATAAAGGGAACACTTAAACAACACAATGTAACTTCAAGTCAATCACACGTCTGTGAAATCAAACTGTCCACTTAGGAGGCAACACTGATTGTCACAGAGAGTCTAGACACACAGACGTGTGACTGACTTGAAGTTAAATTGTGTTGTTTTAAGTGTTCCCTTTATTTTTTTGAGCAGTATACATACATAAGGTAGGCTGCACTATACATCACTTTTATAAACTGATTATTGATTATTTCTTCTGTTGTACATATTTAATATTAAATGATTGACTACTTATGGTGTCTACCGAGCAGAAACACACAGAGATAAGACAGGCTACATGTTTGCGGATTCCAGTAACAGCAAGCTTTGCTGGACGACATTGATCAGCTTTCTGGATGATATAAAAAGTCCTGCAACACGGAAAAGAGCAACACTGCCAATTTAATGTAGAAAATAGTTTATTACATAGTGTTATGTACTGTGATTTATAAAATGGCATCATCCCAACACCCTCCCACCCCCATAGCTATGGATGCACACACAACCTCTGATGTTCGTAGACTTCAATTATATAACGTTAAACCAAACGGGACTTTAAATTTAGTGCGTCAGCAGCTGATCTGAGAAATTAACGCACATGTTAGTTGCAAAGAAGAGCTTTTGGTAGTGGAAAAATGCTCCCAGTACAGGCTACGCTATGGACCAACTGAATGCCCTTCTGCAAAACAGCAATAAAAGTCACCTGCAAGTTTGGTTTTAGTGCATAGTTTGTTTGATATTTATGAGAGATTCAGACCCAAAATGTTGAGATTTGCCAACCTTTGCAACCCCATACTATTTGTACCTGTTCATCTCAAGAGATTACATGAAGGCAAGTGAAGTACCTGGCCCAAATGTTAATGTGTTAACTGCATGTCATTTTAACGAACTCATTAATACGAGGTCACGGGTGTATATGTAGCCTACATATATAGCCTGATTTGGCCATGTTTGGCCATCATCCCTGTAATCTGAACTACAGATTAGATGTACTTTCATACACAAAAAGCACCTAAATGACCAAACTTCAAATCCGACGGGTCCATGAAGGCTCCCAAACAGTTATTGCCGTTTTTTTCCTGTATCTTGATGATCTGCCCAAATATATCCGCCCGGATCAACAGTACTTTGTCCATCTCCGTCCACTCGCTCTTGCTAAATGGGCTTGATCATCATGACAACCTTCTTCAGAGAGTATGAACCTCCATGGAACTCGGCCCAGTAGACTCCGTCCTGGTAGCGGCTTCGGTAATGGCCTCCTCTATACCACACCCCATTCAGGTTCGAGTGCGCACACATGTGGTACCACCAGCCTCCTTTCTGGTAGTGTGCACAATTACCTACGAGAAGAAAAACAGTGTCATGCTGTTATATGCAGTAATGAACTCTTGGAAGTCTTGGAATTTTTTCACAAATATGTGGCCACCAGGGGAATTTGCTATGGTTGATCTTTGTTGATATAACAGTTCCACCAGTGGGACACCCCCCCCCCCCCTTACCACACCACCTCCACCATGTTTGACGCTTGAAATGAAGTTCTTTCAATAGCCTTAAAGAAGGTTTTGTAACATTTTTCAGAGAATTAACTACATTTCGCCAAATACTATCATGCTCAAAGGAGGAGAGTGCTAACTGCCTATTAACACCCACACTGCCTAGCATCTTACTTAATGAGTGATGGATGGAGAGGGAGCGCCATCCTACCCACACAGACCGAGCAAAGCCAGCTGTCCTCTTGTGAATTCCCAGTTATAGATAACAGTAGCATCACCAGGGATCAAACTCGAGAGTTCAAGAGAGTACAGCTGGCTTTGCTCGGTCTATATGGGTTGGATGGTGCCTAATCTCCATCCATCACTCATTATGTTTAGGTGCGGCGGTTAGCAAGGCAATTTGACAACTGAACGGAATGGGCCTCTGCAGCTCAGCGCCCAAACATAAACAACCAGCACGAGGACGAGGGAGAGTGGCGGACAAGGCCTGGACGTCACAGTCAGCTGTACTCAGAGACGGGAGGTTTGAAAGTAGCCAATCCGAGAACAATGTTATACTGAGGTTATGTGGTAATATCTTATGCTGATAATGGCCTAATGAGACAGAATATATGATTTGGCTAATCTCATCTTCGTGCTGGTTGTTTATGTTTGGGGCGGTGCTGAGCAGTGGAGGCTCATTCCAGTCAAGTGTGTCTGATTGCCGTGCTAACTGGCGCTGCCAAACACAAGCAACCCAGCACGAGGACGAGGGGCGTGGCAGACGAGGCATGGATGTCACATGATAGAGCAAAAAGAAATGCCAAGGATATCTGCGGTTTCCACAAATGTGCGGGGGTTCCCGAGAACAATTAGTAGTTGACTGAAGCTGCAACAGCTAAACTGCAATTAAGCAGGGGATTCCTGTATATCTTAAATGCAGTGGTTAATGAAAACTGGCTGAGGACACAGTTGGGTTGTCAAGTCTGTACTTTTGAAATGTTTGCTTAATTTAAAATATTCAGAAGTCATAAAGTCTCACTCATATTTTGGAATTGAAAACAGACAAAAGTTGACAAGATATTCATCCATGACACCCAATTTACATTCCTTTAGACCTGTAGTGAGACATTTAAACACAATGTGACCTAACCTGAGTAGGCATCCTTGTCGCGGTCCAAAGTGGTGAAAGCCTTGTTGCTGTGCCATGAGAGGGAGTCTCCAGCAGTGCCCTGGTAATTTCCCAGCCTCAGGCGGTACCAGTCGCTCTCGGGCTCCAGGCGGAAACTGTCGTACTCCGCGAACACCTGCCTTCCTTGCCAGTCCTCCATGCCCACTCTGAGCTTGTAGGAGGCCTGAGCGGTCAGCCAGTACAGGTGCTCCAGACCCAGCCAATACTCACCGTCCAGATTCCCGAAGCCTTGCTGTGGGAAGGAAGACAAGAAGTATCACCCTGTGTCTGTATTTTAAGTTTGGCTTGGCCAAAACAGTTTCCTCTTATTCCAACTGTAATCCAGCAAAACATCTGTGGTATGGGAGATTTGCACTGGAAATGCAAGGGTGATGTAGTAATACAGCATAGAATATATATCGCTTGCTATGCTATATACATATATAATATGAATAAAGTATAGTGTATTTCATATAGATTGTTTCCCAGTTTTAATTGATTTATTTAGATTTTGTTATGCCAATCAAACAGACCTTGACTGATTTTGATTACATTTTGTGTAAAAGGAAATAAATATTGCTTAGTGGCTGAAGATTATACCAGCACTAGGCTCACATCACTTTAAAGATGGGTTGCTATGGACTAAAAAAGAGCCTTTATAATAAGCAAAGATTTTTATCTGTATCCAGATATTTTAGACATATTTAAAGCAGAAAAGAGGAGAAAGCATCCCCTACTTCCCAGTACTGCAGCTGAAATGAAAACCATAAACTAAATTACATTTCCGTGAGAAAATGGGAAGTGGGTTCACGTGTTTGCTGTGGTAACTGTGGCTGTAACTAGGTGGTTGCTATGGTGTTGCTAGGTGGTCACTATGGCACTAGAGGTGGTTGCTTTGGTGTAGCTAGCCGTTTTCTATGGTAACTGTAGTGGTTGCCATGACTTTCTTACTTCCAAGTACTGCAACTCAACTGATAAAAACATAATACAAACATAATATGCATAATATTATACATGTATAATATACAAAGTTGCAGTTCAGAATTCACAACCTCAGTAGTTTTTTATTAGAGCCTAACTAATAATTGTTTGTGGAAATCACGCAAATTCGTGGAAACCACAAACATTGGTTTGCATTTTTTTTAATGCAGCTACATTTCCAGGTAAAATTGAGCTATATATTTTTTTAGTATGGTCGAGACAACACAAAGCAACCATATATAAAAGTGCATCTTGAGATGGTAAAATACTGCTGTTCTCAGAGGCGGGAGGTTTGAAAGTAGCCCGTTTTTTAACCACATCACAAATTCACATTTCTTTTCATAATTCACATATATTTATATATATATATATATATAAATATACAGTCAACCACAAACTTCACGGGATTATGTGAATTATTCATCTATATATAAATAAATATATTATTTATGTGTACATTAATGGCGTTAAAAAAAATAATCTATGCCCACCTCTAATATATATTATATTACATCATATAATATATATTAGTTAACGGCGCGAGATTCTTATCGCGCGATAAAAAAAAATATCACCGTTAACTGTTAAATGAGCTGTGTCTATAGGCTACTACGCAAGCTGTGATGAATTTCACCTTGATATTTCAGTGACTTGTCCGGTTCACGCACGTTTTAAACCTGTCTC
>JBBPDC010000141.1:2765437-2815746 GCA_037974485.1 Hemigrammopetersius urotaenia
CCCAAGACATGAAAATTATCCTGCCTATGGTCCCCCCACCAAAAGTGTGTGAAAGACCACTTTTGCCTGTAGAGACATCATGGCTTGCAAACAAGTGAAGTATGGCAGTTGCTTGGTGCTTAGATCTCATCCCCTTAAGCTCAACTGAGATGGAGAGAGGATGAGGTGAGCTGACCTTGTACTGCTCCCAGTTCCTGAAGAAGTTGACAGAGCCATCTTGCCTCCTCTGGATGACAGTCCAGCCACCGTGTGCGCGCCCGTGCTCGCACCATGCCTGCAGGAGACGGTTAGAGTGGCGTGGGCGTAGCAGGTAGATGCCACTTGTGGTTTCCCCCGAGTCCAGCACATGCTGGCAGTCCCGCCATGGACCTGCAGGAGGAGATATTCTTCCTGGTTATTTTCGGAATATGTTATTGGTGCTTTATAGGATTTATGATGGAAGCAGTAGAGCTATGGGCAGGCTCTGTCCCCCCTTTATGCATAGGCCTTGTAGGGCAAGCTGGGACTTGTGGCGGAGATATATGTTTAGCCAGCCGCACCTATTGTCTTTCTTTCATGTAAGTAAGGGGTTGGGACTGCATGTGTAAACCTGAGGCTTCTTCTCTGAAGTTGATAGCATGTTGATGAAGCTGAATATTTCACAGTAGTTGCACACCATTTGACTGCTGGAGGCACTGAACAGTACGCCATGGGTTTTGCACTTCCTGAGCCAAATAAATGTACTGGTTTGGTTCAATTTTGGTTTTACTTGATATGGGTCCTTCAAGGAATCCAGCCACTACAGCATCCTCAGAAACTAGTGCATTAACCACATCATTCATCCAACACATGTCGACTCAAGCAGGCTGTCAAAGCTTATCCACAAAGGCCTGGTGGAGTTAACAAAGCAGGAGCATACGGGATGAACTGCTTGAATACTGAGACTGACTGATCAAGTGGAATCACGTGGTGGTAGATAAGACTGTACACTCAAGTGTCTGCTTGGGCGGTTCTCGAGAACTCATCACTCAAACCACATCAAGTCGTGAAGTTGGCTTGCCTGAAATGTGTTTTGTCACTGTGTCACTCTGTCACCTACACTGCATAGCTAAAAATAGTAGTGACTTCATCTTAAAGCTTGACTCTTTCCACTGTCTCACTTCCGTGCGTTTTAACAGTAACTGTGTGAGAACGCCTTCTTTGAGGGTTCTTAACTGGGCCAAAAAGAGGCAGATGCCTAAGCCCAACCACAACCACCCCCAACCACCTTTACACGCAAACCTGTTTGAATCAAGATTCCATTCTTCAGTTGTGTTCCTTCAACTGTGTGACACTGTGATCTACGCTGCATTTATAATAGTATTAGCTACTGACTTGAAGCTTTGACTTTTCCATACTTTAGTCCATTTACATTGATAACAGTTCATCACACAGTGTTAGAAAGGTAACCTGTTTAAAGCGACTGCGTGATGTTTCAGGCGTGTCGGTGTGTTTTAATTTATAAGCTTGTGTTAGGTCCATTAGCCTCACAACCAAAGTAGCACTTTGTATTCAGTAGTTAGTAAATCGGCTCCTCAGCTACATTCGGCATAACAGAAGAACTCTATATTTTATTCTTGCCTGTATTTTTAGGGCCCTTATGGATGTCAGAATGGTTAACGTCACTCACTGAAGGCACCACAGGAGAAGAGGTTTTATACACCACCTGCTTCCGCACTCTGCTGTGGGTTTGTGAGTTCTGCCACTTTGTGGGCTGACCTGTTCTTGCTCCCTTCCGCTTCACAGTAACTGCACTTATAGCTGATAGCAAGTCTAGCAGGGCGGAAATGTCATAAACATACATGAGGAAAAGGTGGCAAACAGTCACAGTGCCACTGAGCTTTACATTACGGCCAATTTAACTGGCGGCAAACTTTTACAAACCTCTAGTAACCAAGAGCTGTGGCCTACTTTTGGTCCACTTTTACGGTGTGTTTCATGGTTCTGATTTAGTAATACAAGTTGGAACCATTTGGCTCAACCGTGGAAAAGAGAGGCCTCAGATATGGAGAGATGTAGCAACAAAACCCAGATTGCGAACTCTACCCAAGTGTCTGCTTGGACTCTGTGACTCTTCTCACATCATCATACCTCAGAGTTGTTAAGCAAACAGTCTTGCTAATGTGTTTTCCTTCAATTGTGTGACACTGATATCTACACTGCATATAAAATAATAGTAGCTGGTATCTTGAAGCGTTGACTTTTCCATAATTTGGTCCATTCACAATGATAACGGTCCTTAGACAGTGTTAGAAATGCAAGCAAATGTTTAAAGCAAATGTGTGATGTTTTGGGCGCGCATCTTTGATCGGTTATGATTTATGAGCTTCTGTTTGCTTCATTAGCCTCCACACACCAAACATGCTGTCTGATTTGACTACATTTGGCCTAAGAGGACTACTTTAGGTCTGATTTCTGCCTGTTCCTTCACGGCCTGAGGGTCAAGAACCTTACATACATTGAAGACTGGAGGTCCTCAGTTTTCTGGTATTAGCGAGTGAGTGACACTGACTGGAGTGTGAGGGAACTCTCTAATGAGTAGATGGTGTGGAGGAGCCAAGCAGATTACAAGGGACGCCTTGGAATCCTGGATTGTTTATCAAATCGCCGGCAAGGTCATGAACTGTATACACGCAACCCATTCCTCATCCTCTGCTTATCTGCTTACTACAGAGGAATGTCCAACAGCGTTCTCCCACAAAGCCCACAAGAAACATGTTGGATAGGAAACACCGTCTATCGCCTTCAGCTTGCACACACACACACACACACACACGCACATACAAACACAGTGTCGGCAAAAGAATACAGTAGAGCTTTTCAGAATTCCAATATCCCATTTTAACCGACGGAAAAGGAAATTCAAATATAAAGAATTTACTCAACATTGAACCAAGACGTGTTTATGCTGCTTTGTGTCATTTCTTAAACTGTATGGCTGTTTCTGCTGCTGTCCATAGAAGAAAGGACAAAGTTAAAGCTGGAAGATACCTGCTATTACTGTTTAAAGTTAATGTGGTTTAGTTTTAACCTATGTGTCAAAATTCCGCCCATTTACAGCAATTGTGCCGAAGTGTGTTCTCCATAGTTTGTGTACTTCTCTTTGACAATCTCTTTCTGATTTCTGAACATTTCAGCTGGATTTAAGGGAAGTGTGTGACAGACATGCAGTATTTGGTTAAAAGTGAGTGAAGAAGCACAGCAAGCGTGCCTCAGCTGACCAACTGAAACTAAAATGACACACCAACTGTATGTTTTGAGCTAAGAGGAACAAAATACAAACCCAACTGCAACCACACGGATTGAGTAATAACTGTTACTGGTATCCCCCTTCTGTTTTGTGCTCTTCCTGCAGCCACTACAGTGTTGGGAAGCTGCAACTTGAGAAAGGTGGGGCTGTTAAATGAGCGACCACCTTGGACTATTTGCCCTGTAATCTCACAGTGCACTTTGGTTTCAATTCCAATCTCCCCTCGCGATACCTGATTGAGTGTGAGGTGATTACGTTTGTGTAGGCGTGTGTGTCGGTGAATGTGCTGGTCAAGCTTTGTTAAAAGTAAGAGTTGCTGGTGTCCTCGTCTGCACTTTAGCCACAAGGAGAGACTGCTAACTTAGCATTTCAAACTTACCAAACCACATAGCATTGTGAAAACTCCATTAATCATCACACGTTCCGCTAAAACCATGTTGAGTTGTGTAAGGAAGCTTGACATTTTAAGACACAGTTTCTTACATAAATGGACAAAAGTATTTTGTCTAGTAGCAATAAAAAAAAGAGTTTTGGCTGCACTTTTTTGAGACTACTCAAATACTTAACACAGTTTGATGCAAGTGTGTGTGCTCTAGTTCATTAATTGGTGGCTATAAGTAGTTAGACGCAATATCTCATCAATAGCTAGCATCCTTCATTACAACAATGCAATAAAAAGACAATGATAAAAAATTGCTTAAACCAGTGGAAACTGGACCCTTCTCCTGAAGCTCCTCTTTCCTGCCCTTTTAGCAACATGAACCCAATGGGAAGCCCCTCCCCCTTACTTAACGGAAGCCAATCTGAGATTTTTTAAGAAGCTAATTAGCAAGAGATGTTGCATATTGTGGCTGGAACTAGACTTCTCAAGAAGGTAGATCTCCAGGGCCATGGTTAGTGACAGCCAGCCTAAAATAAGAAATCATCTTATTCTAATGACAAAATATTAACAAAATAAACTGACTAGATAGAAGATGATTTTACTGGCCAAGTGTGTACTTTTTGTCACGTAAAGCATGTAAAACACTGGACACCAACGAACAACATGCTACAAGAACATATGAAACTGTGTGCAGGTTATAGGTGGTGTTACTGTACCTGGGGTCTTAGTGATGGGGTAACTGATGTATGGGGCATCTGTAGGAAGGTCTGACGGAGGCGTGAAGAACTCCTGAACCTCCTGCAGCGTGTCCTCCTGGTGCAGGGAGATGCTCTGATCCTGCTGAATATTGCTGACTTCCGCTTTAGGCTCAGAGCTGTTTTTCGGCTGCCTGACGGACAGATCTGATGATGCGGCTTCCTGTCAGGGTCATGACAAACTCGTGTATGATTTTTTATACGTGAGATGATATTTTGTGGCATATATTGTTTGAGTGTGTTTTATATGGCTGTCATGCATCTCTCACCTGCTTTGCTCTGGTGACATTGCTGAGCTGGCAGTGTTTCTCCAAGTGCGTCACCAGAAGACTCTGGTTGGTCACTACAGAGGAAAGGGCCTCATACTTCCTCTCTAAATCTCTATAGTTGTTGGATAGCTGTAAGAGCTGTAATCATTACAGGGGTAAGGAAAAGGACACAGAAACAGATCAGGGCAGAAGTAATATTGCTTATAGTGAATTAAATCAACTGCATGCCTGTTAGTGTTTTAGGTGGATCTGACGGGGATCTTCCCCTCTTCTCTTTTAGTTGCTGTGCTTTTTAAATGGATTTGGTGGACAGATGTAAAAATATTGGTGACACCACAGAAACAATTTATTCAAAACAGGTCATTTTTGCTGTTCGGACTATTTTACAATGTTTTAAAATGTTGGGAGTTTGGTCTCTTTACAGAATCAGAGAGTGATGAATAAATCCATTTACATGTATTTTTTGCTGCATGGTGTTTTTAAAAGTGTCATAGTTGACCCTCTTCCAGTAAAGTAGTCAAGAATTTTTGAAGGGCTCGCCATAGTTCGTTATCATTTAATTTTTATTGCTTGGTGTTGTTTAACACTTTGATTGATTAGTTAATACAGTTACCCTTAGATTATCTGATTGCTAATAAGTGTCAGTCTGATGGCCGAATAACAAAAATTCCCTCCGTGTTAGGCCTCTCCTTCATGCTGAATTACCTGTGAGGTAGTGTTGAGCAGCAGGCCCTCCAGGCGTCGCTGTTCCAGCTCCTGGTCCTGCTTGTGGATGATCTCGTGAAGCAGCTGGGAGTACAGCTGTGTGATGCGGGAGTTCATGCTGCTGCTCTCTCTCCGCAGAATGCTAATCTCGCTCGCTAGTGCCCCCTCCCGCTCAAGCTGGCCTTGCAGTCTCTCCAGCTGCTCCTGCTGGCGGGACAGCAGGGCCCGCAGGGCGGCCGTCTCCGAGCTGTTGGCCCGGCCCGTCTCTGTGCTGACGCAGACAGCGCCCTTCAGTTTCTGCTGAGGAACAATGAAGGTGTAGGAGCAGCGGCCGGCTTTCGGGTCTGAGGAACGCGACGGGCGTTTCTGGGCATTATCGCTTTTGGAGCGGTCAGGATGGGAGATCCCGCCACGGCTCTCTACCCCCAACATCACCAAAACCACCAGCAGCAGAACAGCACATGACACCCGAGTCTCCATCAGTGAATCCAGTGGATGCTCCTTTCATCTAGTATGGGTTTCTCTGAAAAGAAGCATAATCACTGAAGAAGGTGAAGAAGAATAGTATTGACATCATAGTTAGCTATAAGTATATGCTGGCACGTTCCTCCCAGGCTACAGACCAAGATGCTCTTAAAAGACAATGTACTATATACATATATATCAGAATCTGACAGTTTTATTGATTCCGGTGGAGATCGCTTATTACGACTGCACAGAGGCACAAAGACAAGATCGATATGAAATGTAGAAACCAAATACATACAAAAAAGAAAAAACATTGGGGAATAAATACTGTAGATTAGTATGTTACAGTACTATAGAACATTTGATGTATAAGTTCCCCTGAAATATGTGTAACTATGTGCCTCATTGTCTAGTAGTCAAGACTCAAACACTTACAACTTCAATGCAAGTGGGCGGAGCTAAAGTGTAAAAACATTAATGGTGTTTACATACTACAATGAAGTTTGTTTGTTTTTTAAAAAGAGAAACTTATTTGACTTATTATGGAACAGGTTTTTAAAACGTTGCATCTAAGTAGCTTTTGAATTGAAATAATATGTTATTATTTTTTTTGTTATGTTTAGGTTCAAATAAATGTTTTACAGGTAAAAACTGAAAGAAATATAATACAGTGGTGCAGAGCTTTGAAGTAGTTTCAATAATAACTACAGCACAATACAATATGTAGGCAGGACAAGCCTGTGCATTTGAAGCAAATTACACGTAAACTGTAACGGCAACACGGCAATTGACAAACAGTAACATGCACCATAATGCGATGTAATGAATGGTCCTTGAATGGTAGATTTTGACAGTTCACACACATATATACAGGGTAGTTTCAGCTCTTCTTGCTGTTCTATGTATGGGCATGCACTTAAAAGTGCAATGCTAGCGAATCATCTGACTATAGCCCAAAGGTTCCTTAGCAGTGATGCATGCCAGATGTTCTTATTTACCTCTGGGAGGCCTTTTGCCGGCTTAATTAGCAAGTCAACACGAGCAAAACCATGGTCAACAAAACGCCAGCCCAAGCCAACACCCACCCCATCCCATGGTTCAGGATCAATACACATGCAAAACAAAAGCCTCCACTTAGACACTTAACCCCTCGCACCCTACACATTTCAGTTATTTACCCTAAGATATATTATTTAGCAACCTCTTCAATATCTCCCATGTAACTAATGCACATTTTATAGCTATGAGAGTGAAGAACTGAAGTATGGGCCCACTTACAGACCCTCAGGGCTGGTTTATGCCTAGTCAAGCCTAGTCTTGGACTAAATGGTGAATCGACATCTAAAATTCTTATTAGTTCAGCAACAGCCCTAGTCTGAGTCCACTGGGTCTCAGAGTTTAAACATTTCATCTCCAAACCCTAAACATAATAGATACCTCAATACATTCTGACTAAACCTTCTAAATAATGGAACAAAAGGTAGAAGGCCTACGTTTGCCAAGAATATAATTTATTGAGAGCTTACTACTCTACTACATTCTAAAAATTTAGACATTCAATCAGAAGACCAGGACATATATAAAATATATAATTTCTTACCTCCATAGAAAGAAGACCCAGACTAATAGAAGATCCCAATAGGTGTCCAATGAGGAAATCAGTTTTCAGGCAAAGCTCAAGTTGAGTTGGGGTGAGACCGCGTGCTTGATGTTTAAACTGCGGTGTTAATCAAGCATAGCTATGAAACAGAGAGCCTTCTAACTAATATTAAGAACCATGAGAAATGAAGGCGTGGGGAAAATACAAGCTGAATTACTGCATCCCTTTGTTTCTCCCAGCTAGAGTAAAGCCCTACCCCGGCCCTATCCAGAGGGATTCAGGAGTAATGAGCAGGACGGGAGACGCACTGACAGTGTGGTTTTAAAGTAGCCAGATCTTCCCGTATCCTGCCCTCTCTAAACAAAGAGCGCAGAGTAATTACAAAGCAGCCTAATAACACCTCCTCCCTCCTCTCAGCTCCCAAACTGGCCTGACCTCCACTCTGTCTCCACCTTCTCCATTAAGAAGAGTTCCCCAGAAGACCCCAAGTGATCAAGTCCACTCAGCGAAGGCAGCCAGTCTTTCCACTGCCTTTTTGACTTTACTAACAAAGACCACAGAATAATGTGTTACACATATGTCAAGGTGTAGAAAGGCCATTTCCTGAATTTGACTTTTTTCAGGTTAGCCACCCAGTCGTAATTCTTTTTTTTAAATCTCATTATTATTTCCAATATGGTTATTGTGCCTTTAAAACAGGTATGTGCAAAATATCGAAGAAATAAATACTGCTCATAACTTCAGTGTGAATGGGGATGTACACTGACCCCAGTGGCAGTGCTGCAGCCCACGCCTTCTGTCCCCAGGCGATTGAACTGTGTGTATTTTAACTATTTGGCTGTTCTTCAAGATCTGGTGCTCAGCATTGCCACGGGAATAAAGCTAGTGGCCTCTGGAGTTCAGTAATGCAGGCCACTAGTAATGCATGCATGTAGACACACTATAAGGACATAAGTATTGGGACACATCAGTTTTCAGGTTCAAAGAAAACGGTGAAGTCTGGAAGAGTAATAAAGTGTCTGAGAGTGCCAAGTGACTAGATCTGTCTAGCAAGCCAGATGTAATTTGTTTTACAACTTTTAATGAACAGAGTTAATAAAGTGGGGACATTTTTGGAATGTCCGTCACGTATATGTGCATGTCGAATGATATACTGTTTGGACAAAAGTATTGGGACACGCCTGTTTTTCAGGGTTTAGGTCCCTTACTGTTTATCTCCGCCCGCCGTCCGTTTCTCACAGCTGATCGGAGGACCCACACCACCGCGGACCTCGTGGCGCAACGGTAGCGCGTCTGACTCCAGATCAGAAGGTTGCGTGTTCAAATCACGTCGGGGTCAAATGTAGGTTTTTAACAAACAGAGCAAATCTGCTTTGTGCTGTTTATGCCTACACTGTACGGATAAAATGAATGCGACACGCCTCTTACTTACTGAATTAAGGTGGCCCTTACTTCCAATGACGGGCAATTTTAAAACTTCACCAGACCAAGATATTGACAACGCCATGCTTCCAACTTTGTGGACCCAGTTTGGGAAAGAACCTTTTCTATTCCAGCATGACTGTGTCCGAGTGCTTCATAAAGACATGGTTGGATGAGTTGGGTGTGGAAGAACTTGACTGGCCAGCACATAGATTGCAAGCCAGGCCTTCTCGTCCAACATCAGTGCCTCGTGGATCTTGAGAAATCCTTCTAAGAAGAGTGGAAGCTGCTGTAGCTACAAAGGAGAGAACAGTTCCGTATCAAAGTCTATGTATTTGAATTCAATGCCATTTACGTCCTTTTTGGTGCTCATTCGTCCCAATAGTTTTGTTTATATAGCGTAGATGTAAATATGTAAAAAAAACAAACAAACAAAAAAAAACTTTATTTAAAATAAACACAGTATGCAATGACCGCAATATGCAATACTGTACATACAGAGAGAGAGAGGTGGGGAATGGGGGGGTTGTGGCCCTGTGTTAGAATACATCAGGTCAAAAATATGCCCTCATCACATAGTAATTAGGAGTGAACCCGGCAGTCCGAGTCAACACTGCCCAATCCCAACACCCGAGGCCCCCCACAGTGGCCCAGACCCAAACTGAGCACGTCTACCTGTGACCCACTAACTCACTCCCTGACTAAGTGATCTCTGCTGCTGAGATTTTTTATTTAGTTACTTACAGTATTGGAGAAAAAGTGTGAATGGTGTGTTATTATAGTGTTACAGGTTTATCTGCATGGGTGCTGGAACCATTATATTAAATGTTCCAAAAAATCACCCAGCCATTTGTATGAGTGAAACACTGCGTCTCCCCCCGAAAAAAATACGCTACAGCCATCACTCCCACACCCCCATACCAGAACCCCCAACTTGTGAGTGAGTGTATGTACATGGGCTTAAAGCTTATAGATTACCAACAGCTAAAACTGCAGGTCTATCATTGTTCTTGTTGAACAATTTTTGGTCATACTGCACATAAATAGTGCAAAAAAGCGCTTGCTATAAACACTTTTACAGCAAAAATGGGTGCAATTAATTAATTTACATTAATTAATGAGAGCTTGTTAAAAAAAATGTTTAATCGCTTGACACCCCTATACATATATATATATATATATATATATATATATTAGAGCTGGAATCTTGGCGTTAACACCTCTGATGGAGGGCCTAACACGTGCTTCTTTGGATTGTTAAACACGTGGTTTTCCAGAGGTTCTCCAGTCCAGTAGGTGGAGACACAGACATGCCTGAACCCACGTGACTCGCAGCGCCTCATGCTGTTCCAGCGTGGGCTGCAGGGAGCTGATCATGAGGGCTGCTGGAGATGATGTTTACCAGAAAACCCCGGGACATCTCTAACACTCCTGCACAGATTTACATTTTTCATCATCCAGTCCTCTCTTTTAAATAGCTACGACCTTGTTTGCTGATTAAACATGGGGAAAAACAGGGTAAGAATAAAAATACTCTCTCGAGCTAAATGCTAATGTGTTAGCCTAGGAAACTTAACGAATTATTTTGGAGTGCCTGATAATAATGTGTGGACTTTTGTTGTAAATGTTTTTTTAGAATAAGAAGTAGTCGTAAGACATGCTGATTACTACATTCAGATTACAAACTTCACAAGTCTCTAAATCAGAGGTTTGAAACCTTACAACCTCACCACATCAGCACAATTTCTTAATAATGAATTGTTTTGGGTAGTTAAGACTGCTTGAGTTCAGGACGACTACTTGATTTTGAACGTAGTACAAGTGCTCTGAACTTTACCTTCTTTAAACCCCCTCGGTTCAGTTAATTGATTTTAATGCCTGACCCATAAACACTTGCTTTTGTTTAATCCTAGACTCAGTTGTTGAAAATGTTCATACGTTATTATGAATTGTTCATTTTTTTGTCTCCTAGACTAAGAACCAGAAGACTGCCCGTGTGGCCAGCAGCCAAATTGCTGATGAGGAGTATGGCACTGTCCCTCACTCTTTCGTCTTTCACCGCGGGCTTGTGGGGAAAAACGTGGGGCAGCTGGTTACGGACATGCGGTGTGTCATGCAGCCCTACACAGCAAATTCTTTAAAGGTATCAATCCCATCCTGAGCGTTAGGCTTACATGTGTCGATTGTCTGTTTCCTGTGGCTGATTGCTTTTCTTTGCCCTGTAGGTTCGAAAGAAAAATGTCTTGAAAGACTTTGTGAATGCAGCAGGACCACTAGGGGTCACTCACTTCCTTGTGTTCACCAAAACAGAAACCAATGTTAATTTGGTAAGTAGGTGTGGGGGTTACGCAGAACAATGGAAAGTGTTGGATAATTTCTAGAGGGTTTCCAGAATCAGAAAACGTTATTGATTAGGAGGAAATTGTCACCACTGCACAGACAAGAACAATATGAAACGACATTCTAAATAAATCCAGAAAAATCTCAATTCTAAATAAATTCAAAGAAAACCTAAAGATGAAAGTCTGTTCTATATACACAGATGCTAGGAGTATACGTGCTATAGATACTCACCTTACCGGTAAGTGAGACAAATGGTGGCTGGGGCGCGTGTGGAGTGGTGGCGGCGGCGGCGTAGTGGATATTTGCATCCAGACCAAGAGGTCATGGGTTCGAATCCTACCTTCAGCATACCACCACTGGGTTCCTGAGCAAGACCCTTAACCCCAAGGTGCTCCAGGGAGACTGTCCTCTAGGAATCGAAGTCACTTTTGATAAAAGCGTCTGATAAATTATGTAAATGTAAGTCTATTGCATATAATAGCAGTCAGTAATGTTGACATAAGTAGTGATATTTCATCTGGTAATAATATTGCACATAATGAAATGGTTAGGCATGCATTAAGAAAACTGCACCGGGTAAAACTACTGCACATGATGCATATTAGAAGCTCCTCTTATAGTTTAGCTAGTAGGCATTTCTAATATAGTGGATAGGTCAGGTATTGTGGCCCCTTACCCTTAGGACTGTATTAGTAAAATCTGATTTCAATGAATAGAACCAGTTTGGACCGGTCAGCGTCGGCGCTCCTACACACTCGCTGTTTACTGCTCGGTGCAAGGTTTCCCCACCCACCCGCTGGAAACTATCCTGAAAGTTCTCCTGGGTTCAAATATCTTATTATTTTCTGTCTGTCTTGGACCTAAAATAAGTTAGGGAATTTTTGTTCTTAATGTTTTTCTGTGTGTGGTGACCTTAAAAAAAAAAAAGTGTTTTATTATTACTTTTATTACAATAACTGTCACAGGAACACCAACCAAAGCTCAGCATGATGTCTGACCCCTTCCATATAAAGAGTTGTTTTGCCATGAGATAATTAACCATTTGTTGCACTTCTGGTATGGATCCATGCTGTTTGTGTTCTAAGGGTTAAAGTAAAGTGATGTTATTCATATGCCATCAAGAAACAAATGTGTTGAATTGAGTTATAAAGCTTAAATGCCTTGAATCCAATATCTGAGAAGTTGCCTCTTTTACGAAGGTCTGATAAAACAGATGACTTCACTTTGTGAATTTCCTCTTCCAGAGACTGGCCAGACTGCCCAAAGGCCCCACTCTGTTTTTCCAGGTCACTAAGGTATAGTGGTTTACTGGTCTGCATTTGGTTTAATGATTTTAAAAGCACACACATACAAGTAATGTTGTTGTGTGCTGACTGTAAAGTAAAATACTGATGTTTCTGCTGCTGCAGAACTATTTGAGCTGCTAGTAAATCATGTTTCTTCTTACTTTACAGTACTCCCTCATCAAAGATGTCATTTCATCTTTGAAGAGGCACAGGATGCACGAACAGCAGTTCACTCATCATCCTTTGCTGGTGCTGAATAACTTTGGCCTTGATGGCATGCACATCAAGCTGATGGCCACCATGTTCCAGAACATGTTCCCCTCCATTAATGTCCATAAGGTATCTTTCACTTATTCATCCGTTAACGTGTCCAAACCTGTGTTAAATGTTAGTGTCCACTAGCGCTGTAACGGTACACGTACTGAACCGTCACGGTTCGGTACGTAATGTCTTTCGGAGAATACATGGTACGACGGAGAAGACGTGATTGGAGTAATACGGAATCACAGAGGGACCAAAAAGTAAATCATAAACCTGGGCCGTAGTGTGGTGCAATAGTACCACCTACTGGCGGAACACTTCTGCTGCCTTACACATACATAAAAATATAAGCAAGTGTATGTTTATTTAAAATAAATGAAGACAAACCAAGCCTCATTCTTTAGAACTTTTTGTTGCTTAACTTTGCTGAACCGTGACCCCAAACCCGAGATACGTACCAAACCGTGACCCCTACTGTCCACAGTCATGAAATAAGTTAATTAAATAGGTTCTGCATTAAAATAGGTTTTGTGAAGCTTAAAGTTAGGAACCCCAATTAAAGTGCTAACACACTATTAAGGGGTCTTTTACTGGTGCTACTCTGCAATTCTATTTCTGTCTAAATCAGTCATGTCTGTACATTTTCATTCTTCCCCTGAGAAAATTATCGGCCAGATTACCTTCAGATATCACACAAACCTCGGTAATTAAGGAGGATACAGAAGCCTATCCTGCTCTTTATTATTGCTGTCTGACTTTGTCTTATTGCTGATATTTTACTAATTCAATCTGAATTATTTTAGTTGAATTTGCCTTGTGAGAGAAGCCCCAGGGCAGTATTTAACAGAGAAGGATTTTTCAGTTGAGCCTGGTAACATAGGCCAAAATTATTCAAGTCTGTACTGTAGGGAAAAACAGTAAGAGCAATTTCTATTAGATTCCCATTCATCAACATTGGTCTGAAGTGAACTAATGCTGTGATTTATGCAAAAAATAAACCACATGATTTCCTGATATCAGCTGTGACTGTACTGAAATCCTCACAGTCCATAAAAAGCTGTTGAGTTGGCTCTGTCTGTTGGAGTGTTTTGAATATTCTTCCCTTTCACTTTTAAGGTCAGCCTCAACAATATAAAACGGTGTGTGCTGGTCAGCTATGATCCAGAGACGAAAGAAATCGAGTTCCGTCATTAGTAAGTAACGTCTTTGCTCTCTCTGGTGGCAGCAGAACAGGGTGCACATGATGAAAGCGTTAAACATGATCTTTCAGTGATTGCTTTCAAAGTAAACGCACTGATGTGCCCTGGCGCAGAGCTCACGGCGCTGAGGGGTCGATGTTTCCTCACTCACCTGTGCGCTCTCCCCTGTGCCCCATGCAGCAGTCTGAAGGTGGTGCCTGTGGGCATGAGCCGGGGAGTGAAGAAACTCATGCAAGAGAGGGTCCCCAACATGAACAAGCTGGAGGACATCAGCGAGCTTCTAATGAAGTAAGTCACCCAGAGGACCCTGAGGCATGATTTGTGACCAGTTGTTGTTTTTAGGTTTTGTTTTCAAATCTAGTAGTTTTGCGTTAGCACACCAGTGGAAATGGCTGCTAAATAAGGCCAAAGAATTGGAGCCGAATGCTTCGGTGGTGGTTTTACAGTCGTGGCGTCAGCCCAGCTGGGAAATCCTGCTGAGAAAAAAAACAACCATCACATTCTTTACATCCCAGTCTGTACTACTTGATGCAAATGAGGACACAAACATCATTGATTGTTCAGTGATTTTTTTCGAAGTAAACGCTCTGATGCATCAGTTTTAGTCTGGCCTTCAAGTGCTCTGAGTTCCTTTAGATTCTAATTTAAGAGATTTTCTTTTTCTTGTGTTTTCCAAGGGGGGTCAACCTGTCGGAGAGTGAGGCAGAGCAAGACGGTGATCACAACATCACGGAGCTTCCTCAGGTGTATTCGGGCCGTGGGAACATGAAGTCCCAGCAGAGCGCTGTTAGACTAACAGAGGTGAGGGGAAAAGAAAACAATACAAATACTTCCCACCCCTGCCAAGCTGCTCATGCATTATTCTTATACAAGATTGTGTAAATAAAGATGACTTTATATATCTATTTTTTGAAAGTTCCCATCTGTATGTTTCTTTTTCTGGTGTAGATCGGCCCTAGAATGACCCTGCAGCTGGTGAAGATTGTGGAGGGCATGGGAGATGGGAACATACTTTATCATTCTATAGGTAAGTTTCCCCTGTTATGGTAATGGAACTGTAAATGTATTAAGTCTGATATGACTAAATAAAAAAGGGGGGTGGGAGCTATTTAAAGGGCACATCGTGGAAAACAATTTTTTTGAAGAACATGCTTGTGCTGTATAAAACAGAAACGATACCAAAGCTTCAGTATCTGTACCATCAACGTGTGGTAATTAAACTGTCTGAATAATACATTAAATTGAGCATATTTAGTGGACTACACATGTTTTGGGCCATTTTATTACTGCTTGGAGGCCATTGACTCTTATTGTGTGTGTATGTGATGCATCACTTGCTTTAATGATTGTTTGCAGCAGAAATAAAACACAATATTAAGATCTAGCTTATTGATTGATGTGGCAAAATGCATGACCAGCTTTTTCGCTTCATATATATTGAATTCATCCATCATGGATAAATGACTACATACAGAAAAGGATTACGATTCAAGATTCTTTGGCACATGCATAGTCATACAAGTACAATACACAGTGAAATGTATCCTGAACCTGTTTTATTTATTTATTTATTTAGGCTGTGCAAGCATTATAAACAATAAGTAAATCTGGAATTTTCTGAAACACAAAAATAACGAGTACAAGTAGATATCAGAAAATCTGAAAATGTCCAAAAAAACTAATCTAAAAATAACAAGGAGCACCACAAATTTGAGAAAATATACATCACATTTATTATTATCATGATGTAATAAATCCGATATGATATGGAATATGACAGTGAATGTGATATGAGGTCCTGTTTCTGTACATTCTGTTTGCTGCATTGTTTGTGCTATTTGTTGCATTTGTGGGCCATTGCAACCATACAAGCAACCACAGTAGTGTCAAAGTCCTGGTTTAAGCTGGTTTAACCCAGCACTTTCACACGGATGTGATGAACCGTGTTTCAGCCTGGGCTACTTTTAGATTAAGGCTCAATAGAGCTCATGTACCGATCAGCCTTAAAAGTGCAGGAACAGAAATGTGCATGTGCAGTTGCTCATGTAAATAAGCTCAAACAAGTAGGGGGAACAAGAAAATTGTAAGATCTGTGCATATTAATGGTGCATGTGTGATCGGTGTGAATGGTTCACTAGTGAGGAGCTAAAGTATCAAATTTCTTTGCTAATAAAGCCCAATGTTCTATGTAGTCACAAAGTCAGAGGAGGACATCCAGGCGATCCTGAAGAGGAAAGAGGCCCGTCTGAAGGAGAAAGCTGAACGTAAAAAGAAGCAGGAACAAAACGTCACTCAGAAGAAGCTGAACCGGGAGGAGAACAAGTAAATGTTGCTCTTGCAGTCTACACTCTGTTCAGTGGGCGTTTGAGGGATGGGTGAAGGACGAATACTGGTCCTGCCTATCAGTAGTAATGCTTATTGATGCTTGCCATAATTTGGTGCAAAATATAGACATCATATGAAAAGATGGGAAAGTTATTTTACTTTTTTTTTTTAAGTCACTCGCTTGTCCCTCTTACTGACCCAATCCAGCATCGACCAACTGTTACATTGCATTCGTTCTGCATATAAATGATATGTATGTTAAAGAAATTCCCAAAAAGGACTTTGATAAACTCTGATAAAGGGAAGCTCACCGCGAGACGTAGTAAAATCAAAAAGGTCGATTTATTTCTTGCAGCAAGGGAACAAGTCACAACAGTCAGACCAAGGTCTTACAGAGTTTGTTCGAAATCTTAAAAGTGTGCTGTTTATTTGCCAAAAAGTTTGTAATCCATCTAATCTCGAACCGTGTGCTAAATCTGAAGCAAAGGGAGGATTCCATCTTCTGCAGACGCTTCCAAGTCAGGTCCTCCTCCCTCGACTGGTATTTCAAGGTTATCGGAGAAGACAGTTCTCCCAGAGGGAACATATATTGACAAAACAAACAGCATAGGTAGACAAAATAGTGGACTTTGTATACTTTCCCAAAGTCTATTCTTCACTCAGCTTACACAATCGGAAGAAAATGATTAGAACTCGCTAATATGTAAAGTCTTTAATAAGCATAATGTTTTAATATGTAGGAAACTTAATAAGGATATTTTTTCCAACAAGATATTATGACATTAGCCAGTCAGGAATCAGTACCAGTTATGTACTGGTTCTCCATGCCCAGCACTAATGCGGTATATTGCCATATCTTTCAGTATCAACACTGGACTGCATTTTTTAATATAGACTTTTGATTTCGTATGACCCATCGTCTTAGTGGAGTGTTTGATAATTGCAGGAAAAGGAGTCTGGAAGGGATGAAGAAGAAGCAGCAGCAGGAAGGGGCGGAGTCTGACAAGAGTGACGTGGAAGATCCTGGGATGCTGGAGGACCAGGCAGCAGTTGAAGAGTCCGAGGACGAGGCCGAATACTACAGGAAGGCGGTCGGGGAGGAACCTGATGAGGGTATATATTTTCTCACGGTCACTAGAACCTTTTTCTCGTTGGTCTTGCAGCTGTAACCAAAAGAGCCAATGTAGATTTGCTTCTGTTTGTTTGTTTCAGATATGTTCCCCTCGGGAAAGAGGAAACATGGCCCAAGCAAGTCACCCAGACCCTTTAAAAAGAGGAAACTTGCCACTTCCAAAGCCTCTGGAGAGGAATCAAGAAACCTCAAACCTGCTGACAAGAATTTTGGACAGAAGAAATTTGGTAAAATTGGTTTTGAAGGGAAGGGCTCCAGAGCTAAAACCATGGGAGGGTTCGGCAACAAGTTCAGGAAAAGCAAGTTTGGAGGAAGCAAAGGTGAAGGGTTTGTGGGCAGGAAAACTGGGCCACAGAGAGGCGCTGGTTCAAAGAAGAAAGGACAAAAATCACAAACTAGTTCGGGCTTTAAAGGGAGCCCGAGAGGAGGCAGAACGAAGAAGGACTTCAAAAAGAAGGAAAGGGGGTCAAAGAGCAACAGACGGTGAGGTTAAAAAGGAACCAAGATTCTGCACCGTATCGGCTGCGCTGACCTTCACTGAACTTGTTGCCAAGCTTCAAGTTTAGAACCGTCGACTGTGCAAAGTCCCTTAACCAGGAGAGGAAAGACTGCATTCACTCGAGAGATTTTGTGTAAAACCGTTCATGTAAATGGTACATTGCTCATACAACAATAAATCACTGGCTGTTATTTTCTGCTTGTAATCTTTGATTCAGCTGCAATTCTAGACTTGCCTTGATCTGAAATTTGAGCAGAAGTGGCCGTGAGGCGGGAGAAAAGTCAGAGGAAGTGAAAAGGCTGTGTAAAGTTTCTGGGCACCTTACTAGATGTCATACAGGGAAGTGTAACACAAGGCTTAAGACGCTGAGCAGAGTGGTTGTGTCTCTCTGGGTCGAGTGAGATTGTGAGTATCTTTTTGTTAAGTTGCTAGATGTTAAGCTTTCAGGTTAAGAAAATTTGATGTTGCTTTTATGCTGTAATTGGCACCATGCTCACCTTTTTACTTTCTTTGAGGGTTTTTTTTTCTCTAAGCTTTTTTTCATCTTTTGCCAAGTTGTTACCTTACGGCTGTTCTGAGTTTCCTGCAGGCACTTAGATGCATGGTTGTAGTTTAAATTATGCTTCATTTGTATTTAATCACACTGGAGCAGGCTTGAAGCGTGGTGGAGAGCAAACAAATTTAATGATGAGCTGATCTAAAGGAATGTAAACAGATTGTGGAGAAGTTAAAGAGAATTTAGACCGATGGACGTATATTAAACAAAGTTATCAGATTTGAGCCAAACCTTTCCTGTATTTACTCCGTTACCATGGTGTTTGCTGACCTTATCAAACCACATCTTCATTCCAATGCCTGTTTCTGCTTTGAGTGCAGTCTGTTTATTAGGTCCACCAACTTTGTATTAACTCTGTTTATCTGCTGGACTTTCAGTGTAATGCATTTTGTGTGTGTGTTGGGTTACAGACCCCATCCTAATTGACCTTTTTTGACCGGATATTACTTGGGGCCCATTCTTAGCACAAAATGATGTCATCATACACTTGTCATGCACTTACGCAAATATGTTGGTGTTGCCTACCTTGCTCTTTTCTCATAAAATTTTACAGCTTTATCCTTTTTTCTTGTATACAACAGGTGTTTTTTGTGGTAAACTCACAAGTAATGTTTAATACCAGATTTTCTATCTATGGCTGGGAGAACTAAAGAGGGGGGCTTCTACATTTGTGTTTGATTTAAGTGGTCCTTCAGAGTAATTTGTCAGATAAGACCTTCTACAGAAACTGCCTGAACAGTTCAGTGGTGGCTATAGGATATGGTCATATCCTCTCAGTTTAGTTGTAGCAAAAAATATATGCCCTTTTTTAAAAACCAAACCATAGTACTGCTTAGTCAAAATATCTGCGTTTATGGCAGAAATTGCACATGGGTGGTTTGTAGTTTCCAAAGGAAATGTGTACCTCACACTGATGAGACTTCAGTTAAGAACTCTTTCCAGACTAAGATTGTAAACGAGATAAAGGCCCTTCCTCAATCCTGTTCTAAACTTCGGAAATTTCCGAACCTGATTTATCTCTCTGACCTTTGAGAAAAGGTGGGGAAAGTTTTACTGTATTTGATGTTCTGGGAGTGTGAGCTGTTACTCGTGGGCAGATCAGTATTAAGAGCTCAACCATGTTAAGCTTTATAGGTGATCGTTAGAGTTTTTAATCTGAAGCCTGGTGTTCTTCAGAGGAAGACCAACCAAGAGTGAGTTGCAGTAGTCCAGTCTTACAATAAGAAGCGATTGGGTGAGTATCTGTAGCTTCAGTAGGAATTAACCAATTTTTCTGATGTTTGTTGATTAAATATGGAAATGAAAGATCTAAGATTTTGGGCCTTTAAGCGATTTGAATGATAATCAGGTTAGATGCATATCCTGTGATGTACAATAGCTCTTCCTGGGATGAGTTGAGTGTTATTGGCTTCACAGTGGTAGGAGCAACCCTGTAAAGATCAGTGTGTGTGTATAAGGAAAACAGAAGGGGTCCGAGTGCCGAGCCCTGGAGAACACCAGTTGTAGAGTCTTGTAGACAGTTCCTTTCAATAACACCTGATAACTGCAACCCTCAAGGTAGGACGCAAGCCACTGCCATGCAGATCTAGTGTGTTGAAAGGTGGCTGCAGAAAGGTTTAGCTCAATCAAAATGTAGATGCAGTCATTTACAGTGGTTTGGTGCATCTAATCTTTTCCAGAGAACTGAAGCTCCTAAGCTGCTTCAGCATGCTTGCTGCTTCTTGGTTCAAATGCTTATTTATTTTTGCAACATTATAGCACTGAAGTGTTTAAACATATGCATGCAGTATCTCACAAAAGTGAGTACACCCCTCACATTTTTGTAAATATTTTTTCAAGGGACAACGCTAAAGATATGAAACTCTGATAGAATGTAAAGTAATCAGTGCACAGCTTGTATAATGGTGTAAAGTTGATGTCCCCTCAAAATAACTCAACACACAGCCATTAATGTCTGAACTGCTGGCAACAAAAGTGAGTACACCCCGAAATCCTGATTGTTCTTTGGCCTCCTCGGACAGGGATCTTACGTGGAGCACCTGATCGTGGCCGATTTATGGTGAACTGATGCTCTTTCCATTTCCGGATAATGGCCCCCACAGTGCTCACAGGTACATTCAGCATTCTGGAAATGCGCCTATAACAATTCCCATCAGAATGCATTTCAATGATGAGGTAACGAAGATCTTGGGAGAGTTCTTTGCTTTTACCCATCATGAAGTCTTTACTGTGTGCCTCCTGGGTAATGAGCCTTTATAGGCCATCAATTAGGACTAAAGCAGCTAATATCAGTTAGTACTGATAAGGGGCAGGGTTTCTCTCTCAATACTGATAGATTTCAGGTGATCTCCTGGCTTTCTATGCCATTTTGCACCTTGTTATCTTCATGTGTTCAATACTTATCCCCTGTGTCATATCACTTTATTTATTATGACAACTCGTATACTTAAATGTTCTGATTTCTTTGTATGAATTCAATATTTGGCTTGATGGCAATATCTGGTGGAGATTTTGTGTGAATAGCTCACTTAGAAATCCTCTAGTCTCAGCCTCAGACGTCACGCCCACGGAACGTTGAAGGTCTGAAGGTCTGGCTACGCGAGACTAGAAATCCCCTTACTGATAATGTGTCAACTACTTACTACAACAACTACTTACTACTTATTTTCCCTGCTGTAAGTAACATTATCCAGATTAGTGACTCTGGATACAAAAATCTGCCAGTGTGTATGTAAAGGTAAGACATGAGTTGAAAAAAACTTATTAATATTAAAAGTAGCTGGCTGTGAGCTAATTACACGCCACGCAGCCTAGTCCTTTTCAGAGTTGTAAATAAATTCAGGTCAATTTCATTAAAACCAAAACCACTCAAAGGCTGACAAATGCCTTGCATGCGTACACAGTGTGATAAAATCAACCACTGCACTGCCTGTCGTCTTCCACAGCACAGATAGCAGTAGCAGGGGCGCAACTACTCACCCCGTTGCGGCAGCATACCCCATTTTAGCGCCACTGAGCGGTAGATATAGTTTGTGGTAAATGTTACACCAATATGAATTTGGTTGAATATTCCTTTTTAAAACTAATGCATGGCATGTTGGGGAAAAAACACTTTAATGATCTGTTTGAATATTTTTTTTTTATCATGGAGTTGTTTTTTTATTAAAGAAGTATTCATTTTCGATAATCCTTGAGTTAAATCTTCCTAGTGTTTTCCACCCATATCTTATTGCAGTTTTAACACATTGATGCAGTTCTATCCATGTTTGTGTGGGTTAACAACCAAAATTAGTTAAGTCATTAAAAAGTGTGTTAATGAAAGCATTATTTTTACTGAATGCTGCAAGAACAAACTTCAGTTCTCTTTTGTTTGCAGGAGGTGCGGTATAATGGCAGAGAATAAAACTTGCCCCTGTAACTCCACATCTGCAAAGACAGTGTTACCCTTTATATACGGCACTGAGCTGTGCGTGGCTCTGGTGGGGAATCTCTTTGCCTTGTGGATACTGGTGATGAAGGAGAGGAAGAACTGGCACACGGGAGTGGTTTTCTCCTGCAACCTGGCCATCAGTGACATTCTCTACGTCCTGACGTTTCCCCTCCTCATCGACTCCTTGAATAAAGACTGGAAATTTGGGGGTCCTCTCTGCAAAATCGAGCGTTTCCTCTTCGTCTGCAACCTGTACGTCAGCATCTATTTCATCATGTGCATCAGTTTCAACAGATACCTGGCCATCGTTCACCCCTTCTTCACGCGTAAACGTGTGCGTCCCAAACACGCCAAGATGGTCAGCGTGCTGGTCTGGATCATTGTGGCCATCCTCTCAAGTCCAGTCTTCATGTTTGCGGGTGTAGAAAAGCCTTCCAATCGGTGCAGGTTATTCACTGAAGATAAGAAGTCTTACAAATATAGCTACAGGGTTTTTATGGCTGTCGTGGGGTGCCTGATTCCATTCGTGGTCACTTTCTCATCCTATTCCGGTATAATATGGGTGGTTTTAAGAAATGCGAACATCAGCACTTTGGAGAAGAGAAAAGTAGCTCTGATTGTGGTTTCAGTCTTCTTAATCTACATCATCTCTTTGGTGCCCTACCACATTCTGCAGCTATTGCACTTTAGTATAAGGGAGAGGGGAAGCTGTAACTGTGCTGTGCGAAATGCTCACAGTGTCACAAAGGCATTAACAGGCATTAACATGTGCCTTCACCCCATTCTCTATTTGGCTCTGTTAGACAACATCAAGGCATTCTGCTGTAGAGAGAGCTCTAGTGAGTCTATGTAGTCTATAAGTTTTCTGGGATATGGGTAACTGTCATGTTGTAATACATTACGTGGACAAAAGTATTGGGACGCCTGACCATTACACCAACAGGGACTTTGCTTAAATTGTATTCAAATCCATAGACTTTAATATAGAGTTGGTCCCTTTTGCAGCTATAAAAGTTTCCACTCTTCTTGAAAGGCTTTCTCTAAAGATTTGGGAGTTTCTGTGGGAGTTTGTGTCCATTCAATCTGTAGAGCAGCTATGAGGTCAGATACTGATGTTGGAAGAGAATGTCTGGATCACAATCTCCATTCCAGTTCATCCCAAAGGTGCTAGATGGGGTTGAGGTCAGGACTCTGTGTGGCTAGTCAAGTTCTTCCACACTGAACTCCTCCAGCATGTCTTTATGGGGCCAGCTTTGTGAACTGGGACACAGTCCTGCTGGAATAGAAAAGGAAAACGGGCGTGTCCCAATACTTTTGTCCAAATAGTGTAGCTGACCTGGGCACATTTATACATATTTTCTCACAACCCTCCCATCTTATCAGATTATACTGTAAAAGAACTGAAGCTGATTTAGAAAATTGTTCCGTTTGGTAGCTGCAGTTATCAGTGCTTAAGAGATTAGTGAAGTGTCGCCAGAAAAACTGACCAACAGACTTAACATCTCAGTTCTCAGCAAACGGCCACAAGTTAATGTGATTTTCAAATGTTCTCTCTAGAAAATGCAGTTAGTCAACCATACTTGTTGACAGTTCATTCAAATAAAAATTCAGATTTCCTGAGGAAATTTTGATAGGGGCCTGCCACCTAGAATCTTCATAGCAACCAACCACTTCCTTCACCTGGGCAACCACATAGAAACTCCCCAGCCATCAGGTCCTACAACCTAGCAACTGCCTAGAAACTACTTAGCAACCATCTCCTACACAACAAGCACCTTGCAACACTCTAGCAACCACTTTGTCGTTAGGCCTTTAACGTCGGGGGCTTCAGCCCCAAATGTTTTATGAATGAAGAACTGTAATAGGAATAGTAGCCACCAGCGCCTGATTAATCTTGGAGACATGGTGATGCAAAATGTAGACAAAACTGACCTCCAACTTCATAACTTGTACTGATGAGGCGTGTCTTGAGCCGTCCAAACCATTTATTTTTACTAACTGACCTATTTTTAAAATGCACTTTTAAAAAATTATCTCTCAACTTTTTAAAGTACCTATCCTCGATCACAAAGCTGAAAGCCAAGTTTTTCTTTCCACCTTAAATGGGGCGACTGTTCTGTGTTGTAGACCCCGGAGCATCGCAGCTCCTCAGATTTAGGTTGGAACTTAACCCCCCCTCCAGCCCACCAAAGGTGCTACACACGCTGCTAAACTGCGCAGGTGTGGCTGTTAATCAGATTAATGTTAGTAAGTACAGCGTTTCTGGTCCGATTTCTGAAACAGCAGCTTAGAGACGCGCAATTAACTTTTAATGGTGTGGGTAATAAGTTCCAGTTACTCAGATGTATGGCCTATACTGAAGGATTTCTAATGTTTTGAACAGCTTCAGTGTATTTGTCAGGACAGGAGTCCACTTTTTATTCAGTTCTACTTTTCTATTTTAATTGTATCTCTTCGCATTTAGTTTCTAATTCCTTATTTCACGGATTACTTCTCTTCTGGTAGCTTCTCCGTCTCGCCTCTTGTTTTCTAATTTCAGCGTTTCATTTCGCAATCATGTTCTATTTTTATTTTTTCAAGAAACCAAAAAATGTAACAAAAAAAAGAAGTCATTTTCACCAAATGTATTTTAAATAAAATATATATTGAAATGATGACAATGCTGTTGGGAGTATTTAGTCATTTTACTAGTGCATTTGTTTTCTAGTCAGTTTAAAGGGGACTTGTTTTTATTCAAATATATTTATCAGTTGCTGAAAAAAAAATCTTTCGTTATCGTCGCTATTGTGTTTACAAGCTTCAAAACGTTTACCAGATTTGCACAGCAATGATAAAAATGAATGTGCTAGTTAGCCAGACCATTCACGTGATTATTATCATTATTTACATTCAACTGAATGGATTAAATGTTTTTAAAAGTAATAAGAGAAGCATTGTTAGACAGCAGAACTACAATACAACCGAAAAACAACTTTTTTTCCCTCTGCGGTGAGAAAACCCCACTGAGCATGTGCAGAAAAAGCCACGAAAACAGAGGAAGTGCTGCAACTGCCCCTGGAATCACCCCGAAGTAACTTTACGCTTATTCAGCTTGTTTTAATTTAACGGTATAACATTTGAAAGACTAAAACAAACAACATACAAACGTGTATAATGCAAAAATGCATGTGTCATTAGCATGCTCGGTGCCACAATAAGAATAATACATAATTAGACAAATAGCAAATTAAATATAGACAAACAGAAGTGCAACACAATAATGTAAACAAAGAACAGTGTAAAACTGACACTGCTGTACCAGCAGAGTACAGAATGCTTTAGAAAAGTGAAATGCATGCAATTAAGTGGCCGCAGATGGTAATGACGTTCATGTGGTGACCTATTGCAGACGACCTCGTGGCGCAACGGTAGCGCGTCTGACTCCAGATCAGAAGGTTGCGTGTTCAAATCACGTCGGGGTCAAAGGCAGCTTTTAGGTCAGCAAAGGAGCGATAACAAAGTGGGTTCGATTCCCAGCGCTGTATAATGCAAAACTATGTAATAGCTCAAATAAACATATTCTGAAATGTTTCCTTTTTTATTGGAAAGTTTTCTTCTTGGGTGAGCATGTTTCAGGCATTATAAAAGCCTACTGGGGTGAAGTGTGTTTATATACCTTGATTAAAAGAGGGACTTCACATCTGTGTAAACACTGAACCACAGAGATGTGGCCTACCGCCAACTTTTAATCAGATGTTGATTAATTATAAGACTTCACTGTTTAATGAACAGACCTCAGACTGATGCTAAATCCCCAAATCAAGGCCCTTATAATTTTAAAATGTTATAAATAAATCTTTTTAGAGATAATTTGATGCATCAATGGCCAGGTGAATGATCAGGCTTGATGAATCACCATTTCGACAAAGAAATCTATGATTGGTGGGTGATGAGAGTGAGCAGAAATGTTTTACGTGCTGTTGGTTCATGAAATGATTATTTAAATCTATAAAACATTTAAAATACACCCAATCTATTTGAAAACAGCTGCTTTAATTAAGCAATTTTCCAACCTATAGAGCCTACACACTACACTCACCACGAAACCAAACCCCCTAATTTTACCCTTTAATGTTACCTGAACTTTGACATTAATTTCCAGGAAATTAATGTAATTAAGGTGAACAGATTAAAGCTGATTAAGAGGTAAAACTACTGAATTGTCCCCGTACTTTTTCAAATTTGCCCCTTAAATAATAGAACCTCATGAATAAATGCCTTATGTTTAAGATTAAGGGGTTTCACACGTATGCCTTAAATCCACTTTTAAGGTAATAATTAAGGGATTGGTTTGCAAATTAATGGCCACTTAATTCAAATGAAGGTAGGGTTATGCACATATTAGTACACTGTGTTTTGTAATGACTATATGGCTTAAAGTATGATACCTGACCATTACACAGAGACTTTAACGAAATTACATTACAATCCAACAACTTCCACACATCCCAAAGGTGCTGGATGGGGTTGAGGTCAGGGTTCTGCTCGGTCTAAGTTCTTCCACACTGAACTCCTCCAGCCATGGAGCTCGCTTTGTCCACTCGGACACAGTCCTGCTGGAATAGAGAAGGTTCTTCCCCAAACTGTGTCCACAAAGTTGGAAACATGGCGTTGTCCAAATTGTCTTGGTCTATAGAAGCATTAAGATTTCACTACACTGTAAGTAAGGGGCCACCTTAAGAGGTGTGTGTCCAATACTTTTGTCTTTAGCTTAAGCAGCACAGCTACCGGCACTAAGCATATTTTCTCGGTTTGTTAAAAATCGCCATTTGACCCCGACGTGATTTGAACACGCAACCTTCTGATCTGGAGTCAGACGCGCTACCGTTGCGCCACGAGGTCCGTCCTTGGATCATCTGTTAGAAACGAACGGCGGACGGAGATACGAAGCTATTGAGATATGAAAATTATTTATCGTGAGGGAAATTCACGTGTCTTAGCATGCTCGGTGCAACAAGAAAGAACAAAACATAATTAGACCAATAAATAGGTATAGCAAACAGAGGTGCAACTCAATAGTGTAAACAAAGAACAGTGTAAAACTGACACTGCTGTTTGTAAGACTTCGTGCTCTGTACCAGCAGAGTAAAGAAAGGTTTAGAAAAGTGGTAAGGATATTCATGTGCAGACGACCTCGTGGCGCAACGGTAGCGCGTCTGACTCCAGATCAGAAGGTTGCGTGTTCAAATCACGTCGGGGTCAAAGGCAGCTTTTAGGTCGATAACAAGGTGGGTTCGACTCCCAGCGCTGTAAGTAGCACCACTGAAGAACCCTTCAAGGAAGGTACTGTTCCCCGGCACTAGTACTGCCAGCCTGCTGCTTCACGTGGTGGTGAATGGGTTTAATGCCCAGGTGTTTTATTGTGCTTTTCATACTGTGTATATATAACACACACACACACACACACACACACACATATATATTCCTAAATTCAGGTTCATTTGTTAACCAGTCACTGAAGCCACACAGCACTAAAAGGCCTTTGCAAGGAAGTAATGACAGCTACATTTAAATGATTCATATCACCATTTGTGGCCATAAAAAGAGTTTCCTCTAAAGGAGACCTTCAGAGCCATAGTTTGGTATGACCTATTTTAGAATAGCAATACTCTACTACCTGTTGTTAGTGTGCAAACCCGCCTAAACCCTTTCTGTGGAGATGAGCTTGTACTGCATTATAGTTTAGTAATAGGGTACAGTGTATATTTGGGACACAACCATAATAGTGATTGTTAGCTTGTCATTAGTTAAGAATCTCATAATAAAGTGGAAAATCCATCCAGCCTTTGTGGCTTTGCTGAAACACTCTGCTTAAACAGAAATCCCCCCACCCCCCTTATGGGGGTCTTTCGGTTTAGGACCACAAACTATTTTTCACTGGCTTGCAGGGTCTAGGGGTATGAGCCTAGCTTACAATATAAGAGCTTGTGCGTTCAAATCCCATATGGGTTCTGGCTTTTAGTGGTATTAAAGGCTCAGGGGGCTGTTTTGTGATGAATGAAATAGTTCAATCTGTTGATAATTGGTTGATCTATCACATGACAATTGGTTAATACAGAGCCGTAAACATTCATTTAGATTAAAAACATTTCTTTTAAAGTTTTTCAAAAGATGTCAATAGGTTTGAAAGCCAGCACTAATGAAAGCAGAAACTGTTACTGACCATGTCATCAATCATGGCCTTTCAGAGTCGAAACACTGTTGCGTCCGTGGTCCGAATTTTTCAGAATAAGAACAGGGGAGTCAGTGTTACTGTATATCCCACCACATATTGCCCTCTTGGCAGAACTCCTTCCCATTGCTCTGTATAGAAGACACAGGCTACCACACTCTGGTAGCAGGAGAAAGACTTAGTGATAAGAAGGAGGCTTTCATTGTGAATATGGCCAAACAATGCCATAAAACTGATATACAGCCCTCTGAATGCAAATCAGGGCATATTTAGGAACAATGTGAGGTTAAGCACCATTGAGTCCTGAAATGTAACAATGTGCGTTGAAGCAGCTCTACAGAGTTCTATTCCAAAGGAACCCTAACACTGTGAAGGAGGCTAGATTATGTGGAGCTATATTGTCATACTGTACAGTTATATTCAGCTGGAGCCAGTTTTCATAGAAGGTTTTTCTTTTTTACTTAGAGAGTAAAGTGAGAAGTGCAGAGACAGGTGAGGGACCCCACTGGGCACTGGGCCACTGTCGCAGTTCCAGGACAAAGGGGTGCCAGTATAACCTTTATAGCAGGGGAGACATGCCCTCTCCACATCTCTTCAAAGTTATTATTTTGGCCCCCTCCCCACGTATTGTTTCCCGGACAACGACCAAGACTATGTACGGGCACCAATCCCCAGCTCTCTTTTCACGAGCCGCAACCCATCCACCCCCAGGCCCAAACCCCTCCCCACCCACAAGCCCCACCCCCGCACACCCACACATAGACCCATGCGTCTCCCTCACATAAAAAATGCTTCCAGCGCCCGGAACATTTCTGAATGCACTTTATGAGTGACCGGTACCACCTGAAGAGAGGGGGCTGTTGAGGCCTGAGTGGTTTGCAGCACATCCTCATACGACGGTGCAGCTCCTCCGTTTCTGAATCCTACAGAAGAATTCTTCAGTGCTTGGAGGTGTAAGGTGTATGATCACCACCCCGATGGCCAGATGCTTTTACTGAATGCAATGACTGCTGCTGCCCAAGAAATAGGTTGAGGAATGTCGAGGTTTGATACGGCACCAAAGCAGGCTTTTCCCTTGATGCATTGTAAAGGGAGGACACAGAATGTGATGTGGACGAGAACATGTGAGCGAATAGACTGAATATCCATGGTGGCTTTTTGAACTCATTTGTTATTTTCAGTAGGTTTCATCTCGGTTTCTTTTCTGCAATACTGACAGAATTTCAGTTTTCAGCCACAGTTTGGAAAAAGAATGGCATGGAATCAATAAAACTTGTTTCAGAGCATTTCTGTGGATCCAATGCTTTACCAGATGGTACATTTGGCACATACTCTATAAGTAAACAAATGGGAGAGGAATGTAGGCTAGCATAATTACAAGCAAAGCTGCAAGGTTAAACTGACGGCAGGGTGTTATATTAAGTGTACATTGTGTAATGATTGATTGGAAGCGTGTATATAATTGACTGCAAGTTGTGTTGTTTGGAGGCAAAATTATCCTTTGTTACACATTTAAATTTGTTAAGAGAAGAGAAGAGAAGAGAAGATAAGATAAGATAAGATAAGATAAGATAAGATAAGATAAGATAAGAGAAGAGAAGAGAAGAGAAGAGAAGAGAAGAGAAGAGAAGATAAACCTTTATTAGTCCCATAAGTGGGAAATTTACTTTGTCATGGCAGAAAGTGGACAGAACAAAGTTAGGAGCAGCAAAAATTAAGAAAACAATAGAACAGAACAGTATAAAATAAATTAAAAAAGAATAAAAATAAAAAGTATATACTATACTAACAGTACAGTATAAAATGTACACTATAGAAACTATAGATATAGAATATGGACATCTGTGGTGTAAAATATTTACATAAATGTATTTGTAAACTATATATGTAGTGATGTGTCTGTACCCAATGAGTATATATATATATATATATATATATACTGAGTGGATAAATATGTAAATATAAGCACACTGTAGATACACATACATACATGGACACAGTGGAGAGACAGGCATTGACAATAACAGTGTAAATGCACCAGAAGAATTGCACATTGCTCTATTGGACGGTTTTAAAGATGGATTAGCAAGAAGTGGTTGACCAGTTGGTCCAGTTTCAGGAAGTGTTTTGTGACTGGACTTTAGCAGCTGCTGGCATTTTCAGTGAAAAGCTTGATGGGATTTTGTTCTTACCAAAGGATCACTGTGCCAAGTCCTAAAGCAACAAAAAGTGGTGTGAAAAATGTCTTTGACGTGAAAGAATGTTTGCTATTGTGCTAATATGTATTTGAAACTGACAAGAGAAATTCTGTAAATACTGCTCATCCTCTGTTCTATATTTGCACAATTATATTTATTGCTGTCTTCGCTGCTAGAATAGCGTATCTGTCATAATACTGTATTCACTCAGTGTTGTACTGTACTGTACTGCAGCTGTCGAATGCACTAATGCTGTCTTGTCTGGTTGTTTTGCTGGTCGGTCATCCTGCCTGCACTTGTGCTCTCGGGGTGTTCTGTTCGGTTCTTGTGTTGCTGTGTGGTCCTGGAGGCACGCAGTTTTGTTGCACTGTGTCAGTGTGGTTGAAATGACTTGACACGTACTTTCTTCACATATAAAAAAAAACCAGACACGGCCAAGATGAGTTTAGAAATGCACCACGGCTTTTTTTAAAAACTGAGCTCTTGATGAACCCCAGTCATGTGATTTTCTAAAACACGTTACAGCTCTTTATATGCATGGCTGAGTTTCATTTCCTGTGTGAAGTGTGTTTAGACTTTGTGTCAAAATCAACGTAAAAGACGGGCAAAGAAAAGAGCATCAAACACCTCCTGCGCTGGTTGCCTTATCAAGTTCCACTGTGGTTTTTATCAAGAACTCGATACAAGAGTGTGTTCCTTCCTTTACTTCTATTCCAGCTGCTTTTTGGAAGCTGTCCTATTTCCTATTAGAGTCGTTTAAGAAAGAGCTCTTTTAATCTCCTGTACTCAAGTTTATTACCACCTCTACACAATATATACAGCAGGGCGAAATAAGTACTTGACACATCAGCATTTTTATCAGTAAGGGGATTTCTAAGTGGCTATTGACACAAAATGTCCACCAGATGTTGCCATTAAGCCAAATATTGAATTCATACAAAGAAATGTACTTAAAATGTGCTCAACCCTGCCGTAATTTACCCCTGAAAATACACCAAACCGCTTAATTTGTATTAAGTGGCCATTAATTTGTGATCCGATCCCTTAATTATACACTAAAAGTGGATTTAAGGCATGAGTGTGAAACCCCTTAATTGTAAACATAAGGCCTTAATTCGGGAGGTTCTTTTATATAAGGAATACATTTAAAAAAGTAAAGGGAAAATTCAGTAGTTTTACCCCTTAATCAGTCTTAGTCTGTGCACTTTTCTCTGTGCAGCTTCCACTCTTCTTGAAGGTTTTGGAGTTTTTGTGGCAATTTCTGTCCATTCATTCTGTAGAGCATTCATGAGGTCAGGCACTGATCGAGAAGGCCTGGCTCACAATCTCCGTTCCAGTTCATCCCAAAGGTGCTGGATAAGGTCAGGGCTCTGTGCATCCAGTCAAGTTCTTCCACACCGAACATATCCAGTCTTTATAGAAAACATTCTTCCCCAAAGTGCGTCCACAAAGTTGGAAGCATCTCGTGGTCCAGAATGTCTTGGCATGCTGATGTATTAAGATTGACATTCACTGAAACTAAGGGGTGTCCTTATACTTTTGTCCATGTAGTGTATTTGGCGGGTGTTAGTGTAGACTCCTCCTGGTCTGAAGGTGGCGCTGCTGGGTGCTGATTTCTACTCTCCCTCGTGTCCGGAGCTCTGTCTCATGCCAGGATGCCGTCGATCGAATATGACGAGTGAGTCTGTTTTCTAAATAAAGCTAATAAATACGTGTTTTAAAAACATCACACTAATCTCTGATTTTCTCCACAGCTCCAAGCCCAGTTGGGCAGACCAGGTCGAGGAGGAGGGGGATGAAGGTGCGTGCCGGCTCTGTTAGCTTTAGCACTAGCTTCTCTCCGTAGCGTGTCTGAGAGGGCTCAGAGCAAAACAAAGTCTAATTAACGCGTAACTCGTCAGTGCGATTAGAGTTCTGCTTCTGCTTCACCTCTAGTAATAATGGGAAAGGTGGCACTGATGGGTTCTGCTGCTCTGGTTGCAGTTTTCTCCTGCAGGCCTCAACAGAGTCTGAAACCCTCACCAGTTATAATGCGCTTAATTTCTGGATTTGCTGCTTTATGTGTCTACATATAAAGGGACTGTGTAGAATTGGGCAATATTTTCACACATATAGTTTCATACATACACATGTAGTGTGTGTAAGTAAATATGTATATACATACGTGTCTCTGTTTCTAATGATGAATGTCTGGAAAACTGCGTGTGTGTGTATATATATGTGTGTGTGTGTGTGTGTGTGTATATATATATATATATATATATACATACATACATACATACATACATACATACACATTCACACACATGTATATGTCTGATCCAGGAACATGAGTAAATACATCTTCATATATTTTGTCCTCTTTTAACAGCGCATGAGGTATTTTTATCTAAAGGCCCACTTCCATCACCAAAAGAGACAGTCAAAGGTAATATCAAGACTGTGACAGAATACAAGGTTGATGAGGATGGCAAGAAGTTCAAGGTAAGAACTGATATTTAATAAAGAGGTTTTCCACACAGCAGGATTTTGCAGTGCCCTAATTCATCCCTAAATTATATTTGCCCCTCATGTTCCTCTCACCCCTGTTTTCTTCTGCCCTTATACAGATTATCAGAACTTTTAAAATTGAAACAAGGAAGGCCTCCAAAGCGGTGGCCAGGCGAAAGGTATGATCGCATTGCATGATTGGTTTGTTTGATTTGTTTGATTGGACATGAGTGACTGTTTCCTTGTCTGACATCTGGGCAGAATTGGAAAAAGTTTGGCAATTCTGAATACGACCAACCTGGACCTAATGTGGCTACCACTACTGTGAGCGATGATGTCTTCATGACCTTCATCTCCAGCAAGGAGGTGAGTGATTCCTTTTCTTTAGCTGTTGGTAAAATTAAGAACGGCACTGAAGCATTACATTCACTCTGCACATCTTTTTAAGTCCTAAGAGTGCTGTGCTATATTACATTACTTGATTCTACACTGCTGGGGTGATTCTAGGATACGAGAACAGGAAAGGGTGAATTTGCTCCCTAATGGCTGTGAGAGGGCACTTTATTTAGCATTCAGTTTAAGTTGATTGTCGAGGCCATTAAAGGTTAATAAAGCTCAGCTGGTCTTCAACCAACACACAAGGTCATGTGCCATCCCACTGCTGATTGACCTACACTGGCTACCCACGGCTGAATTAAGTTTGAGTCACTAACTTTTACCTACAGAACGACTGGGTCTGCATCCAGCTACCATAACCGTATCATTTAGCCTTATGTTCCTAATTGCTCCCTCCATTCCTGCAAGAAACATTTTCTGGCTCTGCCATCCCTACTCACAAGGTAAACCTGGTCCAGACTGGATTAATTCTGGCTCCCCAACGGTTCAGAGAGCATCTCCTCTCTTGATGGACTGTTTGTCTTCTTGCACTACTCCTGTCTAAAGATTTAGCACTTAGTACTCGCCTCTGTTTCTCACGCTGTCCTGAAACTTGAATGTGTCCTCATATTGTAAGCTGCTTTGGATAATAGCATGTGGGAAATAGCTTATGCTACAACTACATGGACACAGACACACAGAGATGAGAACAAAATAAAATGCAGAATAAAGACAAAGCACTTTTACAAACAGCAAGATATGCTTATTGGCCATGCCCCGTGATTACAATTGGCTGTTACTTGGCAGAGGGCGAAACTGCGTGCTGTGATATGCCCTTACCAAAATGGAGGATTTGTCTTAAATGAGCTTAAATCTAAACGTTAAATATAAAAAATATATCTCACACTTTAAATGTGAAACTTTACAGTTAGATAGGGCTCGATGAGACCTTTCCAACGACCCCTCGTTCGCCATGGGAGATTGGGAGTTATACCGTTCACCTTGGACAAAAGTAATGGGACACCCGGGCGAGGTGAACTATATAACGCCAGATCGCCAGAAAGGTCTCTTCGAGCCCTATCTAACTGTGAAGTTTCAGGAGATTGATGGTTGCCCCGCCTAAGAAAAGCCGCAAGCACTTTCCATTGGGGTAAAAAGTATTGAGACCCTCGGGCGAGGAATCCCAATACATTCATCAGTCTTGGCTTTTTATTCTTTGAGCCTGAATGTTGGCAAGACTCACACACAACAGAAACTCGTATCATGTGATACATCTACACACTGCGCCCCTCTTTGGTGGCAGCCCCCTGCTTCAGTTGGTGAATGGGTTAAATGCAGAGGAAGAATGGTTCACACTGTGCTATACGCGTGACTCTACTTTAAAACTGTCCTAGTGATGCCCCTGCTACTCTGCATGTTTCTGTATCCGCAAGTCTCTGTTCCTCTAGAAGCATGATATTTTATATCATTTCATTCTGATGGTCAGTTTGTTAATGATTTAAATCTGATCTGGCCCCAGTGGTGCCAGTGTGGAAACATAGCTCAAACTGGACACATTTGTTCAGGTGGGGGAAAAAAACCTGTGAATTGGTCTTTAGCTTCAAACCCCCTCAGTTGTGTCCTCCACACTTTGGTGTCTGGAAGAGAAAATAAATTGTCTGAATGCTCAGACTATTCTAAATACATATGTACACACAGATGCTATTACGGCACTTGAGCCTCACAACTTTTTTAAACGTTTATGAACCTGCAAGGCCGTTTAGAGCTCTTCTGTGTTCCGCAGGACCTCAATGCACAAGACCAGGATGAGGATCCTATGAGCAAGCTGAAAGGCCAGAAGATTGTGTCTTGCCGTATCTGTAAGGGGGACCACTGGACCACCCGCTGTCCCTACAAAGACACCCTGGGCCCCATGCAGAAGGAGCTGGCCGAGCAGCTGGGCCTGTCCACAGGGGAGAAAGAGAAAACTGCAGGTGTGGTAACAGACTGGTTCAGTAATAGTTTGCTGGAGTAAGTGGGGAGGTATAAAACTGCTGTCATCCAAGAAAAGAGATTAACCTTTAGATCCCTGAGGGTATCTTTACGTTCTAACGTTTAGTTTTCTAATATTTAAAGCCTTAAACAATGTGAAGTGTACAAATGTCTCATTTTTGCAGCACAAGCCGGCCAATATGATGGTGATTCTTTTATAAATTAAGCCATAATTGGACACACAAATTCTTTCACTCTTAAAATTCATAAACATGCATATTACAGCTTTTACCGTTTTCCAGCTTACAGACACATTGTTTTATAGGTATTTTTTTTTATATATGGTATACAAATTATTTACAATAACTATTCTGTCCCAGGCAGTGTTTATGCATTTACAGCTTTTTTTTTCCTTTTTTTTTTTTCTTTACAATCAGAAGCAAAAATGTTTTACTTTCACCCTTAAACAACACATGCAAACTTTAAATTGACACGTTTTTTATTACATTTTTATGTATTTTGAAAGTGAATGAACTACAACGAATAATCAAAGCTTCCTGTGACGTGCGAGTCCCCCACTGTGGACCCAAACACACACCCACGCTCCACACCAGGCTGTCCTCGGGTACTGAGGGTTAAGCAGTGTTCTTGATTATTGTTGATACAGGTGTTTTTCATTTTAGAGCCTGAGCCTGCTCAGCCAGTCCAGAGTAAAACTGGGAAGTATGTTCCTCCCAGTCTGCGGGATGGAGGCACGCGCAGAGGAGAATCCATGCAGCCTAACCGCAGAGGTAACCACACAGTTCTGAGTCTCTTGCTCTTGATGTAGGTGCTTGATCAGTTATTTGCCAACATGCACTGATTACGACCGTTTCTATCCAGCTGATGACAATGCCACCATCCGTGTAACCAACCTGTCTGAGGACACAAGGGAGACGGATCTGCAGGAGCTCTTCAGGCCTTTCGGCTCCATCTCCAGGATCTACCTGGCCAAGGACAAGAACACTGGCCAGTCGAAGGTATTTAAAGATTAATGCTGGGCTTCACCACCGCATTTGTAGAAGAACATCAACAATTGCTTAGGAGAGAAACAAGGTATCTGATACCCCTTTTCCTGCACTGGTTCCCAGTTTAGAGGATAACCAACAAGCAGGAACTGAGTTCAGCCATGTTTATTTCTGTTTAGTGAGTGGCCTGTCACATATCATGCGGCTCCCACTTTCTAGTGTAAATGTGGGCACCAGCACCAGTGTAGTAGTAGTTAAATAGTTCTAATCTTTAAAAAGCTTATCTTTTTTTTATGGTGTTAAAATTACAACTTAACTCTTAGTGGAAAACTTGCAACGTGTCAGCCTAGTAGCATTTATTTAAATCTTGGCATAGACGCAGAGAAACATTATAGAAAATGATTGTTTGCACTTTACTCTGTATGAGAACAGTAAGAAAGGCTTCAGAATTTGTGTGACCTGATCGTCAGCCTCAATCCCTGTCCTCTGTTCTGCCATCCAGGGTTTTGCCTTCATCAGCTTCCACCGCCGCGAAGATGCTGCCAGAGCTATCGCCGGAGTGTCAGGCTTCGGTTACGATCACCTTATTCTCAACGTGGAATGGGCCAAGTAAGTGTTGAAGATGAGGCAGGTGTTCTGTTTACTCTGAATGTAGTCAGTCTTGCTATAACAGCAGCTTTGTGTTTTTCAGGCCATCCAACAACTGAGTTGGGAGCTCACTTTATATTCCAGGAGGATGAAGAACCAGTCTTTCCAGTAGTTTGGCTTATGATTAAATAAACTTGTTGGCATCTTGGATCAGGTCTTAAATTTTCTTTGTTACTGGCAAGAGTCCACAATAAACAACGTTTTTTTTGCTGACAAAGCTTTCCAATTAGAACGAAATCAACCTGTTTAAGATCTATTTTTGTAAAGATGGAGTGTGGCTTAACCAAAGTAGATGAAAGCCAACTGTTTCTGTGGCCTTTAAACTGGGCAGAAAAATCAATCACAGTCAATGACTGCCACCCATTATTTAGGACTGTATCATGATGGCACCACATTTCAAACCTCTACTGGAACCAAAAGAGCACTTAATGCTTAGAGAACATCAACTGCCAGTTCTGTTAAATCAACTAACATCCTAGTGGTTAAGGCATTTGCCCTGCGGTTTGATTCCCAAGACAACTAAGCACCTCTGAGGTACTCTGAAAAAGGTACCATCCCCTTACACTGCTCCTGGCTGCCTGCTGTTTCGCTTGGTGAATAAGTCAAATGCAGAGGAAGAATTTTGTGGTGTTCACACGTGATGATTGGAGGCAAGGCCACATGTGGTAGCATGTTCTAATTTTACTTGCACTTGATAAATACAGAAGGAAAAACAGGAATTTTCCCCAAAAAAAATTCAAGTGACTTGCACTTAAATACAGATGTTAAGTCCATGACCAACCTTGCAAGAAAAGTAATTTGAGAAACTGTTCTGTTCCCAATAAGTCCATGCCCACAGGCATTTCTGAAGATTTTCCATTTTCAAAAATCTCTCCACACACATTTGCAAAAAATGCTGACAAGTGTGAGAAATACGTAAATATGCATAATCAATTATTTAAATGAGAATAGCCAGTTTATACAGTCAGGTTCTACCACTGGGAAATGCTACAGAACACAGGCTAATTCAGATCATGCCATGCTGCTAATGGTGATTCTGGACAGTGCTGATGTTTCCTATGGCATTCTGCAAACTACAGAAAATGTGCATTTTAGAATCCTAGAGATAATTGCTTATGTTATGGCTAAGACCCCAGAGAACCAATAAACACTCAAAGTTAAGATATTAAAATCACCATACACTAGTGACCCAAATGCAAGATAAATCGGTGTCCATTACAAGATAAACCAGGTACCCTAAAGCTAGGTAGCAGAGAATCCAAAGACTTTGAAGGGCCCAGTAGGTCGCAATAAAACACCTGACTGGGTTTAAGTCACATGGTGTGATTAATCAATGTTAAACACCCCTAGTATAATCATGCCAAAACTAACAAGTTCAAGAGCAGTAGTACTTTAGGTTTTCATCTACAATGCTAGATGTTTATTATGTAAACATGGTGCATACTGTGACATCGAGTTGCGTACAGTATGACTGTCCGTTTTTCCAAATTTGTTTTTCTGGCCTGGACCTAAATGCAGTTTGAAAACATCCGTTTTCGCTGACCCAGGATGCCGTTTACGTGAGGATGAAAGGCCAAAATGCATTGAAAAGCCAGTTTGCAGAAATACCCATGGATGTGTGGACATGACCTTAAAGGCCATCCTAGTCGCTAAATTAATAAAAAAGCAAACATCCCACAGTAAAGTCTGACATCCATAAGAGCTTTATTTGAAATATTACAACATATAAAACTACATAGAATTTATTCCACTGTCTCAGCGTGGAGATTGCAAATACGATTACAAATCACATTTAGAAATTGTAATTGATAAAACCACTTAAAATGGAACTGACAAATCATCCATAGAGATGCCATTCAGATGGCTAGGCTAGACAACAGCTTATGAGAATGGAATGGGCTGAAATGGCAGAAGTGATGAGAGCACCTGTGAAAATTCAGTATGGTTAGGAGGGGCTCTAGTCACTCACTTCCATCTTCTCCTGTTTCACAGGCTCTGAAGAAAAGAAATGAGAGAAATGTGGAATTCACATTCATTAAACCTTCAGTATCTTCAAACTTCAGTATAGTCGCTGTATTGTAAGGCCTCACCCGTTGCATTTTCTCTCATCTTCTCACAGACACATTTCTTGATTTCAAGTCCAATGGCTTTAGAAAGGGGTGGAGGCACTGCATTCCCAACCTTGCAAAAGAAAATTAGGAGAATGTTTCAAACGGCTGACAAGTATATTGTCAAACTGGTTGGTCAAAATTTTCTTTAAAAAAAAAAAGGCATTCTGATGCATAATCTGTACCTGTCTGTGTTTATCCAGGATGTTCCCAAAGAAGCGGTATGTATCTGGGAAACCTTGTGAACGAGCACACTCTCGAACACTGACCACACGGTGCTGTTCTGGATGCAGCACACGGCCCTAAGATGATAGAGTTTGTTATTCTGCAGAACTCCCGCACACATTTACCCTTTCCTTGAAAGGGACACGGTTTACTAACATCAGAAGATACCAAAAGCAGCAATGGTGCAAATGCCTAAACACATTCTACATTGTACCTGCTTGCCCATGGGCTCAGGGTTGGTAACAGTCGTACTGAAGAAGCCGTCCCATTCCAACCTGCCATAAAGTCCGGCCCAATGGTTGTGGCGGTTACCCGTGTGAGGCAGACACCATGGGATCAGCGTGTTAAACTGCCTGTCTGCAGGATCACAGGGCTTGCCTATGGGATAGAATGAAAACCTATTTAGGTTCAATCTAAACATTAAGAATGTCCACTGGAACTTAAATATGTCCACTGGAACTGACCTCCAGCACAGGCACACACTCCCCTCAATGCCCCAGTGCCACTGCGGCCATTCTTTTTGTCAGAGTGGGTGTAGCGAAGCTTCTTTGTAGTGGTCCCGTCCCGCAGCCGGACCTCAAAATTGGGCAGGTCACGCCAGTCAGAGCCTGGGGCCAGAGGAATGTGACGCATACGTGCTGCCACTAAGGCACTCATGTCCTGTAGAGAGTGAGGATTAGCATTTCTATTACATGCACTAATTGAGGCTCAGGGTAGTATTAAGAGCCAATAACAAAAATGAATTCTGCCTGTTTAAGAGGATGGTGCAGTGCAATATTTACAGAAACAGTTTGTAAGTTAACTAAAACATATATCCATCAGTTTAGTTTACTGCAGTTCAACCCTACCAATCTATGGAGTAGAAAGTTTAAATTATTGCATTTCGAAAGAGAATGCACGAAACCCAAAACATGAAAGATACAGTCCTATACATTTACATAGGCTATCCAGATCTGACTTGAATTTTTTTTTTTTAAACTAGCAATGTTTGATGGGTGCAGCCTCATGGCAGCAAATGAAAACCTTGGAGACTTACCTTACAGATATGGTCCCTGAGGATGGGCTGGTATTGTGCACCTCTGATGTGCCTCTGGAACCAGGACTGCGGCTCCCCATTGTAGGATATTTCAAGAGCAGCGGCTCCATTACGGATCTCTGGAAGGTCGGACATGGTGTCCCGCACTGTAATAGTGCGGTAGATACCACCGTTCCCTCTAAAGATAGATGGATAAATACAAACATTGTGAATACATAACAGCCCACACAATTAAAAAGCAACTGTTCTCTACATCTACTGATGTCAGTCTATGACAGACACTGACCGTGTGACGTTAGAGACGTATTTCTTGTCTTCCACCACAACACTTAGGGAACAAGCTCGTGGGGCAAACACATGCAGAGGTTCAGGGTAGCGAGGGAGCTTCTCACCCGGAGCAGCAGCCAGGATAATTGCCCTGCGTCGTGTCTGGGCAACGCCATATTGCCCTGCCTGTATAATGAACAAGCATCAATGCTATGGCCAGAAGCAGAAATTTAACAAGACACACAGAACAAGCATCAGGAACATACCTGAAGTACACCAAACGTGCACTGGTAGCCCATGCGCACTAAGCAGCGTAGAGTGAGTTTTAAGACCATGGAGCGCTTAAAAGACACAAAGTTCCTGACGTTTTCCAGCAGGAAGAATTTGGGTCTGTAGTAGTCACAGTAACTGAAAAAGGAAATACTAATTGAAAAATCAACCACCACTTGCAAACAGCCATTACATCATGTTAAGTACGTGTGTTTTGCTGACCTCAAATAAGAGACAACCAGCGAGTTCTTGAACTTTGAGTAGGTGCGAGAGTTAAAGCGGTTCATTCCGCTGAAACCTTGGCAAGGGGGCCCTCCACACAGCATCTCCACATCACCCTTCTGTGGGAGTTTCTGGCCAAGGGAGTTGGTCTTCTCCCCAGACATAACCAGCTTCAGCAGCACGTTACAGTCCTCTGTGAAGACTGTGGTGCCTGGGTTATTCAGCCTAAAGGCTTGTGCAGCAGGATCCCACATCTCAATGGCCCAGTTAGTCTCACAGATTCCTAGAATTAAGCGACATGTACAGAGTTTCATTTAGGAAGGTGGGTGATCAAGACTGGAGACAAAACTCAGTTCGATTTCGATAGGAGCCAATACCTGCTTGGTGGAAGCCTTCAGATAGACCACCACAGCCTGAAAACACATCCAGCGTGCGCAGCTTAGGGACCTTGAATTCCTGAACCTCTTGCTCCTGCACATCTTGTGAGGAAGCCTTTCCTTTGCCTTTCCCTGCAAAGGGTGTAAGATTAACAAATTTGCTTTCTGCAGATTTTTACATGGATTGAAATTTGCTGTTTAAAGTAAAACCTCCACATTTTACCTTTTCCCTTGCCTTTTCCTTTGCGAACAACAGAGCGCGCATGGTTAGGTGGGTCTTCAAAGCTCTTAGATTTGGAGCTGTAGGCCTGTGGTAGGGACATATTTGATCATAATAGGAGAAAGGAACACTTTCTTTAATATTGGAGATGTTTAATAAAAGCTTGTTCTGTCAACATGTTCAACCCAAACTTAACTTCAGATTACCTCAAGAAAGTAGAACCGATCAGGTCCGCCACTGGAGTAATCCTGTACACTCTCAACTAGGTCTTCTCCATACTCCACCCGGCACCGTCCTAGCACATCTGCCATGCTTACAGTTACTTCTTCATCACTCCAGTAAAGTTGATTTATATCAGTATGATAGCCTGCTTTAAGTCCCTTATGAGTATTCTCTGGTCTGGAAAGAACACAAACTATAAATTAAGCTCATCAAGGCAGCCAACAAAAAGGAATTAAACAGAAACAGGCAACACAGAATGACTTCAAGCAGAGCCTATTCAGCATTATCGAATCCTACTAACAAGAACAATGAAGTATAGCTTTTCATTTATAAGTCATCCCAACCTTCCAACAAATCTTCCTACTTTGGCCACTACTACTTAAATACTTTGCCTGTAGAATTTGTAGAGACGCAGTTTTATCTCTGATGTGTCTTGTTTGCCATTGCTGCGCTTGTTGCAGAAGATTTCCTTAATACGTCCGATGCGAAAGGGCTCGGGAGCATCCAGGTTTGATCCCTTGATGTAGTCGGAGGACTTTCTGTAGTATTCTGGATACAGATCCTCATCAACATCCTCCTTCCTATGAGGACGCTTCACTGGGCTTGCAGCCTTCACCCTGAAAGAGGACAAGAGTTAGAGGGATATTCTGCCCAGAAAGATTAGAAGATTCTCATGTCAACCAGTTTGATTCCATTAGGTCACATTTAGAGGCAATCAACTTTTAAACCAATCCATTGTACAAAGATTTGTTTACCCAAAGCTGAAAGCATCTGGTGGGAGATACACACTATCCCCAACTTTGTACTGCTCCCCCTTCAGGCAGGCCAAGGAATAGAACATTTTGGAATCACTCTCTTCGTCCTCCAGAAGATCAAGCACATGTGGTGTCTCCTGCTCTTTTTGTTCCTTATTCCTGGTACAGCTAGCACAAAACCTGCAAGAGTTCATAAGAGTCTTTATTCAATGATAAAACTCTTAAATTATAAGCAGGTTTTAATTCTATACACATCATAATGCAAAGATCTTCTTACTTGTACTTGCTATCTTCTTCCGGTATGACCTTCGGTGGGGTTTCAAACCGAGCAAAATCACCCTCGTACCACAGCTGATAAAAGAAGCTCTTCCCATCATCCTCAATGACCTTAATATCATCATCAAGGCCACCCTAAGATAATGCAGATTGTTTAGATTTTACGTTTTTACCAGACATGCCATTATAGAATATAATTCTAGAACAAAAATAATCGCACCTCCATGGACCAGTTCTCTGAAGGAGCCTTGTAGAGGACATCGACTTTACCATGAACAAAGCTTAGCTGCATGTCCTCACACTCATCCACCAGGAAGAGCTCCAGAGGATCTGATGACTCGCCCAGAACTGTGTCTGTCCCACGGAAGAACCAGTGCGCGTGAAACCATTTCTCATCATCCTCCCATAAAGCTGTAATTCTGAAAATTAAATCATTTGGGGAGGGGGTGGGTTACCAATGTCAAATTTTGAAATGGCAACATTGTACGTACTAAAATAAATTCAACTATTTAAAATAAATTCAGTTACCTGGCAAGGTAGAGTGGATGTGACGGGTCATCTGGACTCACAGACACACAGTCTCCAACTTCCAGCACCTCATTCTCTACACGCACTTTCATGTAGTAATCTCGGTTACCTTCAGTCTGAAAGTAAGAAAAACAATTAAGTGCTGTGGTTAAAAGATGGAAGGATTAAATGCTGAACAGTTGAATGACAAATTATGGTAAATTGCACATATACCTTAATGGGTTCTCCCACCCATGTGATCTTATTCTTTGTCTGCTTTTTCTTGGCTTGAGACACCTTCTTTGTGTCTTTAAGCGGCAAAACGTCTTCCTCATCCACATTCTCATCATCTTCTGCTTCTTTCACAGCCATGTTGGGACACCTGAGGGGAAAAAATAAACTCCTTTAGAACCATTTAATCTTAAACCATTTAAGCTTACTGGCCAAATGAAGCCAATAAAAGGTAAATAAAAAGTCACAATAAATGCTTCAAATTAGGGCTGTCAGTGAATTAAAATATTTAATCGCGATTAATCTCATGATTGGCATAGTTGACTCGCGATTAATCGCACCTTTAAGTCTGTACTAAATATACTGTTTTTAATACTCTTCTCAACATAGGAGTAGACAAATATGTTTGCTTTGTGCAGATTTATCTTTATTAATGACAAGTGGACTAACTGTAAAAAAAAAAAAAAAAAGACTAAACAAAGAAGGGGATTTCACACAGTCACACAATTGAAGTTCAAATATTTCCGTAAAAACATTAATGTAATAAAATCAAATATAAAACCAGAGCTATTTGCCACTGCAGGGCGTTCACATTTTATCTAGCTTGTTATTGAAAAACAAGTTCCCAGAGCATGGGAGCGCAACCATTATAGCAGCTGCAAAGCATGTGGGCGGAGCCAGTGTTATTAAAGTCACATTTGGTGAAATAGTCAGGCGTCTTATATGGACAAAAGTAATGGGCGCGCCGTACGTGTCGGATGGTTTTTGCGGGGTTCAGATGTCCCGTTACTTTTGTCCATAATGAAATACTTCAGCGCTGATGTTCAGGGGCGGACTGCCGATCTGTGCGTTCTGCAAAAAGGCCCAAGATGGGGCAGAGATGCGAAAACCCAACCTGGTAAAGAAAGTCCCAGTCCGCCCCTGCACGAGTTACTTCGGTGAAAAGCACAGGCGTTAACTTTCCCAGCCCTACTTCAAATCAAATGGCTTTTTCTTCAACAGCAATCAGTAACCAAGCACGCTAACATCAGTTTATTTTAGAAAGCATCTGAGCATACCTCCTCTTCTGACAGGCCTGCTTACTGCGTCCACTGCCTCCAAATTTGATCATGTCTTTACAGGCAGAACACTTGCCACAATCTGGAGCTTGGCAAACCTGCAGATACACACCAGTATAAATAAGAAATTTCAGCAAAACAGGGGACTTGGTGTTTGAGGGTGCTTAAAGTATAGGCCCTAACTGCAGCTTAAGTATAAGTAATGTTATTAAACACAAAGAACTATTATCCAGTACTTGGTTGAAACCTATTCAAATTAAGCAACATTCTGACTGCAAGATTGAAGCTCACCTCACACACTCCACAGCGGTGCCTTTTGGAAGCACCTCCCTCTTTATTATTCTGATCAATCTGGTCTGAGAAAAAGGTATCAAATATCTGATACACTAGCTTAGTAGTGGTAGCCTTGGTTGGGCCCTTGACATCCTTTTCTATCTTTGTAGGATGACGAATGGCCTGTCTTCTGGCTGCTCTCCTGTAAACAGTGAGGGAAAAACACAAACTGACAAGATGAAAAATACTACTAGCCAAGCTGAGATGAAACCATGCAGCTGATTATGGAAAAAGTAAATGAATGCAGAGCTCTTCAGGGCAGGGTGACGTAGGCTGGTTTTCCAAAAGCCTGTGTGGCTGGACGACTCTGAAGCCGTGATGTGTAATAGTGAGAGCAGACAGATGCAGGCAAAAGTCCTTTCCAAAGTTTTAATACTGTCGGGGTAAGGTACTGTTTAGAACAAAACAGCACTACAAGAGTTACAACTGCTTTTACACAATCCAATGATTTAGTTTAACTCTTCATAATCCCTGACTGCATGAGTGACCAACACTTGACCAAAAATATTACTTTGACAATTTGGTAATAACAGGGAAAACTAAAGTTATAGAAAATTTTATGAGCAATCCAGAGCTACATCACCCATCCCTTACAGCAACTGATGCAGTCCAGCATCAACACTGCTCACAGCAATTAGGCTTTGATCAACACAATGAAAACCACAAGCACTCCAGAGACGCAAATCGAAAGTTACCTACCAGTACAACAGCATGCTGCATTAGGGAATGCCAGAGGAGCATTAGACATTAACAGAGCAAAAGCAGCACCACAAGCACTGATTTTACAGTAACCCAGACATAACTTCTAAAGTACAATTAATCAACATTAATAACCAGACATTGAGGATAGTTCAATGTGCACAACAAAGTAATTTTTTTGTCCAAAAGTCTCAAACTACTTGGCATGGGGGGCACCAGCACAACAGAATGTGTCTTAATATCATGACTGCTAGACAAGTGGCACCGCATGCCCAGCCTAGAACAATTAACAGTTTCTCATAAATGAGCTTGGAAAGTAAGATTAACATGTGCTTGGAATTCAGTTAAGCTTTAATTTCTCTCATCTCCACCAAAAGGCACGGAGACTGGATGGCAAGGCTACCACACGTACCTCTTGCCCAGGGTGACTCCAGCCAATTTGATCAGGTCTCTCATGCATGGGGTAACAATGATTGGCTGCTCGTCTGAATCTCCAGCCTCATCATAGCTCTCCACCTGCTCCACCACAAACTGGGCATGGCGTAGCAGTGTGTCCTCAGTGAATCGGTTAAAGTTCAGACCAGCAGGTGGCACAGTTGTCTGAGAGGAGGCAAGAGCAAGCAATTAAGACAGATGATCCAAGATCAACTCAGAATCTGACGGGTCAGCATTCAAACCAGTGTAGCAAATTCTTTAACATCCCTTTGTTCTCGTTTGTACTGAAACGTCAATACAAAAACCAGAAGTCAGCTAAAAAGTAAATTCACTTATTTTTACTGAGAAATAACAGCATCAAGGTAGCCTGATTGCTAGGTTTAGGTGTGCAAGCTAATTTCCTAACTGTGCTGCACACTGACCCTCCAGCACTGGGATAAAAACTGCTAGCTGACCATTTTCACATTACTGTAATAAACAGGCTTTAATTACACAGGGTACTTGCCTCAATTTTGTTAAGCAAATCCTCATATGTAACATCAGGATTCTTCTGAAGAAACTCCACCACAATCTTACTCATGTAGATTTTCTCTTGCATCAGTGCAAATATGGGCGAGTATTCCTCACTTGGTTCCATTAGGATGTAGTCAGCAAAAGCTGTGGAGAGCATGAGTCAGACACAACGAACGACAAATGCAAAACAGACCTCGCCATCATGAAAGTCATTATAAAAACTACCTGTGGTGAAGCCAATCAGAGCTTTCTCTCCACCATCAAAACCAGTGATCCACCAGGCATTGATTGGTCCCAGCTTTTTGGCAGGGACACCACCTAGAAGACACAGTCATTTTTTTTTTCTCTCTTCAGATGTTCCAGCAACAAACAGCACTTAGCATTGCTGGAAGCTCTTAACATACCATCCATGCAAGGGTTGTCATCATAGATGGGCTTAACAGAACAGCTGAAGTACAATTCTACATTTTTTTCAATGAGTCCAGAGTCAAAAGGACACAGATGGCCACGCTTGTCATACACACTGAAACATAAAATGGGGAGGGGATAAATAAATTAATGCATTTAAAAAAATAAAATGTGATGCTTAAGTGAGGTTCCTCCTGACCTGAAGTTTGTAATCTTGTGCTGAGGCAGATCTTCGTAGCTTTCAAATCCATCTTCATTTGAATCAAACAAGGAAAGCCGCTCATCGGTCAGCATCTCTGGCTCATCAAGCTACCAGCAAAAAGCAAAGAATCAAAATAATTGAAATATCGAAACAGTGATATAGGCCAGAGATAAATAAGAACCTAAATTTATGCTAAATTTCAAGCAGTTAACAGAAGAGTAAACATGAAAAAACACCATAGCAAGTTTACCAATGGCCATAAAAACAGCTGAAACCATAATTGCACATCAGTACAAATGAAGAAACATTTCCTTATTACCGCATCATCAGGATCTCCCTGGAAAAATTTCAGGTCAGAGTCATCCAGATACTGTCTGCAGTCAGGACACTTGGGAGGTGGCGTCTGAAATTAAAAGAAATATTAAAGCTAGAAATCAATGAAAATTGCCATTTCAGCAACCCAGAAAGAAAAAATGGTGTGTTAAAGAAGTTGAGACCGTCACCTTGGCTGTGTTTACAGGCTTTGTCTGCGCAGTATTTGCATCTTCAGTGGTCGGCCTGACAAATGAGGGACAGCAGGAGAGACACAAGGAAGCAGAGCGCGAGAGAAAAATGGCGTCATAGTTCAACTTACATAATAGGGTACACAATCTGTACTAAACATAAATGCTGTCAAAAAGAAAACACTTACTGCTCATCTGATTCAGTCTTAAGACGTTTTTCTTCACGAACCTTGGGAATAAAATAACGCATAAGCTTTTGTATTTCAGATTTAAGACATGTCAACACAAGAAAGTGTATAAGAACTTACCTCCTCCACTTCCGCATCCTTAATTTTATTCTCTGTGGCATCGCCATTTGTGGACTCCCCATTCACCTCATCAGACTTGCGTTTTGGCCTGTAGGACAAAGGATTTCTGACTTTGCGCAAAACCATCGACGATTTAAATAAACGTAAGCAGAACGGAGGAAACAGCAGCCGTCTATCTATTTTCCATTAGCCATTAAACATTCTGTAAAGTGAGAACAGCTTCTTACACTCTTGAAAACATTGACATGATAGTGGGTTGTTTCCCAGAGTTCCGTGTGACCCTGGAACTGGCAGGAGATTCTGTGAGGTGGATAAGAATAAGGACATCACTGTACATCCATTTTGAGTAACACACGTTAAACCAAGTTTGAGAGCCAAACCTAAAGTGCATCAGAAGTCCATCACTCACTTTTGGGCTCGGAGTCTGCTTTGCTGCGTCGGCCACTCCTGCCCTTTGGGGCACTGGGTGATTTGACCGTGTCCCCTTCCTCCTGGGTTTCCATGGCTCCTTCCTTTTCTTCACTTTCTGTATGAGATCCATTTTCAGAGATGCCATTTGAATGGCCGTTCTGCTCCACACTGTTGCTTTGATCATCTTTCTCCAAACCCAGAGCTTTCAGCACAGCCTTCACCTCTGACGTGTACACCTCCTTCAATGAACAGGACAGGTGAGAAACGGCTCACAATGAACACCAACCACAAACCAAGAACAAATAACAGAAAGCACCAAACTCACAGAAGAAAGCTCAGAGTTCTTTAGTTTGTCCTCGAGTCTTTTGAGCTGGTCCTGAGTATCATCCCGCAGGAAGTCCTGCAGTAACCTGAGCTTCTCCTTCACACATTCCTAGAACAAGATAAAACATGGAATATGAAAACGCATGTAACAGCTCTTTGCCAGCAACAGGAAACCCTATTTCTCCCCAAGCTCAAAGTCCGTTAAAATACCTGACATTAACAACATGTTCTGAGCCGTACCCACCTCCTCTGACAAACTCTCGTCTCCTTTTTCCAGCACCTGCAGACTGGGGGAGGAAACAGTAGCACATCAGAACCCATGTTGCTAACTACCACAACCTTCACGAACTTGAAACGAGTGCCAAAGTCATCGCTCACAACTATGTACGAAGATGTTGGCAAAAAGGGCCCTTATTTCACACACAAGCGTCACTTATTCATCAGGACGTTTCGGACATTGGTATTTTGTAAGAATGGGCATTTAAGGTTACGTTTTTAGCAAGCAAAAAAAAATAGCAGACGCTAAAATGGAGAGCCAGCTGGAAAAACGCAAGTGTTTCAGTCACATACTTTAATGATAACCCCTGAATGAGTTGACAGGGCTGGAAGAGTAGCAGCCATTATTTTGGCGCCAAATTCAGGCTGCTTGATGACAGGGGGACCAAAACAACCGAGCTAGCCTGCTAACGCACTAGCTTAGCCTCTCCGACTGCAATTAGGAGGCTTGGGAGCCACGTCGCTGACTTTGCTCAGGGAACATGTAAAGTTATGCGTATTCTGACAAGCTTTTGAGTCACAAAAATTTGATACAGGCCCCTTATCGAGACCCATCTCTCGCCATTATCTCCGGCGCTAGCTTAGCAACCGCCCCCCCTCCACAAACATAAAGACCAGGTGAGGTTCACCCTACCGCTCCTTCACGTCCTCCGGCAGGGACAGCGAGGTCCTGGTGGGCATTTCAAGTCAGATTAAGAGCTGATAAAACCACAAGTTTAAAAGAACACAAAACGATAGCAGTTTAAAAGAGATAAAAGTGTTAAAAACTGGAGAGAGCCTGCAGCAGGAGCGGGAGGGGTGAGGATACTCTACAGCAGCTGAGAAGGCGCGCGGGCCGCATTTCGCGCGGAAAGGCGGGTAAAACACTCGGACCGTACCACCAGTTCAGAGAACGGGGGGTACAGCTGGGTAACAAGAAGAAGGAGTTTCGCGTTTGAATTAAAAGTTGCGCGAAAACTTGGTAATCGTACTCGACTCTTTTCTAAAAAATAACAGAAGGCAAAATATTAAATGTACTAAAGCCCATTGTTGTTATTTGTTAATTAAACATAATGGACCTGACCAGTGTTCCGCCACAGATCAATAGAGGAGCAGATGGTGAATTTCTATTGGTTTCCCCTTGAGTAGGAGGCGGAGCCAACAAAGGCGGGAGAAAGGCTGCAGACCACACGCGTTCATTTATCCAAAGTGTCAAACTTCATTCCTGGAGGGTCGTGTATGGAATGCAGGAGTGCCAATATTATAAATAAATATGTCATTAAATACATAATTAAATGTGTCATTAATTGTTTAAAATGGGAAATACACTGATAAATAATTACT
>JBBPDC010000141.1:2815846-2829476 GCA_037974485.1 Hemigrammopetersius urotaenia
GTTAGTGATGAAGATGAGGAGCAGGAGTGTGTTAGTGATGAAGATGAGGAGCAGGAGTGCAGTGTGTTAGTGATGAAAATGAGGAGCAGGAGTATGTCAGTGATGAAGATGATGAGCTGGAGTGTGTTGGTGATGAAGATGAGGAGCAGGAGTGTGTTAGTGATGAAGATGAGGAGCAGAAGGGATGAAGAGCGTTGAAAAGGAAGGTGTTGTATGTTGTATGTTGAATGGTCAATTTACATAATGTACATGTGTGTGTGTATATATATATATATATGTTCTGTGCCATGTTTAATTGACCCTAGCGTACTTGAAGGGTCTGCTGAGCTGTTTTCTTCATCCGGTAAGCTTGCTTGAGTTTGTTATGAATTGCTATCTTGTACACGTAGACTTTGTTGTTCTAGACAGGTGTTAGGTTAGTTTCACTGCAACTAGTCAGACCATGCTCACCTGGGGCCTGAACTACGAAGCGCGATTACTGGCTTATCACACTAAGTTCGAGAGTAACATTGTGAGGTGTAACTTCATGACTACCCCGTACTATGAAAGGTGAACAGGTTTATCACAATGGGTGTTGCTATGGCAACTTACCCAGTGGGTTAATCATGGTCCGACCAGAATATGTTCTCACTTCACTCACACTTTAGAGTGAACCCGCACCCCGCAAGCCCCGCCTCTCCACACATCACTTCTCCACAGCTAATGGCGTGCCTGGAAGATCCATGGGACCTTGGTGCTTAAATTGTGATTGGCTCTTTCTGCAGGGTGAGAGTTTTAGAGAATATTTACTGTAATTTTTATTAAATTGTTTTATTTTTATCTTTATTGTAAAATTTTCTATTTCAAAAGGCAAAGTGAGGCTTAAACTGAACACAATTTCCCCACACTTATTGGATTTCTCTCCACTTATTGGATCCACATATGGTGATGATTCAAGATTCAAGATTCTTTGTTTGTTTGTTATTTAACTCTGTCTAATTTTTATTCCTGGCTTAACTATATGCCTTGCACCTTAAATTTCATTGTTCCTTGAAAAAGTGACACTGACAGTTAAGAATGATCTTATCTCAATAGCAAAATGAGCTAATGACCATGGCCTGTCAGGTGGTGTCAGCATGTGTGGTTCTACACAACATTGCCACCCCAGTCCTGATGCCTATGCCCCCTGATACAGTTGACCCTTTGACCCTCGACCGCCCCACAGGGCGTGCTGTGAGAGAGGCCATCACACAGCAGTTTATCACTTAATAAAAAAGATGAAATCTATGAACACATTGAAGCTTTGTCATGTCTTTGTTTATTTGCTCCCATTCCTATGAATGGAATGTGAAATTTCTGTAATGCACACATATTGATGAAAGACTGGTGAACGTATGACAATAACTTCTTTTCATGCTTGAAATTCTCAATTTCAAGCTTTTAGCTCGAGCATGCGCTTGTACAGGCTGTGCACATCTTCTGCTGAAGGCTACATAGACAACAATGGAGAATCAGTAGTGTTTAATCACCCACATCCTCCTGAAAATCAAAGGAGTACATTTGTCATGTTACACCAGCGTCGTTCACACCATGCAAACACTCACCTGTACCTCAGGGTCACAGGAGATGTTGGGCTCTGCAGGTGGAGCAGCTCAATATTCTCCTCCGCCACTGAACACAACACAGGAAACGGAATGTCATGACTGTACAAATTTACACACAGTAACGAGTGATTGTCATATTACCCTGCACATAAAGGGTGGACATTCCTGCCACCTGGGTCCGACTGGACGCCTCCCTCTAACCCGCCATAATGGGCCTTCATCTATTGCTGGCCAGTGCCAACTCTTTTGCAGGTGTGAAAGCTTCAGGAACGCCTCCACCTGTTGCCTTCACACCAGCCTTTTTCTTATTAACTATAAAACACAGAAACAAGCTATTAACTCGAGCCTAGACACACTACGCCCATCATAATGAGTAGAAATATTAATTAATGCATCAACTATTAATACATGAGCCTACCACTTGAAATTATGTTTCTATATCACATCTTTCTTTGCAGCCAAGAATGCTTCCCACGGCTATTGCATCTGAAATAACCTCTCAGTAATTGCACTTTAGGGGGTATTAAATTAATTACAAGGACCACATCTGACATGTGACACACCTATACACATCTAAATTTATTTAAAGTGTTTTATTCATTTTCAGACAACATTTAAACAGCCTAATAAAAAATACTCAACTGAGAATCTAAGACAATGCACATGTATTTACGCATTTATACGTTTAGCAATACGTTCCCAACAAGCCTGCCTGTCTTTGTTGGCCACTGTGGTGTTGGACTTGAACTGCAGCACTGATTTCTGCTCCTCGTAGTGTTGCATGATGATCATACATTCTTGATTCCGTGATTTGAAACGGGGACTTGCATTGTTGAATGCACCTCGAGCACAGATCTTGATAAGTTCACACTGATTTAACTGATCAACGTTTTATTACGCTTCGTAGTACCGATTAATGCAACCTGGGACAGCCGTGATTTGTCAAGTGCGACTTCGCAATTAACCACCGAGTTAAGTCAGACTTAGTTAAGTGCGCTTCGTAGTATAGGCCCCTGGTGTCCGGGAGGCCTAAGGTAATTAGGTGTCTAGTGGTGGGAGTGGCTTCCACTTTCCCTACAGCGGTTTGCACCTTCAAGAAGGAAACCTCATACTTCCAAATACACTCGGCTAATCCTTTCTTCCTCTCCTCTCTATTCTATCTACTACAAATGTGCATATCACATATATCTGTTCACATATAGTTTATGGTGCAAGAAGATACATTCCCCATCGGTGGAGAAGAAATCTTAGTAACTTCTCCCAGCTGATTTTTTCTCAACAGCCTTCTACTGTAGTTCATGGTGGTCTGTGGAATTGCCAATCTTGCGTAAGAAGGCTGACTTCATCTCTGGACTGGCATCCCTCCACTCGTTTCACTTCCTGGCCCTCACCGAGACCTGGATCACATCGGAGGACACACTCCACTCCTCGCACTACAGGCAGGGGAGGAGGTACAGGGTTGCTTCTCTCGAGTAGATAACATTTCACGCCTCTCAGTCTTTCCTTACTCAACAACTCATGCTTTGAATTCCACTCTGTTACTGTAACTCATCCGACTAAACTCCATATCCATACAGATTAAAGATATTAGAAGATCCTTTCCTCCAACCATCAAGCCGCCTGCCAGCCATGCTGCCCAGGTTCATGGCTTGTCACCGCTCTTTCCTGAGGAAGTATCACTACTCCTGATGTCCAGCAAACCCACCACGTCTCAGCTTGACCCTCTCCCACTGAGCACACTCCAGATGATGTCATCAGATCTCATCCTGCACATCGCCTACATAACCACCGGCTCCTTGATGACTGGTCATGTCCCATCTGCTGTCAAGTCTTCAGTGGTCACACCGATTTTGAAGAAATGCTCACTGGACTCCTCAGATGTCAACAACTACAGACCAGTATCTCTTTTTTCCTTCCTTTCCAAAGTCTTGGAATGTGCCGTTTATAACCAACCCAACTTGTTTCTTTCTCAAAACAGGCTTTAGGACCCTCACCAGTCTATGTTCAAGACGGCACACGCTACTGAAACTCCTCTACTTGCCGTCTCTGAAGAACTTAGTGCAGTTAGATCAGCCAATCTGTCTTCTGCTCTGATCCTTCTTGACCTTTCTGCAGCCTTAGACACAGTTAACCATCAGATCCTCCTCACCACTCTTGATGACCAGAGCCAGAGGCACCAAGTAGCATGGCAAGGATCCCAGTCTGCTCCACAAAGATTATCCACAGGTGTTCCACAGGGCTCGGTCCTTGGACCAGTTTTCTTATCTTTATATACTGGTTCTCTTGGAGATGTAGTAGTCTCACATGTTTTTTCCTGCTACCTTTATGCTGATGTCATGCAACTTATTCTCTCTTTCCCCTCCAGTCATGATCAGGTCTCAACTTGCATCTCAGACACTCTTGTATGGTGGCCCACTGAATCCCAGCAAGACAGAGCTCCTCTTCATCAAGGGGAGTCCTTCACCAAACCACGGCCTCATCATTTACGTTTGTAACTTGGTTATCATCCCTTTAAAGAAGGTAAGAAATCTTTGTGTCTTTCTTGCCACTGGATGGCCAGATTTCCAGAAAATGCAGACACCGTCTCTAAACATCAGAAATATCTGACCTTTTCTCACCACAAACAATATGCAGTTACTTGTCCAGTCTCTGATCAGCTCCAAATTGGACTACTGCAACTTTGTACTAGCTGGACTTCCACTGAAGGTAACAAAACCACTTCAGATGATTCAGAAAGCAGCTGTGAGCTTCGTCACACAACACACAACACACAACACCTTTACTAGAGAACCTTCACTGGCTCCCTGTGGCTGCTCGCATTAAGTTCAAATCTATAACACTGACTTTTAAGGACAAGAATGGCCTTGCACCCCCTATCTACATCAGCACTGATCAGTGTGTCACTACTTGTCCTCTCAGGGCTTCAAGCACTGCTTGTCTTGAGCCTCCGCCGTTCAAAAGAAAAGGAAGACCTGCATCAAGACTTATCTCAGTCTCGGCCCTCCAGTGGTGGAATAAACTCCCTCTTCCAATCAGATCTGTAGAGTCCCTCACTGTCTTCAAGCGTCTGAAGACCCACTTCTTCAAGGAGAACCTGTTTCTGCTTCACACTTATGTCCATGCCATCCTTGTCATAACTTCTGACTTTTCTTTGACCGGTGTTGTTTAGGTGTACTTAGTCTGCAGTAACTTGGCTGAAATGCGGATATTGATTTAAGTTTAGCTTTACAGGTTTGAGGAACAGATGTGGACTACTTGAGTGCTCAAGATGCACGCCGCTCTGGATAAGAGACTCAGCTCAATTGCGTAAATGGAAATGTAAATATTAAAGTTCAGCTATTTTACAAAATATTACTTTTTAATAATTTCATACGTTTCTTTTTAACAGGCCAGAAATCTACCTGATCCACTTTGTATTGTATATCATTTTGACACAGTGAGCATGCTTTTGTTTTTCCTCCACTGTTCAGATCTGTGATTTGTTTTTTTGATTTTTGTGAAGAGATGACATGGCAAAACAAAAATGCAAAACATCACAAGTTTATAAGTTTAAATCATTTTAATCTTTCTTTCTTTTTTGGATACACACATTGCTCTGGACTTCCCTGCTTGTTTCAGTGAACCACGAGGGTGAAATGATTCATATAAAATTACACAGTAAATGCAGCTTCCAAGAGTTCATGCAAAGCAAGTTTAACCAGAACTGACGTAAAACCGAGCTTCACTATTAACTGGGTGCACATAAGGCACCCAGATGTGCTTTTGCACTGCAGTACACAGCCAGTCCAGCAGGTGGCAGACACAGTTTGTGAAAATGCATCATGGCGTCTTAACTCTCTAACCACAAGATGGTACTGTCTGAGAGGAGTTCTGGGTGAGTCTCTGCAGGCACATGTGTTGCACATGGGTGAGGCCAGGAGGTTATGGGAGAATTAAGAGAGATACACAAGATCTAGGTTTGCCAGCTCCAGCTGTACGAGTTTCCAGCTGCTCTCTTGTGGTTTGTCGGGCATGATGTCACTTCCTGCCAACAGTTGTTGGCCCTGTTCCCAGCCGAGTGGTCTCCCAGGGCCCTGGTGCAGGTTCCCACCCAGAAATTCTGGATGTCTGACAGCAACCAGGCCAGACTGTCCTCCAAAGCTTACTCTCATACTCTCGTACTCCTCCAAGGTCCGGTCAGCCCTTCTGAGCCAAGAACCCCTCCCGAGGTCTGGTGTCCAGAGGTCGTCTCAGAAAGAAGAAAGCCTTTCCCATGGTGCCATTGCCTTTCCATTCCCTCCCATCACCCTCTTACCTCATCTCAACCCTCAACTGTTGCTCCAGAACACTCCCACACAGCCTTGCAACTGGCAGAGCAATGCTGGACTGTCAATAGTCAGAGCCAATGGTTCCAGGCTGCATCATTAACAGATCTCTTCATGTCCTAGCGAGTCGCGCCTCAGCCGTGTTAGTGCATGTTTGGCTTCCATTTGACTATTCTGTTCCCAGTTCAGCTATCTTTCAAATCGAGGGAAGTTTCCACGTCAGACAGCTTCTAGAAGACACTTTTATGGATCGTTTATGGTGACTGCTCCACTGTGAACTCGCTCTGAGACTATGAAAGAAGACCAAAGCTAAATAGTTAATATAAATATTTGAGTTCTCTACACTCTATATAGTGCACTATAAATGTTATGCAATGTAAACATAAGTTATTTCTGGTTTCTGACTCCAGTTATTGCTCTATTTGTCCTTTACGGAATGGCACAAGCGACTGAATCCCACATGGCTGTTGTTACGCATTGCTCTGTTGTTTGTGGAGCAATGTGACACCATGACTAAAGAACACATTTTTTTTCTCACGGCTGTAAATGCATGACTAGCGTTGCATATACTAGTCACGCTGTTACTTTTGGGAAAAAAAAAAAGATCCTATCAAAGTTCAAAGGCTGTGTGGCGGTGCAGGCAAATATGTTGTATTCAGCTTGGGCTTGAGGGGAAGACATTTTCCTACAGAAAGGATTTAGCTAGCTAAAAATGGAACGACAAAAAAGACATAACCAACTTTAGTGTAGTGTTTACATTCTGAAATTCAGTAACAAAAAGGAAGAATATGAGCTTCATTATGGGTCGGAAATATAAAGTGAGGTGAGTTTTTTCAGCCTCTGTGAGGTAAATCAGTAGATGAGTAGAAGTTTAATAAGCGATGACAGACAGTCACCTTCTTCATGATGTGGAAACATGATGACTATTGAGCTCATATTAATGAAAATAGAAGTATATTTTCTATGGTTAGTGTAGCCACACTTCTGACTCAGTTTAAAATGTTTTGTAGTAGCAAAGTGAGAAAATATCCAGGAATAAGATCCTAATTAACTCGGTTCAATAGGTACATCTAACCTGTACAGGTCGTTTGATTTGGTCCACCTGCCAACCTCTGACTAAAATACCCGGTAAGTATCTGGTGTATACTACAGCTTATTTGCTATTTTTTCAGCATCAACTTTTAAAATGTATGTTTGTGCAAAGAATCATTTCTCAACTCCTGACAGCTTCCCTGGCCTTGGCCTGCAACTGCTCAGTGTTATGTATCATTGCAGCTCACCAATACTGAAGACCACTGCTCTAGAGTCAGTGAGGATAGAGTCATGTACATTTTTGACTGTTTTCGAACACCCAGAGCTCGACAACAGTCCACACACAGATCACAACAATCTGTCTTGCAGTTTCTTCCTATATATGTCAGTTTAGAAATGTTCATCACTCTCTTAAATTACTGTTTTGTGTTTAGCTTCTAAATGTGTTTATATGCCTCAAGGAATTGCCCCACTTTGGGTTCAGGAGCTAACATTTAGATTCTACACTGTGTAGGGAGCAGGGAGCCATCTGGGCTTCAGCCAAAGTGTAACCAAAAGCTAAGACATACATAAAAACGTACTAAACAAGATCAGGGCATGCCAGAGACAAAATAAATGAAACGGCAATCATTTTGGTATTTAATTTATTTTATATAAAAGGAATGAACAAAACGTTTATGTACCAATATTAGTGTTGTACCGCTTTAACACAGGTAGCTCGCTACTAGACACACAAAGGCTATTGCACACAAGACATTTCATACATATACACACATTTTAGACATACATACAATACATACATTACATACATACATTTCATATATGCATAATAAAAGAAAACGTTTTTCTCCACAGGGTTAGGTAACGTTTTACACTGAATGGAAGCGACAGGTATGCGTGTAGACTTGACGAGTCTTCATACTAAAATTAAAAAAGAAAAGAAAATGCTTTAGGGTGAATTTGGAGGAGCTGCCGAAGTGCTTTCCCTGACGATCAAGAGAAGAAAAGGTGGCAGCATATTTCAGGCTCCGAATCGATGTTTTTGTGTGTCAGGGAGAAGAAGTGGTATGTGAGAATAATGATGAAAGATGAGGTCAGGCCTGAACAACAGGAAGTACCGTAGGAAACGCTGTACGTCCTGTGGTCGCAGGAAGTGGGACATTTTAGGCTTTCGGAGGGGGGAAAATAATTAACCTCTCACCTATGACATCCACTCTTATGAGCCCCCCTCCCTTCATGCTCTAGTGGTGCATGCCTTTAGGGGCCAGGGCACAGGACGAGAGGTGACCTGCTTGTTTTCTTGCAAATGTCAGAATTTCCTGCCTCGTCGAAGCTCCGTCTGTCAGTCAGTGAGTGATGTTGAATGCGGTTTTGATCATTTCAAGACTTCAGTCACCATACCTCTCTTCCTTTGTCCTCTACAACTCAATACTTGACGAGACAAAGAACAGTGTTCGGTAATACTGTCATAAGGCGAAGCTTTCGCTCCAAACACTTCATGCTTACATTCAGTTTCAGGAGAGCATAAAAGAGAAAGGACGCGCCGCTGCAGCCACGCTACAGCATTGTCATGACAAGTCTAGCGGATTACTGCCAGCTCAGTGAAACATGCCATTTCACTTCAGGAAATATACTTTCTGATTGCGCCTTCCTCTTAGGAAACACAGTACAACAAGCCAAGGCCAGGGAGCAGGAGACCGAGAGAGACGGACAAAAAAGGGTTAATTATGAAATGGTACATGAATACGCCATACATTAGTTTGTACACAGGTTAGAATACCATGCAAATATAATAAAGCAGATTACTTTGCCTTTTTTAACGTGGTTAATCAAAGGGAATTTACCCTAACATAATGGAATACGTAGGAAGGTTTTGCACTCGTGGCTCATGAGGAGTGCACTGTGGAGTGTTGTTTCTCACTCGCCCCGGTTGAATAAGGACTGCCAGGTTACTCATCATTCATGTGATTTTGGACTGGCTGACTAAACAGGTCAATAATACAATCACAGAAAGCTTAAAAGTGCATAATATTAAAGTTTGTTTTAAGGCAAAAATCTCTCGTTTTTGCTGCCTAAAACTCATTTTTGGTCACTGCCAGGAGGCTAAACTTGGCACTGACTTGACTGTCACAAAAATGTTTTCCTTTATGTGAAAAATACAGTAAAAAAAAACTGAAAACAATGGGTGAAAAATAACGGTTTCAAAACAAGTGAAATAATGCAGTTATGGTCATAAAAATACAACAACAACACAACACTCCATACCACAACTGTTCTCTCAGTCACAGAAGTCCACAGGAACTGATTATGAATTACACAGGTCTGATTGTTTCAGGAGAAGTCAAAACTGACATCTCTAGCGTCAGCCTTGTCATCCTTTGTGTCTCTCCTCCACCTTGGAGTGCTTTCACGGTGCATCTCAGAGTGTCCTCTTAGTTCTACACATGCTCAGAGACCTTCACCAGAAAAAGGTCCCGTGCTCAAACACAAGTGGTGCAGTCCTGCATGATGGGTGTGGACTGGTGCTCATGTTTGTTGGTGCAGTGGTCCATAGAGCTGGAGCTTTTAAGAGGCACCATGCAGCGGTCGGCCGGTCGTCCGCAGTGGAAAAGCCCCCAGCAGCAGAGCACTCGCAGGAACTCCCTGCGCATCTCCTTGCTGCGTAGCGTGTAGATGACCGGGTTCAGTGCTGAGTTCAGTGTGGCAACGCCGAAGAAGATATTGGCTTTGTTCAGGATGGGGCAGGAGGTTATATTGCATGAGACGTCCAGCAGGAGGATAGTGAAGGCGGGCAGCCAGCACAGTATGAAGACCCCCAGCACAATGGTAACGGTCTTGAGAAGGGCGTAGGCTGGCGAGTTAGTGGCCTCTTGGTGGCTGGAGCGCACAATCAAGTAGATGCGTACATAGAGGATGACGATGGAGAGCAAGATGATGCTGAAGATACTGACGACGAAACAAATGTAGCGTCTGGAGTTGAGAGGCAGAACAGCGGAACAGTCATTCAAGTCGTTAATGCAGTTCCAGCCTATGATAGGCAGGCCTCCGAGGAGGATGGAGGTGACCCAGCATGCTCCAATCAGGAGGAACATGCGGCAGGTCTTGTTGGAGCCATAAACCTTGACTTTGGTGATGGCAATGTAGCGCTCTATGGCAATCGCTAGCAGGCTAAAGACTGAAGCAGCCAGTGCGATGAAAGCAGTGCCCTCTCTTATGAACCACTGCACGGGAACTAGCTCAAAAGTCTTCTGACCTGAGAGGGAAATGTTGGCAATGTAGGCTGAGCCGGCCAGCAGGTCCGAGAAGGCCAGGTTCCCAATGAAAAAAAACATGGCAGTATGGAACTTCTTGTTGCGGAACACTGCAATGAGCACCAGGAGGTTCTCCAGAATGATGATGCTGCAGATAATGATGAAGAAGGTGTTCAGCAAGTTGGGCCCTTCCCCTTTACTCCTCTGCTCATCCAGGGTTTTGGAGGTCAGGTTCTTGGCACACATGTAGTGCACTTTAATGAGGGAATTGTTGTAGTACTGGGAGTACTTGCTCGTCATGGTGACTTTGGGGCACAATTGCTGGTGTTCAGACCCCATGGCTGGAGTTATTCAGCCGGCCGTCTGTTTGAGATAACCTGGGCCAGCAGAGCCAGGGATGGGGGAGAACGTGCTGGGCCCAGAGTCACGTCTCAGTGGCCTGCAAACAAACAAACAAGACAACAGTGTGGTTAAGGACAGAAACATACAGAAAAAGTGGAAAGCAAATTTAAAGGCCTCTTTCTAGATGGATTAGAAAAGCATTGATGTTCTTTCTTAAATTCACACAATCCACTTTCAGCTGTAACGATAAAAAGCAGATAAATACGATACAAGAACCCGAGTGGAGGATTTTCAATTAGGTTTCTACAGGCCCGTGCCAATCACACACATGTTGGGGTTCAGAAATAGCTCCAGTGGAGCTCTGGAATTTCCCCTTTGAGAAAAAGCTCACCATGCCAAAACTCTGGCAACAGCTAAAAGCTGCTTAAACACACACACACACACACACACACACACACACGCACACCCACACACACACACACTCACACACAAAGAGTGGATATTACTCGGTACAATCAGATCTTTACACCCACACACCAGGTAGGAAAAATAGGTTTTCCGTGCACTGACTCAGAGAAGATGTGGGCTGCAGACTTGTGAAGGATGTGTAAAAAGTGAAAGAACTGACGAAATACTAAAAAGTTAAAACGACTGTTTTGTGTGCCAATCCCTTTCATTTTAAAGAAATGGAGATGAGTAATGGCAACTATAGTCATTTAGATCAGCCTGCTGATAGATTACAAGCTCTCCCCTGGCCCAAAATCCCCATTCAGCTGGAAATGAGTACAGGCCCAAACAAAGCACAGGAAATGCTAGGAAAGAGGCTAATTCTGATTCTAAATCAGGCTTTCAGGCTGCCCTCCACCAGGCTTAATCTGTCAACATTCTTATTCTTTTCCTCATTGTTTGCTGAAGCACCCCACCGTGCCACTGTTCGCCTCTCACCTCTCCTCTGGCTCTCTCACTTTAATGCACATTTCTCACAATGGGGAAACACTGACAATGCTGCAGATCTGCCTGCAACAGATGCTGACAATTACCAGTTCCATGGTCAAGCAGGTTTACATGCCCCATCTATCTAGCCAACAAATCAATGCTGTCGTCTAATGGTCCACAATCCATCCCGTGTCTGTTATTCTGACTGGCACACTGGCAGTGATCAAATCCCTCTTATGGCCAGGCTTTAGATTTGGATGTTAATTAAAACAGACAGAATATTGCTCATTGAAATGATAACAATTTCTTATAAGATTACTACTGAATTGGAAAAAAATGCTGCTATTTAACTGTACTGGGTGAATGATCATCTGTTCAGTCTGATTTTACTCTGTGACAAATCTAATAAAAATCTGACCACATGACAGGAGTTTGCGCTGAATATGCCCCTGCTTTTTATAATAAATTAGAGTCAAATAACAGTAAAATCAGCTCCAGTGAATCAGACTCAAAAAGAAACTACGAGTCACTAGTGGGATAGAGAGTGGGGCACTAAATGATGCATTTGTAAGTCATTCTTGAATCAGTGTTTTCGAGTGACGGTAGTAGCTGTGGTAATGTCTGATCAGTGCAAAAGCAGATGAGCAGTCTAGAATTTGACTCCACATCACCACACAAATGAACAGGATGTCAGACATGCACTGTTACAGATTCTCTCATCTTATAACGAAAATGTTTTATTTGACATATGACATATATGACACTGATAGTTGTTTACGTAACAGCTTTCCAGTGCTTCTCTAACACACATTTGGTGTAATCTATAGAACAAATTATTATGGTAACTGAAATGTATGGTTTAAGTTTGAGTGGTTTTATCTGCCATTTGTTTTTGTTTGACCACTTTCAGTCTCTCTGTATTGCTCCGAATGTCTGTCCTGTATTGTGCCTCGTTCAAAAAGCAATTCGGACTGAAACACTCCTTATGACTTTGCTGTGAAAGAGTGGGGCTAAACCTGTTTAGGCTGAATAGGTAAATGACAGTCCAGCTTAGTTTTAATGTCTGGACTGAGAAATGAGGAAGAGAACAGGAACAGACTACTTTGTTTCCAAAAGTGAGAGGCAAATTTGTTTTCCATGAAATGGGTCTTTTCTTTAGGTAACCTCCGGACTTGCTACCTGATGTTGTTTCATTAACCTTTAAGGTGCACAAGAAAATACAACCAGAGTCCCATAGAACACCATTGTATCATGATGTTAGTTCAGTCAGTGCAAGAACTGGCCAATGCCTGACAAAGCCTCTACACTGAGAAGCATCGAGTGGCAGGCAGGGCCTGAGCTGCGGAGACGACTCCACCAAGCGGAATGGCATCTACAGACAAAGGCAGGAATCTGAGACATCTGCATGACGCACATGCATACACACACACACACACACACACACACACACAGTCAGCACCTTGCTCGGCGAGTCCAATGCTACCATATTTTGGTGCACACAATACAAAACCCGTCTGGGACTCCCGCACATGTACACACACTTAAATAAAGTAAACATGCCATGACACACGACGCAGGCACGGACGCACAGACAAAAAGGTGCAGCTGTGCTCAGACAGTTCTGTTAAACATCTGCAGCTCACAGCCAGTAATAACCAGCAGCCATTTCCTCACGCAGGAACAAAGAACAATGGCCTCCTTCTCCATAGAGCACCGCTCTCTCTAAATACGGACAACCGAGAGGTAAACTGATCCGAAATCAACGCGGACGACACCCTTCGAATTATGGCCATTACAGCCGTCCCCATCAAAGCACTAGGGCAAAAATAGCAGGGGATTCAAGAAGGGCCTGAAGCACGCCATGGCTGATGCTCTGTAATCGTGCAGGCTTTTTCATTTGCAAGCCTTTCTCTCCAGCTTCCCTGCGACCTTTATTAAGGAGAAGTTTTGCTCTCAGGTTCCGTGAACTTTAACTCAGTGTCTCGTGACCTTAGTGTTACTGCGGAGACCTGTCTGTCTGTCAGGACGGGCTTCTGACAGCGGGTGAAACCTGAAGGGCTGGTTCCACTGCAGGACTGTCTCCAATTCTGACCCCAACCGCAACACCAAGACACACACACACACACACACACACACACACACACACACACACACACACACACACACACACACACACACACAC
>JBBPDC010000141.1:2846852-2858719 GCA_037974485.1 Hemigrammopetersius urotaenia
ATAATAACCACCATACTACTACTACTACTACTACTACTACTACTAATAATAATAATAATAATAATAATAACGTATTATTATTATTATTATTATTATTATTATTATTATTATTATTACTATTATTATTATGAAAAGAGCAAAATTAGCCTCATTTCTGAGACTTTTATTTTGACACGTGGACGGTGTTTCTGTGAGCACGCTGGGCTTGTGTGTGTAACCCGTGTTACTGTAAGTACTTTAATTCAGCTGCATAAAAATGACAGTGCATCATAAAATACTAACGTGTTATGAGCAGCTATTATAACATACTATTTTAGGGCTAGTGTGTGTAAACCTCACGTATATGTTATTTTAATCCAGCGTTAATTAGATTAAAGCCACTGACCGTAGTATGACCCCAAAATGCTCTTATAAATATAATAATGTTTGTTACTAAAACAGTGCAGTTATAATGCTCACGGGGCTCTTTTGGTTCTGTCTGATCCAGGATCAGGGAGGTCAGAGATGTCACTGGCATGCTGGCAGAAGCTGTCACTGAAACAGTACTGCAGAGCCCTTTCCAAAATAAGGACCTGCATGAGGGTAATAACACCTCAAAGGCATTACAGCCACCCCAACACCAGGAACTGTCCCAGGAGAGTGGTCATCACTGGGATAGGACTTGTGTCCCCCCTTGGGACTGGAACAGCAGTGCCCTGGCAGCGTCTGATTGACGGGCAGAGTGGGATAGTGGCACTGGACCCTGAGGAATATAAGACTGTCCCATGTAAGGTAGCTGCCCGTGTTCCAAGAGGAGATGGCGATGGCGAGTTCAAAGAAGATGCATTTGTGAGCCGAGGGGAGATTAGTGGCATGTCCCCTGCCACTGTGATGGCCCTGGGCGCTGCGCAGCTGGCCCTGGAGGATTGTGGGTGGTATCCCACGAGCCCAGAGGAGCAGCTGTGTTCCGGTGTGGCTGTAGGCATGGGCATGGTGTTTCTAGAAGATATCGCCCGCACCGCTGCTGCCTTTGACACACGTGGGTACAACAAGGTGAGCCCTTTCTTCGTCCCCCGTATTTTGGTCAACATGGCAGCCGGACACATCAGCATCAAGCACAAACTGAAGGGTCCTAACCATGCCGTCTCCACTGCCTGCACCACCGGGGCTCATGCCGTTGGTGATGCTGCCCGCTTCATTGCCCATGGAGATGCTGAGGTTATGGTTGCGGGTGGCACAGAGGCTTGCGTCAGTCCTCTGTCCATAGCAGGCTTTGCACGGGCCCGGGCCCTCAGCACCAGCTGGAACCAGCAGCCCAAGCTGGCCTCCCGACCCTTTCACCCCGACAGAGAGGGTTTCGTGATGGGCGAGGGGGCCGCTGTGCTGGTTCTGGAGGAGCATGGACATGCTGTGGAGAGAGGAGCCCGTGTCTATGCTGAGGTGCTGGGTTATGGACTCTCAGGTGATGCCAGTCACATCACTGCACCCACTGCTGATGGAGATGGAGCTTACAGGTACTGTTGTACACCCAATATTATATATACTGAGTGAACACTTATGAATGAATGTCATTTCCTTAATAACATGGAAAGATGTAACAGTGCATGTCTGACATCCTATATACTGGTTGTGTGGTGATGCAGAGGCAAGTTCTAGACTGTCCCTTAACTTTAAATGCACTCACACACATATATACAATTTCTGCTCTAGTATAGAGATTTCTTTGCTCAAACTGTTTGGGTATTGTCTGACCATTAGCAACACTTGTTCTGGTCTGAGACATGTTTTTAAAGTTATGAGGTGTTAGACTTCAATTAACACTTCTCTCTGTGAAACCTCTATCACTTTTATCAGATAAAAAAGCATTTATGTCAACTTTTGAAGGAAGTTAGTAATTAATGGATGCTCCAGTTCCACTCTTCGTTTTACACTTGGTTTTGCAACAGGTGCATGTCTGCTGCTCTCCGCGATGCTGGCGTATCACCTCCAGACGTGACTTATGTAAACGCCCACGCCACCTCCACACCACTCGGGGATGCTGCGGAGAACGCTGCCATAAAGAGACTGTTCCAGCAGAGTGCCCCGGCGCTCGCCGTTTCATCCACCAAGGGGGCCACGGGGCATCTTCTAGGGGCGGCTGGTGCTTTGGAGGCAGCGTTCACAGCGTTGGCCTGTTACCATGGCGTCCTGCCTCCCACTCTCAATCTGGACCGCACGGATCCGGAGTTCGACCTGAACTATGTGGCCTGTGTTTCTCAGCCCTGGAGCACGCAGGGCAGAAGAATAGCCCTCACTAACTCTTTTGGCTTTGGAGGCACAAACGCCTCTCTGTGTCTGGCCAGCGCGTGAGATGGTGATTTAGTGATGTCTGCTTTGCCTCAGTGAGTCACTGAAGACCTTTGAGGGTGTCATCACCTCAGTAATTTACTGAGTTGTGTCCACTGGTTTAATGAATCAGTTTGGCTTTGACCCTTCTCCACTTAGAGGCTATGGTCAGAAAAAGGTCTGTGCCCTGTTTAATTGAAGATGCTTCTGGCCAGCTGTTTTAAGTTGAGCTTTCAGAGGTGCAGTGAAAAGGACACAGCTGAGCTGTACAGCAGAGTCAGAGGAAACCAAACACAGTGCTAATAACTTTACCAACTGTGAGCAGATCTGCAGGATCTGGGGATACATTAAATTCTACTGAATTATCCAGATTTTGGCCTCATTAAATTCTAAAGATGTTTAATCGTAAACATGAGATTTACGCAGTTTAAATTTCCTAGCTATACACTCTGTGTTTTTGGTTGCAAATACATTTACAGTATGTTCACCATTTGGGTACCCCTATAAGCCATCTATAAAATAAAAAAAATATATATTTTATAGATTATTTTGTTCATCACATCTTACATACAAACATCTAAATATAAATATAATTATATTATAAATATTTATAATAAAAATCTAATGTGGATCTCCAGACAATATTATAGATTGATACACCCTGATTAGTCAAAGGCTACACTGAAAATAAAGTGTATATCATTGATCTACTGACACTTTTAACAGTGTTTTACATTGAATTGTACATTGAAAGATGCTTGAAAGTGGCAGTTAACTTGAAACTAGAAGAAATGGTCAAAACAATCTATATGGCTGTTTTTCCCAAATGTATCACAGTGTTGTGTAACTCAGGACACTGGTTTAGTTACCATTCAAACATAAACAACGGCCATTCCTCCTGACTATTGCTATCTGTACAGAACCTGATACAAGTTTTATTAATTGTTGAGATATTTTATCATAATTTTGAGAAATTTTATGAGACGCAGTCTTCTTATCTAAGCATATCGTAGATATTGCCTGTACATAGAGAGCACCAACTGCACGTTTCATTACAATAAACATAATTAGTTATTATTCATTGGATTAAAGGTATGTCATATGTTGAATAAAAACTTTTTTCCATAGCAGTTGTCAAGCAAGCACACCTCATCTGTTTCAAAATATTGTGATGAATGTCATGTATTGTAAAAAGTATTATGTTATTATAGGTTTCCCAGATTGCCCGCCTGTACCTGACTGGACTGTTCCATTGTGTTTTTGTTCCTCCAAGAACCTTACACTGCACTGTGAATGTAAACCAGACACAAACTAATATTTATTGGATAATCATTCTTAAGATTCTTCTCCAATAAGAGTATGTGACCCTTTTACCTGAAGATCGTTCTGGCCAACTATTTGAAAGTGGTCCTTTCTGGGGTCCTTTGGTTCTTGACCAAATTGTTCACAGCAGTGGTGATAGGAACCAGACATCCAAGTAGTTCGATCTGTCTGAGTGCTACCTCAGAGAAAGTTACAGAAAAGGTTATGGGTCTGTTATTGGATGTCTGAGACGCTGAGCCTAAACCATGTGCAGGAAATTTATTTTACAGTCATTAACAGGTAAGATATTTTTAAACAGTAAATAAAATCACTTTCAGTGTGGTACACATCTTGACGCCTGGTCTCTGTCATTACCATTATAACAAAATTTGACATGTGCCTTTTCTCTAGAAAGGCATATTTCACAATAAACCACTCTAATGACTTTGTTTGTCAGTAGAATATCTCTGGAAATCTCAGAAGCAGTTCAAAAATTCTGATTATTATTTTTGTTGTTATTATTAATAACAACAAAATGTGTAAAACTTTCCTCTGATTAAATGAGTCAGGCGAAAATGTGAGTATTAAATCGGCATTTTTAAACTGCTTCTGAGATCTGAAGGTACTAAAAGATTATATCAAAGCACCTTTACTTAGACAATCATTGACAGGCAAATACATTATAGTTTTTTAAAAATTAATAATTACATTATTAATTTAAAAAAGTGATATTGTTGTTATTGTAATTGTTGTTATTGTTATTTTTATAGTTATTATCGTTAATAATAATATATAATTTTTGTGGTGTTGGTGACGTACCCCTTCAAGTTGCTATGACAACCGGTGTGTCAACATTGAGGGTCCGGTGTGAGACTGGAACCGCGTCACGTAACCTAGAAACCAGAGGATGATAGGGAAAAGGCTGGGTGGTTCTCGCATCGATTCTGAGGCAAAGATTTGGTTAGAGAATAAAGTTCAACTTCGTCTGAACAACATTTAGTTGGTTTTACTTGTTTCTGCAAGTAATCCTGCCCTTTTTAGACCGAGTTTTGCTGCGGTTCATAAAACAACAAGCGACAGGACAGTGAACGCGGCGTGAGGTGTTTGCTTATGAACTACTGTCTATAAAACTCTGGATTTTCATTTCCAGTGGTTTTAATATATTTTTGTAATTATTAAGCGATCTTTTCGTCTCTTTCGTCGGGGAACGACTGGCCACGGTTCTGTGTTGCTGGACGGACCAATTCTGTGCGTAACGAGGCAGGCTGTGGGTGTAAACACAAGACCTGCATGTGAATTTTTTTAATTAAAACTAGGAGTTCCAGGTTAAAGTTATGTTCAAAAACACGTTTCAGAGCGGATTCCTCTCCATTCTATACAGCATCGGGAGCAAACCGCTTCAAATATGGGATAAAAAGGTAAAATTGAGCAACTGCTGAAATGACAGCCATGAATTTGTCGACCTTATTTTAGTTTAATTGATAAGTTTTAAAAAGTGTTGTGTGACAGTAACACTCCCAGATGTATAGCTCTCTAAGACACGGATTGAACATTAATATACTCATTTGAAGGGACTCATTGGTTTTCCAGGTTTAATTAAGCTGTCTTGGTTTACGTTACACCTGTGAAACCTCTTTTTAGGTGAGAAATGGACACATAAAGCGGATCACAGACAACGACATCCAGTCTTTGGTGCTTGAAGTCGAGGGGACCAACGTCAGGTAATCTTTACTGAGACATCACTCAGCATGTATCTGGACATAAATCCAAATACTGGACAAATCCTGCCTGTGTATGGTTTACATGCCATTTTGTTTTGAATGGTATATATTATATATAAGCCCTGCATCCAATAGTAACAGAAGTGGTCCATCATACTGTGACAGCACTGTTCTCTGAGGATTGAAGTACCTCTGAGTCTTCATGGTTGTGACCCTGGAGTCTCTGGTTACCAATGTGGATGAGATCCTGCTAATAGCAGTTTGATTCCCGTTGACAGCACAACCTACATCACATGCCCGGCAGATCCAAAGAAAACCCTTGGCATCAAACTTCCCTTCTTGGTCATGATCATCAAGAATCTCAAGAAGTATTTCACATTTGAAGTTCAGGTAGGGATGATTGCACTTGTGTGTTTTTGTGTATGTGCACATAGTCAGTGCTTTAGAGTTAGTATTCACTGTGTTTGACAGTACAGCAGAACATATTTAATCCCAGAGCTGCTGATTTCTTGCCATGTCTCAGGTGCTGGATGACAAGAACGTGCGGCGGAGATTCAGGGCAAGTAACTACCAGAGCACGACCCGAGTGAAGCCGTTCATCTGTACCATGCCCATGCGGTTAGATGATGGCTGGAACCAAATTCAGTTCAACTTGTCTGACTTCACAAGAAGAGCATATGGCACCAATTACATTGAGACGCTCCGTGTACAGGTGGGTGCTATGAAGAAATAACTGCTGGAATTAACTATATAACTATACACTTAAAATATATATATATATGTACATATATATATATATATATATATAATTATTGTCTGTATACTCCAGCATACAGGAAAGGGATGGAAATAAGTCTAAAAATGATTCTAATGACTCAAAACCAAATCCTAGCTCGCACCATTACGTCTAAGCTGTAAGCCTTATGGAGTAATAGTAGGAGAAACAGCTTTCCTGTGATATAGAAAAACCCAAGCCCTTCAGTTAAGGTAAGTTACATATAGGCTATTTCCAAAAGAGGAAACACGTTCAGACATTAAAAGGGAAGCCTTTTAATGTCATGCAAGTGCAAACAATTTGAAATAATATATTGAAAACTCTTCATTCTGCCATGCACTCTGCCATGCAGTGAGAAGTGAAAAGCTGTTTTAGAAACAGACTGCCTTTTAATTTATGACATAATACAAAAGTACATATCTGAACATTTATTCTGTGAAACTAACCCATGGCTCCATCATTTCCCAGATTCACGCCAACTGTCGTATAAGAAGAGTCTACTTTTCTGACAGACTGTACTCCGAGGATGAGCTCCCTGCAGAGTTCAAACTCTATTTGCCGGTGCAAAACAAAGCAAAGGTAAATTTATGCCATGAGACTGAAGTTTCAAACACTTGTATGTTCATTTGTATACCAAATATCTATGCATGTAAGTCATTTTTCATTACATTTGCCATTTACTGTTTAATGATATACTTGTTCTTTTCTGTCTTTTTACAGCAATAAAGGGGCATTTCTGAAGCATTCCCTTCATCTCCAACCTTTATTTTACCTGCAGTTTTTCCACCCAAGACACATTTATAGGAACCTGGCTTTGCTTTGTATTTTTAGTGTTATTTTGCAACCATGTGATTAGTTTCTGTGTTTGTTTCCTGCTAAATAAATGTTTTATATGCACAGTGTAAACTCACCCTTCATGCTCTTAAAGGGATGATTGGCCAGATATCAGATTTACAGTTCACCCTAAAAGTATCTGATCAGCCAAGATGTTTTCTGCCTAACGGTCCTCTAGTTTTGCACCAAAGCTCATAGGTACCATTTAGCATGAACAAACCTGAATAATTACACACTGACCTCATCATAATTGATGAGTTATGTAACGTCAAATAGACTTCCTTATGTGGCCCCTGAAGCTGTATGGCACATTTAAATATAAAAATTAGCAAAAATTCCAGCTTCTAGCTCTGCAGTGCACTTTTGTCCATTATTATATATAACGGCATGCTGTACACTGATAGAATCCCAGAAGATGAAATAACCCTTTATTAGTCACTTTATTGGAATCACTTAACAACTCAAAATGGTTTGATGCAAACCTGTGGTGATTCAGGTATGCAGTTTCAGCTTAAATGCCTGAAAAGTGATTCCCCATTTGGAAAAAGGCTCATTGGTAGCTGAAAGTCTCCATTACTTTATTGTAGCTAAAGAAGCCAGACCAAAACCAAACATGTCTTTGTGTTTTTTGGAGTAAGGGCTCACATAAAATCACTTCACATTGGAAGACCAAGCCATTAGTTTGAAAGGTTTTATTGGAATTGAACATCAGCTGCCACGATGTCTCGCTGCGCTAGTAGGAATGTAGCATCTTCAGGTTGCAAATCTACTTGTACAGAGGCATATGTGCGGATACAAAAAAAAAAAAAAATCTGTATAATTTGTTAAACACTGTGGGCAGAATAGTATTATACCCCACTGGTGAGAGGGGATTGACTCTCAGCACAGTTAAAAAAACATTTTTAAGAAAATAATTCTGTGTCAAAATCGAATGGAAAATCCTAGAAGGTCCCAGGAAATTGCCTTCATTTCATTTAAATCTGTTGTAATCTATTAAATTGTAGGAAAGAATTTCACAAGGTGTCAAGATGAGAATGGATTGTAACAACAGACTGTTGTATCCCAGTACTGCGCATGACAACATTGTTTGGCCTGAGTTAACATTATACAAAACTATGTCATTTGATTGGTGTATCAGGGACATGAAAACACAAATGAAAAAACAGTACAGCATTCTATTTGGACAATCCTTCATGCACATAATGTACAAAATGATCATCAACTCAAATAACGAATCAGCTGGCTCAATAATGCATTTTTGTGATAAAACATTCATTGGCATTTTATAGATATAGTCCGATCAGCCACAACATGAAAACCACTGTCAGGTGAAATGAATATTATTTCATTGCAGTGGTATTTGATGGGAATATTAGGCAACAAGTGAATAGTCAGTTCTTGAAGTGTTGGATGACTGGGTCAGAACAGTAGGTCTTGTGCTGCATTCCCTGTATGCAGTGATTGGTAGCAATAGTGGAGTAAGACTCAATGATTCACTGATGCACACGGGAGAGTGAAGGCTAGCCTGTCTGGTCAGATCCCACAAAAGAGCTACTATCACAAAAAATGCTGAAAAAGCTAATGCTGGCTATGACAACACACAGAACACATCACAGCTTTCTGAGTATGGGGCTGCACCGCCACAACCTAAGCCCTGGGCACAAGAGCATTAGAACTGGACAGAAGGGTGGTCTGGTGTGATGAATAATGTCTTCTTTTATGTTGATGGTTGGGCACCAGGATGAACTATGGAAACAGGTTCAGCAGCAGAGGCAGTGTGACGCCCTAGGAAATGTTCTGCTGGGAACCTTTGGGTACTGGCATTAATGTGAATTTGACACAACCAGCTACTAAAACATTGTTGCTGACCAAGTACACCTTCATGGCAATGATAAAATGGATAAAAAAAAAACCCTGGGAAACATGTTGACTTGGCCTCCAAATTCTACAGATCTCAGTCAATCCAACCTTGCAACTTCCAGGACTTACAGCATCTGCTGCCAACATCTTGGTGCCACATAACACAGAACAGGTGGTTTTAAGGTTATGGCTGAATACTAAGTGTGTATATATATATATATATACACACACACACACACACACACACACACAGTCTTATGCAAAAGTTTGGCCACCATATTTTCAGCAAACATTGATGCATAGTTACTTTTATTGTGATATATTGATCAAATTGATCAAAGATAAAAACATTATTATGGCTGTCTGCAAAGGTTTGGGCAACCTACATAATCAGTACTTAGTAACACCTCCTCTGGCAGTTATCACAGCTTGCAAATGCTTTTTATGGCTAAAAGTCTTTTCTCCCATTCTTCCTTGCAAAATGCTTCTAGTTCTGTAATATTCTTTGGTCGTCTTGCATGCACAGCTCTTTTAAGATCTATCCACAAACTTTCAGTGATGTTTAAATCAGGTGACTGTGATGGCCATTCCAAAACCTTTAGCTTGTGTCTCTTGAGGTAGTCCATGGTGGATTTTGAGGTATGTTTAGGACCTGTTGTAGAAGCCATCCACTTTTCAGCTTCAGCTTTTTTACAGATGTTTGCTTCCAGAATTTGCGGGTATTTAATAGCTGGCAAGGTGTTCTTTTCATGCTGCTCCTTTTTTTTTCCAAACATGCCTTGGCTGATTGTGGCCAAAGAGTTCTATTTTAACTTCATCAGTCCACAGCACGTGTTTCCAAAATGCTTTGCTATCTTCTTGTAGCCTTCATCTGCATTGTGGACATCAATACCTTTCATTTTCAGTCTTACACATCTGCTTAGAGGAACCCAAGGTCGTTGAGTGTCCACAAGTGTGTGCATAAGGTTTAAAGAGTCAGAGTATTTGTAAAGCTTTAAAATTGGCCCCAGTTGGCATTTGTTGCCATGCATCAGATCTAATGAGCTGATTAAGGCCTGAAAGCTTGTAAAAACAATCCGAGACCTCTTAGAGTACCCAAACTTTTGCACAGTGCCATAATAATGTTTTTATTTTTATTTTTGTTAAATTTATGGCATAAAAAATAGCTACATCAATGTTTGCTGAAAATGTTGTGTCTTTTTTCCATTTTCCTAGAGAGATATCTTTTCAGTAATAAAATGACCAACATCTGTTATTCATCAAGATGTGACCAAAATTGTATACATATATACATACATATAAAACATTACACATGACTGATGACAAAATAATCTCAAACGACTCTTAACTCTGTTAAAGCTCAGCAAATTGCAGGCTGTTTTGATAAAGTGCAAAACTTAAAAGGCTTTTCTATATTTGCAAAACTACAAAAATGGAAACATCTCAATTAAATCATCTTACATAGTGCACATTATGTTTGACAGCCTTACTTGAAAGGCAAGTCAGATTTTTTGGCAATGTACAAATGGCACGTTTGCATTAATCATCATAGTGTGAGAGTTTCAAGTAGGAAATGTACAAAAGCATTGCAGTGCTGTGTTGCTTTGGCTGGGCAGTGTTTCAAGACCATCTCTCTCTGCGCTCCTAAAGTGCACTCAAGGAGGACTGTCTCTTAGTGGCAATAAAGTAATCACTGTTGGCGTTTTTTGGGGGGGTAAAAAATAATCCTTAAAAAATCTACTGTAATTTCCCTTTAAAAATAGGCTTTAATTGCACCTTCAATTTTGGCTTATTGCGGCAAAGTCAAGCTGTCGCGCCCGCCGTCACACCTCCGTGATGAAGCACGTAGTAGTCATGGACATACATCAGCACAGCAATAGGCTGACCAATGATCAGTGAGATCCAGACTGCTGCGTTGCCATAGTTACCCCGCAAGAACCGGCCCGTCAGAAAGGCAAGGGGAACCTGGGACATCATTCCCATGAACGCCCACAGCCGGAACATCTTCAGCGGGATGCTCACAAGGTACTAGGAGGAGAACAGACTGATTTTCATGGACAGTTGAACCTAATGCTAGACTGAAAAGGACTTTGAGTGGACAATTTATTTAATCAAATGGATACAATCACACCTACCCCAAATATTGACAAGATATAAGTGTGTTTCTTTGATCCATAAGACTAATGTTGCTATACCCGCCTGACAGCTCTGTGCCTGCTGTCTTAGAGATTTGTAACAACCTAACATGGCTTGAATTGTGCTGATTATATTTAGTTTTTGCGGTATGTTTGACCCATACGCTGAACTATAAATATATAGGACGGTCTCGACATATGACATATGACGTTTGGAGTTTACGGTGCTGGCTCCCATTACTAGTTCGGTTGTGCGTGGCGGAAGAATACGCAGTATATACAGAATACACAGTAACGTGGCACATGAGTGAAGGAGATGGCGTCCCCCAGTCTGCTTACCAACACCATTTTGGACTGTTGTGTTTTTTTTTTACTTATTTTAAAATGAGATGCCTTTATTATCACTGTACACAAGGTGCCCTTCCCAGTAATCAGACAGACAAGTACATAATATGCAGTAAGATTGCACAGTAAGACAGACAGTATATACATGTGCAGATATGTATAAATAACTAGAAAATAAGACTTCTGGATAAAGTGTCATGGCAGGTAGTGTGCTACGGGCTTAGTGTTATTTGTGGTGTTTGTTTAAAATCTGTATGGCATGGGGGTAGAAGCTCTTTAAGAAAGCTTTATATTTATGTCCTTTTCCCTTTTCTGTGGCTTAGTAGTGTTATCCTAGATTATGATTTTAGGATAGATGACTTAGGCTGGGGTGTGTTACAACTGACACCAAAATTTGGCTTACATCACTGTCACGGGATCTGTGTCATAATCCAAGGACCTCTTGTGTGTGTATATATATATATATTAGTGCTGGGCCGTTAATGGCGTTAACGCAAGACTCTTATCACGCGATAAAAAAAAAAATATCGCCGTTAATCTATTCACAAAGTTGGGTTGGGAGCTGGGTCTATACTACGCAAGCTATGATGA
>JBBPDC010000141.1:2865047-2897179 GCA_037974485.1 Hemigrammopetersius urotaenia
TTTATGATTTACTTGCGCTTTTTGGTCCCTCTGTGATTCCGTATTACTTCAGTCACGTCTTCTCCGTCGTACCGTGTTTTCTCCGAAAGACATCATGTACCAAACCGTGACCCATGTACCGTTACAGCCCTACTATATAGAACCATTTTTACTAAATGTTCTTCAATTCTTCTGTTATTAATCTTATAGTGTATTATTCAGTAGCTGCAACAAATTCTTAACTAATATTAAGCAACTATTATAATTCTGCTATGAAGAGATGGTTTATGAGGTTATAATGTAGATGAAATACAAGCACATATGCATCAAATCTCAAGAAATCGACAGGTTAAGTCAACCTTGATGCATGAAAACTATTTCAATTATGCTATTATGCAAAGAACGAAAAAAAAAGACACTCATTGGCTCAGTTTCTCTTTTCTGCAAAGCTCTAATGATCCCACTGAGGACCCCCCTCTCTCCACAAGCTCTACTTTGCTCCTCCGAAATCTCCCCGTACCAGCAGTTTCCCACTTAACATCCATAATTATTCATTACAGAGGCACAAAGCATTCTGGGATGTTCAGAGGGGCTACGATGAGGGGGGAAAAAGAGAATCCCGGCGAGGACATCAGTGTGATCTTGTTTCAAAGACGGGATTAATATTGGCTCTGAAATTGCGGTTCTCCCCCTGCAGCCGCTCCGCTTCTTTCTCTCGACAGTTCAAGGGGAAATAGCTGTTTATTTTTAGAGCCATGTGGCACTTCCAAACGGCCATTAAAGTAATCCTCTGACAACGTTTAAGTTTTGATTAGCGTGCAAAGCTTCAAGAGGCGTCTCAGGACTCTCCGAGGACGGACGGCTCGCCGTTCGCAAAAAAGGCACTTCGGCTACTTTTACAGTCTCTGCTTATACAGCACCATTCACACGAGTGGAAGCACCACTCAAAAGTATGAAATCAGTGCTCCAAAGTTTCGTATCAACATTTAAAAGTTTACAATCACTAATAAAAAGTTGGGCATTATCATTTAAAAGTTTGTAGCTGAGTTTAAAGTTTGAAATTACCATTTAAAAGTTCGGCATTCAAAAGTATGGAATCACTATTGGGTGTTGTCAATCAAACAACATTTAAAAAAACGGTCATCGTCATTCAAAAGTGTGGAATTACAGCTTAAAATCATCATTTAAAAGTACAGTATCACCCCCCAAATGAATGTTTAGCTTCATCATTCAGAAGGCTGGGCTCAATATAACCTTAATGGTGCAAAACAAATAGGTTTCAGATAAATATAGAATTTGTAATATATGCTACCCCTCACTGAATTCAGATCATTATAATGATCCTGTAAAATATAAAAAGTCATACAAGAGTCATACAAGTCGGTAAAACAACTGCTGTATAACAGAACAAGGTTTTAATGAAATGAATATTCAGAATCCCACCAAATTCAAGAGCGGTGAACAAATCAAGGGCAGATGCCTCATAATGAATGGATATGAATAAATAGATATTTTCTGTATATTATTTCATAAAAACTTCTTGTATTTGGTGCTGAGTTAAAGTCTGGGCTGCATGAATTAATATTGTAAGACAAAACTGATGAATAAGAGACGTGTTTCCAAATGTTGCTGCAGAAATGTATGGCAGCAGTGAGTGGAGTGGTGGTAGACAGGCTGTGGGTGGGTGTGTGACAGCATGAGGCCTGGGTGGTTTACGATGGGTCAGCGGTCACTGGGGGAGAAACTGGGGGAAAGGCTGAAGAGGACAGGAGTCGGCTCCATGCAGTTACAGCATGTCTGCAGGCAGGTCATGTTCAGCATAGAATTTTTATAGCTGCTATTAAAAAAAGTTACTTTTAGATCAGCTTTCTTACTCCAAAAACACTTGTTATGAAATGTGGCCCTGTGTGAAGTGGCATCTGACTTCCTTTTTATCTGTATCTCTGTGAAACACGTAAAAAGTTTACGTGTTAATAGAGATAAAGCACTCTAGAGCTGATCCTGTGTCTGATATACACACACAACCGTGAAACGACAGAGAGACAGAGTAAAAGAGAGAGAGACAGACAAAGGAAAAGGGAGCGATAAAGAGAAGGAGAGAAAGAAAGAAAAAGAAAGAGAGAGAATGAAAGAGAAAGAGAAGAAGAGAAAGAAAGAAAAAGAAAGAGAGAGAAAGAACAACTAAGAGAGAGGGGAGAAAGAAAGACAGAGAGACCGAGAGCAAAAGAGAGAAAGGACAAGAAAGAGAGAAAGGGGAGAAAGAAATGTAGAAAAAGAGAGAGAGCTAAAAGACAGAAAGAGGAAGAGAACAGGGACAGAGGAGAAGAGATAAAGCAAGGATGAAAGTGGACAGTCTGGTAATGTAATAATGCCAAGTCACTTTAACTTCACCCAACTCATCTCTTTCACAATTCTCGTGGTGGTATTCTGTCTGAATAAAGAACAGTTGCACCATTCTCACTTTTCAATCAGATGTCATGTGGGAGAGTCTAAGAACACAGGCAAAGTTCAAGTGGATCAACTGAGGGGCAGGGAGGGGTCACAAAATCTTAGTGCTCTTAATGCAGTGTTAGGAGTTTCTGCTTTGTGGTGACACTGAAAATGCCACAGCATGTGGCGTCTACAGCGCGAACAGAGCCAAAATTCACTGGATAAGTGAAGTGCAGGATGTTGTGAGGCAAAATATTACCCAAAGAACTAAAGTGAAGTGACCCCTTATAGTCACATGTGAACACACCACAGCCTGAACAATATGAAATTCTTTTTCTGCATTTGACCCATTCACCAAGTGAAGCAGGGGCTGGCAACAATGAGGGGTGCCCAGGGAGCACTGTAGGGACAGTAACTTGCTCAAGTGCACCTCAGTGATGTCACTAGCAGGGCTGGGATTCAAACCCACAACCTTCTGAGTGCAACATACTAACCACTAGGCAACCCAGCTGTCAATTTATATTTTCCAGATTTACCACTATTTTAATATTGGCATACATATAAACACTCCGAAGACAAATGTAGGATTATTCGTTATTTTAAATAGGCAAATTATATTTCTGGTGATAACACATCAACCCAAGGTTTTAAAACATCCAAGCACAGTATCCCCCCATTTTTCCAAGAGCACCCAAAACAAAGACTCGTTGAAATAACTCTCTCTACCCACATCTTTAGACAGTGCACAGTTCACTAATACTAGATAAACTTAAAAATTGAAAACTGAATTGAAAACTTGGGGGAAATGTTTAAAACACTAAAATTCGAGGACAAGACACGGAGCAGTCATGCTCCAACATGCTGCAGCAGGCTTGCTGCCTGCACTTTACATAACGCTCTCGGATTGGCTACTTTCAAACCTCCCGCCTCCAAGTTCAGCGGTATTTTACCATTTCAAGACACACTTTCTATATTTATACAGTTATATATAATATGGAAATGTAGCTGAATTTACGTTCATATTTGTTACAAAATTAGTAAATTATATTTTTCTTGATAATTTTCCTCAAAAAAAAAATATTTTTTAGCGGTTTTTGAGGAAAATTATCAGGAAAATATAATTTACTAACTGGCATCTGACTTCTTTTTTATCAGTATATATAGATATATATTTATTGCCTTTTTATCTTTATTGCCACAAAAAAGTTTCTGCGTTATTGTAAGGATTCCTGCGTACCATAATCAGTTCGGTTCTCAGAAAAAATCTTAGACTGAATCCACTACTGCTGATCTGCTTAAAAGTGTGTGTGTGTGGGGGGGGTGACTGTACATTACAATGATTGAATTCTGTAGAAAATATAGAAAATATAGAAATTCCACTCAACGTGACAAGATTTATTCCAATTCACTGTTGACCATAGCTCTCCATTCAACACTAAATGATTATCTACTTTAATCAGGCCAGCCAAGGACAACACTAAAGTGTGTAGTGTTCTGGGACACTCAGTGACCCAACCTGAAGACTTTTTTTTATGAGTTTCGGAAAGCTTAATCAGAATTGTGATCTAGAGATCTCCCAAAGTCACATAGGTTTATCTCTATGGCATTGTACTCATTTATGAAGCTATATATTGTGGAATAAAAATGCATCACTCACTGTACTTCTGTACCAAAGGTCATGCTGATGTTCCTCTATGCTAATGTGTGCTTTACAAAAGCTCCTCTCAGTTCCTCTCTCTTTATCTCTTGAAATGATTGAACGTTCTCACATGTAGGATACTTGCCTCTGGACCAAGAGGTCATGGGTTCAAATCCTACCTTCGGCAAACCACCACTGCGTTCCTGAACATAATCTAACACAACGTATGAGCTCATTTGCCCTTAGGAGCCATGGAATCACAATGCCACTCAGTGCCTTGGCTGGGCAACATCCCAGTATAGTCCTAGACCTGGTTTTGAATAAATGATGTATAAGACGCTGCCACACCACTGACTCAAAATTTGTTCTTGCAGCCATGGGTGTGCTCTGCCCCTGATCACTTTAATAAGTGGCTTATGGCAAAAGCAATGTGCCTCTTCAGTAATCATGGGGAGACTGAAGTGCATGCAGGTGCCAGCTGGGATAAACCATTTGAGTTCCTTGATCCTAATTATCATAGTATGTCCAATTGGTAGTTAGGCTATTCTACTCAAACTAGTAGTAATGAAGACGCTGGTCCAACTAGGATTATCATACGCAACAGTCGCACAACAGTCGAGATGTGGAGCGTTGCGCGCAGACCCCCCTCGTGGTCCAGAGCCACGATCATAACATTACAACAGGCACCCTCTGAGCTACAGAAAGGTAACATGTAAACAAGTTAAAAGGTACCAGGGAGCACAAACAACAAACTTTCAAAGAAATAGTAAGAAAAACATGGCATTAATGTGCGCAAAAACAAATGTCAGCATTAAGTAAACAATGAGTTAACGCGATAATTACATGTTAACTTGCCCAGCCCTAGTAAAAATATATTATTCAAAGTCATTATGGATCATTTGCACTGGTTCATTTATCATGAAATTTGAGAAGAGTTTGAACAGCACCTGGTGTTTTCAAAATGTGTTAAAAGTAAAAACAACAAAAACAAAAAGGAGAGCTTTTGTGAAGACAGAAGACCCATCGCCTTTTTTTCTGGGCCTGTCCCATCACCCTCAATAATTATTGTGTTACTATATCATTAGCATAGTACAGCAAACCAGCAGTAGTCTATGGGTTTATAGCACTTCATAGGTCTAAAATTGAACATTAAAATAAAACACTAATGTAACTATCACTACTCAAAGACTAGTTTGAAGGTTCTGTTGTGTTATACTGGGAGCACCTGTTCACAAATCGGTCCTATAATGGAGCAGAGCTCTGTGTGTGTGTGTTTCCATGAAGCCCATAGCTTTACTCTGCCAGGTGGATGGAATCCAGGATTTGCCAGGGTGTTGAATAGGACAGATAAAAATATCTATTATGATTCCTAAATGAGGTTTACAATACTCGAGCGTCAATGCCACGTCCGAGCGAAGGGTCAGGCAGCATTACCCTGTGCAGTGCACCCCACACTCCTGATTCAGCTCACAGCAGGACCTGAAGGTTATATCCGCTTTTACAATTTTATATTAACATTAAAACTGCCTCGGAATGCTGGAGTTAAACTGTGCCCTTAATGGGCCCATATGTTTCATTCCCCTTGCATTTTATTTCCCCTGAGGTCCACATATAACATTTGGTCATGTTTATGTACCAAAATATGTCATCATGTTTAACATCATGATTTTCTAGCCTCTCTGTTAATATCTTAATTAAGACTATATATACAAAACATGTTCATGTTCTTTGCACAAAATCCCTCTCACATGAAGAGATCTCACCAGCTTTATTCTTCACAGTTTCAGGCCCTTTCAGAATGAGCCGTTTGGATGGAGGGCCCAGTGTGACGTCAAACTGGGCCTATTTGCATAGAACTGCCCCTCATCTGTCGAAACCCCACCCTCTAGCCTGTTGCTTGTCACCCCTTTCAGCAGCTGTCTTGGGTCTTTGCAGCTCCCAAATTTAAAAGCTCAAAAATAATTGGACTCATTTCAAATCTAAGACTCTGGTTTCACACACCAGAGAAAAAAATCTAGAAACATATGTTCAAACAGCAACACAGGATGAAATACTGGATTGTATATATGCTTGTGTTTTATGTGCTGAATTCAGACATGCCTGACCACTGCTATGGCAAAACCTCGTCCGCCCAGCTGGACAATACTCGCTGGAAACACGAAACAACCTCCACTATTGATTAAGGCAAAGAAATTGGTGTGAAAATACACAGATCACGCCATAAAATGCATGTTTTGTTTCCGTGAACGTATACGGTATGGCACGCTCCGCTGCGCCCAAACACCAGATTAGTTGAAGATCCGCCATTTTATCTGCTAGTTTTATGAGCACGGATAAGTCGAGTGCTATGGCTACATGCAGAGGCAAGTCACACATGAAGTGTTGTGTTGTTGACTACAAAGAACAGCACACATCCCTAATTTCTCCCAGACAAAGAAAACCAAGAACTGCGGCTTTCATTTAATTTTCGATGGCCTGTGTAGGAGCTGTGAATAAGGTGCTATCTTCAGCAGATCTACTGAGCTGGCATCTAACTGACTATGGGGAGGGACACTTTTGATCGTGAACTATATTCCTATGGGTGCTAGAGCGTGTGGGGGGGTGGGGCACTGCTTTTAGGGGGGGCACTGCTTTTAAACATCCCTTATATCTCAGGGTTAAACTGTTAGCTGAATAGACATACATGCCAATGTGTTGGTTCTTATGGCAGTGATTTCAGAGCAGATTGATTTTGTGGCTCAGTTTCTAGATGTGATCCAACTAAATTGGTACATTTAGGGACTTTAACAACGTTACAGTACTACCCACTACAACTTATTATTAAAAAACGGAAGGACACATCATTCTTCAATGATAAAGGTCCCTTAAATAAAAATTCAGTACAAGCCGTTGATGAAAAACGTCAAAATGTAACTTTGAACAGCCAGTTTGTTTACAAATATTATATCTAGCTTAATGAGTCTAAATATTTGTGACATGGAAATCCACAGTATTTCCGCCAGTGGGACAATTTTATCACACAGACTGGTTAATCCCTAATTCACAAGCCCTTTATGGGGCTACACCTGGCATTTTAGTGCAGGGATTGGTGTATTGAGGGGCTAACATCACTGCTTTCCAAGCAGGAGAGTGGGGTTTGATTCCTGCCCTGGTTGTTAGACCACACTACACCAATAAGAGTCCCTGGGCAAGACTCCTAACACTACAGTCACTTCCTTTTGTGCTTTGCTTTGGATAAATGTGTTTGTCAAATAATGTGAATTAAATTAAACAAATATGCAGTGCAGGACGACTCCAGGAGCAGGATAAGGCAACATTGACCTGCAGTGACATTTGACCTGCAGTTACATGATTTATTGCCACTTGGCTGCCAGACTTCTGCACTGAACAAGAGATGATTTCTCACACTGAAATAAACTGGGTCAGTGCTATAAGAAGTATAAAACGTCATGATGAACAATCATGTATTATTCATTTAGTCAAAAATGTCCCTATAGCTTTTTAAAAAGCTGATAAATCAGGCACTTGGGCAGTCAGTAAGACCCCCCACTTACTGTGATGCACTTTGTTATAGTACTGTGTGTTTATTTGGACCATCTCCACTCCATGATGACACAAATTCAGCTAAGAAGTCCTTCAGAGCCCATGAATCTCCAATTACCACCCACTCACCTCAGAACACTGAGCTAAGACTTTAAAGCTTCTTCTTGATAGGGGTGGGCGATACGCAACATAATGTTGCTATCAGGATAAATTATGTCATGATGTTTTTTTCTAAGCATGCTTCAGGGATCATCAGTGCTCGGAGCTCGCTGACAAACTGCACACTTCATTAAAAACGGATTTAGTCAGAGCTCCAAAGTGCTGTTTAAGGTGTTGTTTCTTTTCTGACATCAAATTAGATGATGATGCTGAGGGTCCCAGGCAGCATAAGTGGCCTTGTTTAAGGGGGAATTCCACCAGTTTTCGAAACATCTGCCTAATTAAATGCTTGAGACATAAACTCATTCCAGGGTGATTTGATGTGAAATTCTGTAGGAGAACTTAGTCAGGCTGAATTGTTGAATTGTGGTGATAGACGACCAAAGCATGCCTCGGCTACTTTACTTATATTTTATAGCATGAAATCATTATAAACAGGTTTGCCTGATGCTTGAGACATTGTTTTACAAGGGGATTTTGGACTACAATGTATTATTCACATACATTGAACACACTATCCATACGAATGGTGGAGAGGTACTTGCAGGGCGAAGAATTTTTTTATATTATTTCAATCTTTCCATCATCAGAATTACATATGAATATCAGTATTACATTTCACATTAAGACATTCTGAATGACATCCCAACAACTGCTTGAAAATTTAATAGGAAATAGTGTTTAGGATTGTAGCGATTTGAAACCAAAATTACTCAGATCCATGCATCGCGGTGTGAAAAGGAAGAATCGTGACACACTCCATAAACTTCCAGAGTTCTCCTTCCTGTCCAGATCCAACGCTACCACATCTTTCCTGTACTCCCACCACTAGGGGGTTGGACCCGTATACAAGTCCTGCCCAGAATCATACGTTTTTCGTCGTAATAGGAGGATTTTCCTGTCAATTTCTTATATTTAACCACTATCTGAGGGTCTTATGGTTTCAAAGAGCCTTCCCACATGTTTAAAAACATACAAGCAAGTTATGACACTGGGCTCAAAAGTGTCTATAAGCTGGCTGAGTTGTGAAAAACTGCTTTGGAGTTACTGTGGAATTGTTTTATTGTGTTTTGAGCGAGTTTTGTGGGCTCCGGGCAGCTGGGCAGAGCTTTTTTTTGGTTTGAACGGAGCGGTGAACCGAGAGAGGCGTGTCGACTGCTCCAACTCAACTCCTCAGTGTGGTTCACCGAAGCCTTTTCGGCAGTAGGAATGGAAAGGAAGCGGTATTTAAGCGTTTATTGATTTATAATTTTGTGGTGTCTCCAAACAAAATGGCGTCCTCTTCTCCACCCCACCCCAAAAGACTGGTGATACGAACCGAATCGTGGTTCAAAAATCTTGATACGAAACAAATCGTGGGTTTGGTGTATCGTTACAGCCCTAATAGTGATGCATATTATGTAAAATGTTGAATAAATCAATATTTGTATTTATTTATTGCTGTTTTCAACGTAGAGCTGGTGGTTTCAGCCCCACTTACTTTATGTTATTGCTTATGAATGCCAGCTTTTACATTGACAATGTCCATGGAGATCTTACCAGCATGACCACACACCAGTTGAGGATCCCCCTGTAGTTGCTGTAGCCACTTTCTGAGCTGAGCAGGGACTCCTGTAGTCGATGGCAGCTAAAGGGACAGCAAACAGACAGCGAAGGGTTCAATGTAAAGCCATTTATCACCAGAGAGACTTCATACAGAAACTAACAATATCCCTGAGCTCAGGTCATTCCAGACCACCAAGAGACTTGAACGAGCCCAGTGAGGAGCGCTCCATGTAGACAAAGCATGTGTTGAAACGTCTGAAGTGATGCAATCCTTTGAAAAACGAAGGACATTTATATTGTGAAAACTCTGAGAAGTGGCAGATTGTTGCTCAAGAACAGCACATGGGAAATGTGACAACAGACAGACCATTTTCAGCTTATCTTAGATTGCGCTCAATGACATGCCAACAAGCGCTCAGTGTTTGGTCAAGTGGACGTTTCCATCAGTGGTGTAAAAAGGCATTGCTCTGATTATTACAGAATCAATTAGAATGATATTCAATACACGTTTTGCCCATTATTATACCATTTTACCAATAAAAAGTAGAGTGTTATATTTATAGTCTATTATCAGAATCAGAAAACTTTATTGGAGGAAACTGCTCATGTTACAGACACACAGACACAGAGAGACAAGAATAATATAGAGTCCAAACAAATCTGATGAAATCTGATATATACAACATACACTATGATATATACACAAATGCTGGTGTGTAAATACTATAAGTAACTTACAGTTAAGTGAATTACTAATAGCATAAATGGTGGTTAAGAATATGTTATTTTACATCATAGGGATCAGTAGTAACATGGACATAAGTGGTGATATTGCACATGGTAAGACTATTGCATCATAACAGTCTACTACAGTAATGGTCTACCATAATAATAGACGATACCCAAATAACCCAATACGATATATACGATATAGTATGTTTATGATATCGTGTAGATTCTTCTACTGATAAGCAAATGCTCAAATTTGTGTATTCATTGTATTTTTTTCAACGATATTTTGAATGATTTAATAAAGCATCCAATTCTTTAGTACAGAGCTTTCCACCTCTAACACATGACCTGTAAAAAATGCAGTTTAACTCGACAGATTATTAATTACAGAAGCAAGATGTTTTCTGTCTACTCAAACAAGTCCATTTTATGACAGGCACTTAACCCCCTTTTCTTCCTCTTACACTAAGTGCAGAGGTGGGATAAACTTTTAAGCGATTTTGAATTTCTAGTGGCTCTCTTTCTAATGTAAAGACTCAAGAAAAGACCTCAAATGGGCTTTTTGCGGCCATGTGGGTGCCTTCAATATTATGCAGCTCACATTTTCAACAGTACTTTGGTAACAGTCTATATACGAGCCACAGTTGCATGCTTTCGGTGGCATTGTTTTATGCAATGACCACTTCTTTTAACTTCTTTTAACCTGGGGTCTTTCTATGAAAATATATACATGCAGAAATAAAAACCTATAGAAGTAAACAGTGCACTTTGTTCCATGTGTGCTTGCTTGTACTGTGGGCACTGGACCAGAAGCCTATGATTGGTTTCCTTGCATGTCACTCAAATGTGGAACTAGTGGAGACTTGTGCAGTGTTTACACACTAAAAACATACTTTGTGTTTTGCAGAAAGCAGAAAAAGGAAAAATTTATATTTTTATTCTCTACTCCTGTCGTTCACTGCACTTTTTATACTACATTTCAGTCATTTGCTGCCTCTCGGGCCGACTGGTGAATTTATAGGTCGACTAGTCTATGCAGCCCCGACAATCTCCACACTTAAAACAGGAAACGACTGAGGCTGAGTACTTTAAAGTGTGTCAGCTCTAGTGTCATACATCCCACACCCACCTGAATCGCCAAATTCAGTAGTTGCTAGAGATGGTCTTTCTGTTTTGAGAGCCAGCGGGCATTAGAGGAAGCTTTATTGTAGTTTTTTTATTTAATTTATTAGTAATGCTTGAATACAACACAGCACAATGTGAACAATGTGAAATTCTTTTTCCTGCAATTTTAACCCATTCATCAAATGAAGCAGGAAGGGGGGGGCAGTACCTTAAGGGACCCTCAGTGGTGACACTAGCAGTTGGGATTATCATTCCATATGAGTAAAAGGGAATTTTACAAACACACTGAATAAGATGGAAAAGTGGTTTGATCTGAAATGCTTTTGAAATTTTATAGAGCGCTTTTATTGATCTAAACGTTTATTTTGCCTGGTTTTATCTTAATCAAAGAATTCATAGATCTTGAAGAGACCCATCCAAATTGTATATAACATAATATATAATATAATATAAATATAAAATAATATAATATGAAGGAACATATAACACAATAATCGAATATAATATCATATAGTTTAATATAATGTACTAGTTACAGTGACCGCAGCCCCCCTGTAATAAAGGGGGTGTGCTGGTCTACCTGTAGCCCCGACCGTCCTCCTGACTCCCGCTCGTGCTCAGTGATGCTCGTGCTGTCTCACCTGAGTCTGTCCTTCAGGCCGTCGCTGGGACCCTTGTGTTTGCGCGCTGCCCCCGGGGTGTCCGGCTCCCCCTGCCCCGAGCTGCCCGGTTTGCTCCCGTTCAACTGCCGCGCGCTCGGCCCCCCTGCCTCTCCGGAGATGGTGGTCCTCCGCCTGCGCGTGGCGGGGCCTCGCTCGCTGCGGTCGCCCATCTTTCCCCTTTAGGTTAAAGCGGAGCGGCTCATGGCAGGACTGCAGGTGAGTCTCTGCGGTCTCCTGCTCCCGGGCCGCGCGCTCCACTGATCTCTCAGAAGTGCGGGAGCGTCTAAAGAAAAAAAAACAAAAAAAAAACAGGGACAGTTCACGAGCGTCCAGCAGGAGGAGCTGCGCAAATTTGCGCAGTCCTAGGTAAGGGCAGGGGCGGGATTTTTATTACTCACTCGCTCACTCACTCTGACTCACTCATTCTCGCTCCTTCGTTCTTAAATCACCTATTCTAAAATCACTCATTCACTCACTTACCTTTAACTACACTCTCACGCACTCATTTAAATCATTCTCATTAATTAATTCACTCACTCATTTATGTGCTCACGTTTAAACTCACTCACTCAGAGAGTGAATATCTATAAGTAAATGTATATGTAAATGGACACATATTTCTAAGTAATATATGGCAACAATCTTCGTTCTAATAAAATGAGAAGTAAAATATAGAACGGGGGAAAGTGGTGGTGCCCATGACCTTGAGTTCACTGCCAGTTAAAACGTTTTCCACACTATGGGTTTTTACCACATTATCCATTTATTTCATGAACTGGAGATTATTATACACGTTAGGCATTGGAAGGCTTGAGTGAACAACTATAAATGAAAACATAGTATAAATGAAAATAACAGTGACTTCTATTAACTGGTTGTGTGGTGATGGAGAGACAAATTCTAGACTATCCTTAAACTTTAAATTAAATCAGCACGTAATAGCTCATTAAATATCTAACAGTTGTCTGGTGATCCACATTCTAATTCTAGTTCTAGGACTAGAGTCCAGCCATCCAGTAAAGCTGACACTCAAATCACATGTGCTTGAATAGTCTGATGTAATGTTAGAAGAGACAGAGCCTGATTATTGGTTGGTTTGAAACTAGCTGTGCATCACTAATGTAACGGTCCATTATTTAATGGTAGATACTGATAGTCGTCGTCCGAGTGTTTGTAGCAAAGACACATCTATCCTACAATCTGAGGAGTTTAGTGAGTTGTGAACGTTGGTCCTCCGAGTCTCCAGAAGTTCTCTGCAGTGGCCACAACTCTCCTGCGCAGCCAGCAGACACTGACTCTCGTGAACACACCCAAACAGAACAGGGCAGCGTGTGTATCACAGAGAAAAGCCACACACCCCCACACACCCATATCTATGTAACTATCTATCTATCTCTCAATCCATCTATCCATCTGTATATATGTGTGTATATATTTATTTATTTACTGTATATTTGGCAAATAATTAGAAAGGGAATCTTTTTTCGAACAAAGAAACTAAAACTAATTGCTTGTAAATAAACCCACGCGTTTATTTGTTTTCACCTGGGCAGGCGGTGAGTCTGACAGGAAAACAGACCAATCACATTGAGTCTTTCGATGCAGTTTGACCAATCAAGTGGGCGGTAGACTCCCCTGTTGACGTTGGGGTTTGGTTGAGAGGCAGGCGTCTGGAATTTGTGTGAACCGGCTGCAGCTCTAACTTCTCAAATACAGACAGTATTCTGTTTTATAAACTCCGGATCACTTAACAGAGCCTTTAAATGTGCCAGGGACAATAAATAGACTTGCTTTTGGCAAGCTGGAGCCTCGAAGACGATGAAAAAGGTGAAGAAACGCCAGCAGCTGAGTGTGAGCGGCAGCAGCAGCCGGAGACACGAAGGTAGTCAGGAGGGTGTGGGGCTTTTCTCCTGTTTTCATGTTTTTTAAGAGTTCTAGTACTTAATATAATGATATTGAATTTTAAAATACACCAGTCTCTGGTGTTCGGAGACAATTTGCTGTTTGGCTAGCCCGGCTATACCTGCTGTTTCGTTAGGAGCCTTACTGACGTGTCCATTCACAGCTACACTGGACAAAGGTATTGGGACGCCTGACAATTGCTCGAACAGAAACTTTAATGACATGGCATTTCAGAATCATAGACTTTAACATTGAATTATTTCACCTTTTGTAAATATAATAGTTTTTTTATGCCAGTACTCTAGTCCATATAGTGTAGGCGGAAACTGCAGACACAGGTTGGCACCAGCTCTGGTTAGAATGCCAGAATTGAAACTGTGGTTAATTTAAGGACAATTTTGTGCTTCTTGGGTCTTTTTAAAATAAGGACCCACTGCTATATGCCAGCAAGGACACTGGAAATCTTCAGCCTCAGCGAAAGTTATCTGTCTACCCAAATTTTCCATGTAATGTTTTCCTGTTCTGCATCATTAAACAAATAAATCTGTGCGACAATGGAGTTCATGAGATGCTGCAGTATCAAGTGATTGCTGTTGCTGCGAATGAATCCCACAACTTTTCTTAAATTCATACCAAATATACACTAATCATCCATACCATTAAAACCAGAACAGCTCTGATTATTCAAAGCATGGACTCTGGATGTTGGCAGCTGTTTGTTAGTACTTTTAATCTTGTGACTGTTCTGTGTGTGTGTGTGTGTGTGTGTGTGTGTGTGTGTATTAATGCTGGGCAACGATTAACGTTTTTAATTGTGATTAATCACATGGTTTTCTGTGATTAATTGTGCCATTATGCCCAAAAATAAAAAAAATAATTTAAAAATAGTGCATTGCAAACTTATTTTAAAATTACTGGTATATGGTATACAAATGTATACAAAAGGTTTGCAAACATTTTAAACAAATAAGTTAAACAGTTAAAATGTTTCTTGCAAATCTCAATGTAAACATTAATGTAATCAAATCAAATATAAAACCAAAGCTATTTGCCATAAAGTGTGAATGCCCTGCAGTGGCAAATAGCTTTGGCTCTAGTTTGTTATAGAAAAACAAGTTCCCCTCAGAGACCAGAGCCTGGGGGCTGGAACCAATATAAAAGCTGCAAAGAGGGACCAATTCCATAGGAAAGTCTATGTATCTGAATGCAGTGTAATTAAAGTCCCTTTTGGTATAATGGTCTGGTGTCCCATTACTTTTGTCCATAGAAATGCATGACCCCCGCGAAAGCCAGCCAAGACCTATAGTGAATGCATTGCTGCAATACCCATGAGCACAAAAAAGCAACAAACGTTATTTTTGTTGGAACAGAAAAAAACATTATTACATGACAATAACAGTAAATGTAAATATTTTCACAAACTATTATGACAAAAATAAATAAAAGCACTAGCTGCCATCAGCTCTTCCTCTCTCCCATATTACGTTCTTTTTTTCCTGTTTATCATATCAGCTCAGTTGCTTTACATTTTTATTGATTTAAGGTGGGATTGCTTATTAGGTTTAAGTAGTTCTATTCTAGAAAAGACATCTGAAATAGCAAATGGCTCTTCCTTTACTCCCTCATTCATTTAATTTTCCCTTATTTGACAGAACATGTGTCCTCGAAGAAGCAGAAGCTAGTGGACATTCACCAGGCCCTGAACAGTGACCCGGTGGATATCGAGACCTTGCGCAGAGCAGCTATTAGTGAGGGAGGCTTGCTGACAGACGATGTGCGAAGGAAGGTTTGGCCCAAGCTGCTCAGTATCAATGTGTTTGACTTGCCCCCCAAACCTGGTAAGTGTGTTGTGTACAGTGTATTACAGCAAGAGCTCATTATGATTGTCAACACAGTCAAGGTCTTCAGGTCTTGTGTCTCATTTGTCTTGGCTATTTCTTGTCCTTCCAAAGGTAAAAATATCAGAGAGAACCATAAAGACTACAACCAGGTGCTTCTAGATGTGAGGCGGTCCATGCGGCGTTTCCCAAGAGGTAACCTTTCACTCTCATTGATTAGAAAATTTGACTTGCCTTTACTGACCCTTGAAACGGCTCAGGGATATTGAGAAACAAGCAGCTTCCAAGAGTTCTTGGCCACTTGGGAAAGCATGTTATTGGTTAATACACTGGTTTGACCCCAGTCCAAAGAGGCTGAAAAGCTGCCCTACTCAAAGCCTGAGAAAGTAATTTGTGATTTATAATGTTGTACTTAATAACTGTGTCCTTCTCTGAGGGTCTCTCATTTGCTGTCTTTTGTAAAAATCATGGTCAGCTAGAAAATATGCATAATTTCATTCTGTCATTATTAAAATTTTAGCTTAATTTTCCTTATTCAGCCGTGTCCACCCTCCTTTTTTGCTGTTCCAGCCCTTTAGAAAAGAAAAGTTGCTCCTACCACCGCACCCCACCATCGACCAAAAGTTGTTTTTCACACCCCCCATTTGACCAAAAAGCCAAGCCCCCCATTAATACAGTCCTGCCCTAAAGCACCTTCTACATTAAGATGATTTTGGGTAGTATTTTTAACAATGTCATATTTTTTAAAAAATAAAATGTAATATTTTGTCATCGAGTTTTTGCCCATTAAAATGTTGCCTTAAAACTTTTAAACAGTGTATTTATTTTATATTCGCAGCAACAAAGTGAATTACAAATCACATATTAAAGTAACCATAGAGAGAGAGAGAGAGAGAGAGAGAATTTTGTCACTGTTAAATGTTTAAGCATTACTTCTAAAAACTGTATTTAAACATTAGGGGCCGGTTACCTGGACATTATGTAAGCCTAGACCTGGAGTATGTAGTGCTGTGAATAGAGATCTTCCAAAGGAAAGGGTAGTCTGAGACTAGGCTTAATCCCTCTCTGTGAAACCCACCCTATGTGTCCAGATAAAGTTGTGTAGAATTTAAGTAATGCAGAAACCCAGCATCATCCATGCTGGAATCCACAAAGCCCCTGCTTACAAGCAGAAGCAGTAAGGAAATGTTAGAGAGGGTGTAATTATTCACATTCTTGTTAGGAATTACATTTTTCTAACTCTTGTCTCTGTCAGGGATGCGTGCTGATGAAAGGGGAGTTCTGCAGGAGCAGCTGATTGACATCATCTTGGATGTTCTGAGGAGAAACCCTCAGCTGCACTACTACCAGGGTTATCACGATATAGTAGTGACCTTCCTGTTGGTAGTAGGAGAGCGGATGGCCATAGCAATGGTCGAGAAGTTGTCCAATCATCACCTCAGGTTTGCAGATAACAAACCCATTTTCTTTGCAACAGTTTGAGTTTATACATATACAGTTGTATGTAAATGTACATACCCTGGTAGAATTTGTGATGTTTTGGCAATTTTTCAGAGAATATGAATGATAACACAACAACCTTTCTTTCACTCGTGGTTAGTGGTTGGGTGAAGCCATTTATTATCAAACAATTGTGTTTGCCTTTTTTACATCACAATGACAACAGAAAATATCCAAATAACCCTGATCAAAAGTTTACATACCCTAGATCTTAATACCTTGTATTGCCTCCTTTAACATCAATGACAGCTTGAAGTCTTTTGTGATAGTTGTGGATGAGACACTGTATCTTCTCAGATGGTAGAGCTGCCCATTCTTCTTGGCAAAATGTCTCTAGTTCCTGTACATTCATGGGCTGTCTTGCATGAACTGCATGTTTGTGCCCCAAAGTGGCTCATTCCAGAACCTTCACATTTTTCTGCTGTAGCCATTGACAAGTTGACTTGGCCTTGTGTTTTGGATCATTGTCATGTTGGAATGTCCAAGAGCGTCCCATGCGCAGCTTCTGAGCTGATGAGTGCAAATGTTCCTCCAGTATTTTCTGATAATGTGCTGCATTCATCTTGCCATCAATTCTGGCCAAGTTCCCTGTGCCTGTGTAGCTCACACCCCCCTCAAAACATCAGCGATCCAGCTCCGTGTTCCACAGTAGGGATGGTGTACTTTTCATCATGGGCATTGTTTACTCCTCTCCAAATGTAACGTTTATGATTGTGGCCAAACAGTTCAATTTTGGTCTCATCACTCCAAATAACTTAGTTCCAGAAGTTTTGAGGCTTGTCTCGGTGCTGTTTGGAATATTGGCGCAGTAATGGCTTTCTTCTGGCCACTCGACCATGCAGCCCAGTGCCTCCTTATTGTGCATCTTGATACATCCACACCACTTTTTTTTCCAGAGACTCCTGTATGTCAGCTGAAGTTATTTGTGTGTTTTTCTTTGCATCCCGAACAATTTTCCTGGCAGTTGTGGCTGAAATGTTTTTGGTCTACTTGACCGTGGCTTGGTTTCAACAGAATCCCTAATTTTCCACTTCTTAATTAGGGTCTGAACACTGCTGACTGGCATTCTTAATTGCTTGGAAATCTTTTTATATCCTTTTCCTGTTTTATGAAGTTCAACAATCTTCTCCCGCAGATCCTGGAAAACACTGGATGAATCATGTCAGGAGCCTAGAAACTCACTGACTTTTTATACACACCCACTAATTACAAGCAAACAGATCACAGGTGAGGATGGTTACCTTCAGTAGCCATTTACACCTGTGTGTGTCAACCTGTGTCTATGTTATCATGCCAACATTTCCAGGGTATGTAAACTTTTGATCATGGTCATTTGTGTATTTTCTGTTGTCATTATCATGGAAAAAAGGCTAACACAATTGTTTGATAATAAATGGCTTCACCCAACCACTGAAAAGAAAACTTTCATATTTCATCATTCATATTCTCTAAAAAATGGCCAAAACATCACAAATTCTGCCAGGGTATGTAAACTTTTATGTATGTTTTTTGAGCTGAAAATGATCAACCACACAAGGAAATCACTGGTGGTTGAAAGGCATTAAGAGGGCTAACAAACGATACAGGGAAAAAAGAAATTATGATTCACTATTCTGTAATACACGCTGCACCTGCAGCGGAAACATGTTCAACTGCCTTGTATTTTTGCAAAAGTTTTCAAACCCCTTTGGAAGTCATTATAATTTTCTGGATCATAAAAACATATACACATATTTCCTTCAACAGCATTTTTGTTGAGCGCTGTTTTGCTCCGGTATATTTTTCCACACCAGAATGAGTTATTTGTCAACATTAAAAAGATTAAAATAAAACAACTGGGCTGTTTGCAGAAGTATTCAAACCCCTGAGCTTAGGACGCTCCAGGTTTACCAAAATGAATCATAAAGTACCTAAAGGTGACCCTTTTTAGACCAGGTTGTCTCTGGAAATCAGAAGCATACTATGTAAGAGCCATTTTCTTTTTGGAAAATCGCTGCAAAAATGAAGACAGGGGAACATTGTGAGATTTGGGTGGGGGGTATTTGAATACAGAAGCCAGGAAATGGATATCAGAGGAAATCAGAGATACCCTGTTAAGCACTGTTGCACATCCATCATACAAAAGTGGAATGTTTATTACGGTGCCCAAACTCTTACTGGAACAGATCATCCTTCAAATTGAAGCATGAGATTAAGAGAAGAGAAAATCCAACAGTCACTTTCATGCAGTGTATTTTGGCTGAAACCGGAATAAGGGTGCCTAGTTTTACAATTTCAAGGGCTCTCCGTCGAAGAAGCCATTCTTTAAGAAAGTCCACATAAAAGTGTAAGAAAACATAGTTAAAGTGTGGAGAGGGTTTTATGATTAAATGAGATCTATGATAAAATGTGGTGTAAAACTAACACTTGCCTATGCCTCAAGAAAGCTTATAATAATAGTAAAATTTGGTGGTGGCAGCATCATGCTAGGGGCTTATCTGTAGGGAATGTCTTGGGGAAAATGGATGGACAAAAATACAGCTCATTATTGCAGGAGAATTTGTTTCAGTTTCCTGTAAACCTGTGGCTCGGAAGACGATTTGTCTTTCAACGTAACTGTATAACAGTTCACAGTAAAAATACTGAATGAAAAAACATGTACAAATCTTTTGTAATCCAGAACATTAGGTGGCATTTCGCTAATTGAAGACCACAGTATGAAATAATAATTTGTTTGTTTTTACTTTTCGTGGTCCTCATCACCCACAGTTCCCAGACATTTTTAATGGTGTAGCACCACTGGACTTGTCATTTAGTCCAAACCTAGACTTTGAGTTTGACACATAGACAATGTTAGTGACAAATACATTTCTATCAGTTATGAATAAGAAAATTTCCACTTTAACTCTTTGCTATTCATTGTATGTTTCTGCAGGGACTTTATGGACCCCACTATGGACAGTACCAAACACATCCTTAACTACCTGATGCCCATTCTGGAGCAGGTTGATCCTGAGCTACATAACTTCATGTTGAGGTAAAGTAGGTTTGACAACATGTAGTACATTCAACAGATTTGAATGATTTGATACATTTTCCAGTCATAAAATTAGAAAGTTGACAGGAAACCTTTTGCTTGCATTTTTCACTTTCTTTGAACTACAGACCGTTGACTCCTGAGAGAAACCTGTTGAAAGATGCAGTGTTGCTCTCCCGAGAGGCTGCTCTCTTGAGAACACATTATTTACGCATGCAGTGTGCAACACAAATATAAAGGTCCTGCTTTGGAAGTGTGTAGGTAAATAGTTGTGTTCCGTTTCTGTAGGCACTTCGGTTTTGTGGGGCCCTCTCCTCTAGGGGGCAGCAGAGTGTGACTTTAGCCTCATCCACACTCAGTGAGCTTATACACTCCTCTGTCCTCTCAGGCTTCTCCTGCCCATGGCACTCTCTGAACCAGCACTAGTGGTCAAATGAGCAGCTGATTCCTTTGAGCAGCAGTTTGCTTTCTCATGTTTATTAGCGCTGATTAGTTCCAAGGACAGACGGCATAAAAAATATTTCGGAGAGAAAACCATTAAGAGTGCTGTCACCCAATATAGGAGATTCAGTGCTCCTTACCTTTTTGCCTCCCCCTGTAGTGAGTGAATGTAACATACACAACTTTTAAGTTAATTTAAAACTTTTGAGAGGAAATGCAATTGATCTTGTGTTTCTTGGTCAATATCAGTGAGGCAATGTTGCGTTTAAGCCACTGTACTGTGTATGCTGCACAGAAACACACTCGTACTGTTTGATTTTTCATGCATAATGCAGTGCATCTTGGGCAATGTGTGTATGTGTGTGTGTGTTTTGGCATGTATTTGAGCACAAACCTGTAGTTAGAGTCAGCTGGAAAGGACTCTGTTGCGTGCTTATTCTCTAGCCTTGTATATGAAAGGAAGTTATTTTTAATGGCTTGTCATTTAAAATGTAGCGAATAAGAGACTCTTGATAAATATTGTATGCATGTGTCCCTGGAGTTGTGTCTAGTGTGCTGCCGACCTACAGGTTTAATGGCGGCGCTCATTCAGGTGCTGTTGCTGAGGCCCAATATAGCCGGGCTCTGGAACTTTCGAAACTTCAGAGCACTCTGGCTTGTTTGACTTGTTTCTGGAAAATGCTTGCTTGCATCAAATGTCCATTTATTTTCCAGGCACAGTAGGGCCAGAATTTTTTTGACAGACATGGACACCAATTTTAAGAAGTTATAAATATGGACCAGTGTGTTAAACAGTGCTTTATTGAGACATTCTGTCATACGTGGACACATCACAGCACACAGTGTAAACAGCACGAAATTCTTCCTCTGCATTTAATCCATTTAACCCATTCACCAAGTGAAGCAGCGGTCAGCCAGGAACACAACGCCTGGGGAGCAGAGTGTTGCTCAAGAGTACCTCAGAGGTGCCACTAGCAGTCTTGGGATTTGACCCCACGACTTTCTAACCACTAGGCCACCAGCTGCCCTAACTGATACCTAAAATAACAAATGTTACTCCTGGGATGGAGCTTCCTAGAATTTATAGTGGTTTTATGTTAACTAGTTTTTGTTTGTTTTTTGATGTCATCATAGTTTTCTTCGTAATTTTTCTTATCAGTATGCACTGTGTTATGACATTACCCTAATGTTCAAGATTATATTTGGATGCCGTTAAACCTGTATTCCTTGAGTGAGTAGTGGCACTCAAATGTAAGTTTTTAGAATTCACAGTGTTTAAACAGTCCAGTAAATGTCAGTGCTTTATCGGTTTGGTTGTTTGTGGGACAGTATTAGCCAACATTGCTGGCCAGTCGATATATATATATAGGCCGTAATTCCCTTCATTTAAACAGACTTCAAGGCTCATGGTTAGAAAAGGCATTCACCAGCATGTTGTGGTGCAGAAATGTCAGTTATCCCTATTTTCAGATCGTGTTTTTTGTTGTAGGATTTCTTCGACAGTACGATTCAGTCCAAGACCTTTATTTTAAAACCAAAACGAGCATTTGTGTTTCTGAATGTCTGATGTTTAGGCATTCATTTGGGTGCTCATGCACTTGTCCCTCTCGTTTAAAGTTGGAAGTCTGTTATTCCCGCATAATAAAAGATGGCCACCACAAAAGGTCATTGTCGCTAACTGCGGAGATGAAGTGGCGCCAGAGCAGCCCGCAGGCCGGAGCGCTGGACCGTGGCAAAGGAGGAGAGCACATGGGTGACGGAGACACTGGACTGTAGGCCAGGGCTAAGCATTTCAGATACAAGTCTTTTCTCAGTTAACCACTAAATATTGTGTTTTGCAATTGCAAAAGTGTGTGTACTTTCATAATAACACTTAATTGCATAATTTATTACATTTGTTTTCATTTTCCATTGTGTTTGAAAAGAGTGTAATCATTGTTTCAATTATAAACAATGACAAAAATGTGATTTAATTGTACTATACATGGCAGGACCTTTTCTTTTTTTTACCTTCATACCATCTTGACATTTTACTGTCATATACAGTATTTGTGTTTATATACATTTTTTTCTGTTTTGCAGAGTTGGGCGTGGGCGGGATGGCACTTGCATTTTAGTTTGGTTTATTGACCGCAATGGCGTTTGGTAGCCTAGTGGTTAGGGCATTCGCCCTGCGATCAGAAAGTCCAGGTTCAATTCCCAAGACCGCTGGCTGCCCCCTGCTTCACTTGGTGAATGGGTTAAATGCAGCGGGTTTCGTGCTGTGTGTGTTCACGTATGACCGAATGTTCACTTCACTTCACTTCACTTCTTTGACATACATTAAATTGCCAAAAGTATTTGCTCACCTGCTTTTACACGCAAATGAATTCAAGTGACCTCCCATTCTTAATCAATAGAGTTTAATATGATGTCGGCCTTCCCTTTGCAGCTATAACAGCTTCAACTCTTCTGGGCAGGCTCTCCACAAGGTTTAGGAGTGAGTTTATAAGAATTTTTGACCGTTCTTCCTGAAGCACCATTGTGAGGTCAGACACTGATCAGTCTCTACTTTAATTCATTAAAAGGGTGCTCTATCGGGTTGAGGTCAGGACTCTGTGCAGGCCAGTCAAGACCTTGCTTTGTGCACTAGTGCACAGTCTTGTTGGAGCAGGAAGGGGCCGTCCCCAAACTCCAGCATGAAATTGTCCAAAATCTCTTGGTATTCTGAATCATTCAGAGTCCTTTTACTGGAACTAAGGGGCCAAGCCCAGCTCCTGAAAACTAACCCCATGCCATAAGCCCCCTCCACCAAACTCGGCACAATGCAGTCACCGTTCTCCTGGCAACCGCCAAACCTAGATTCGTCCATCAGATTGCCAGATGGAAAAGTGTAATTCATCACTTAGATAACGCACCATCTCTAAGAGTCCAGTGGCGGCGTGATTTATACCTACAACATACAACGCTGAACTTGGTCATGTATGGCTTGGATGCAGCTGCTCGGCCCTGGAAACCCATTCCATGAAGCGCTATACCTTGTTCTTGAGCTAATCTGAAGGCCACATGAAGTTTGGAGGTCTGTAGCGATTGACTTTGCAGAAAGTGGGTGAACTCTGCGCGCTATGCGCCTCAACATCCACTGACCATGGTTCGTCAGTTTACGTGGCACCACTTCGTAGCCGAGTTGCTGTCGTTCCCAGTGTCTTCCACTTTGTTATAATACCACTGAACACTTGACTGTGGAATATTTAGTAGCAAGGAAATATCTTGACTGGACTTGTTCTTATCACAACACTGTGCTTGAATTCACTGAGCTCCTGAGAGCAACCCATTCTGTCACAAATGTTTGTAGAAGCGGTCTGCATGCCTGTGGCCATGGAAGTGATTGGAACACCTAGGCCATGTCCACACGTACACGGGTATTTCTGAAAACGGAGATTTTCCGTTTTCGTTTAAAAAAAAAAAAATCGTGTCCACACGAGCACGTTTTCAAAAATATCTCCGTCCACACGCAACCGCAAAAAACACTGTCAAGAGCATGCCAGGGCAGCAGGTGGCGATATAACCTTAAACTGTATAGCATTGGTGACCAATCAGAAGCCTTGGAGGTGGAGCATCATTACCTGTTTCTGGTAGAAAAACAACAATAGCGCAAAAAGTAAACCACCAACCACTGTTCCGACCGGGGGAATATTCCATGAAACAGGATTAAGGGAATGTCTGACTTACTTTCCCTTACTTTCCCTTGAAATAAGCCAGTCTTTCCCTTAATCCTGTTTCATGGAATAACCCCAGGTCTCGTCCAAAACCGGCGCCGACGCGCAGGGCTGTGTTGAATGTAATCGCATCCAAAGCTGACTCTGACGTCTATGCCCTTCATACTGGATGGACAGTACCTCCGCACATGAGTATATATATACATACCAGCCTATCTAACGCGGTTGAGAGCTGCAATATTTTGTACACGTCAGGCATTTTAGACAACCAAGGTGCATACGATAACGTTATATGAGTTTTTAAAAACCTACGTTTTCACCGACCCAAAACGCTCCGTTTTCAGAAATACCCATGTATGTGTGGACAGGGCCCTAAATTGATTTATTTTGATGGGTGAGTGAATACTTTTGGCAATATCGTGTAACAGTATATTCATCTTGGTTGGTGAAGGGTGGGTGTTTTTTCAGGCATTTTTAACGAAATCTCCAGTATTCTATTTAAAAACACAAATTTGGTATTGATTGTGTATTTAACTGATGCACTTTTCACAGAATTTGTGCACTTTTTCCACTCCGCTAATTTGTTTACACGTGTTGCTTATATTGTATTGGATAAACAATCCTTGGATGTATTTTTTTTTTATGTATAAATAACTGAGCTGAACAACAAAGAGAATTACCCAGTTAGCATTCCGGGTTTGAAAATTGAAAAGTTCATGGAGATGTCGTTAATCCAGCTTCAAAGTGAATGCCCACTTGTTTGGTTAATGATGCTGCAGTAGCCAAGTAGAAAGGGTTCCAACTGGAAAGGGTTCATTTCTATCATTAATGGTTGGATAATGAATATGTACATTAAAGTCCACATATTCAGCATCCTGTAAAGGCCTTTCTTGCATTAAAGATCTTTATACACCTGCTTTATACACATCTCTTCAGAATTCCATGCTAATAGGGCAAATCCCCCCCCCCCCCCCCAAACACACACACACACACACACACACACATAATGTACTGTTGGTATCGTTTTTATTCTATTGTTGTTTTTAATTTTAGCTGCTCTTAAATTTGTTCCGTCCACTTTCTCCCATGACAATGCAAATTTCCCACTTGTGAGACTAATAAAGGCTTATCTTATCATATCTTTTTCCTGCAGCTATTACTTGCTCATGTAGAAACGATGAATATAATGATTTCATTCGACTTGTTATATTGAATATCCTGAGTATGTGATTCAATAGAATGCTCACTCTTTGCTCTGCATATTGTTTCAGATTTTGTATTGATATGATATTTTAATGCGTTGTTGCACCCAAACCGAATATTTCTTGTTTGTTTGCTGTTTCTATATGTAATACAGGGCTGAGGTTGGTACCATCTTTGCCCTCAGCTGGCTGATCACATGGTACGGCCACGTTCTGTCGGACTTCCGGCATGTGTTGCGGCTGTATGATTTCTTCTTGGCCTCCCACCCACTCATGGCCATTTACTTCGCTGCTGAGGTATGAATTGATTCTTTTGGCACAATAAAACTCTTTCTTTATGTCTTTGTTTTCTCTGCCCCCCCCTTGTCTCTGTCTGCGCATGCTGAATAGCACACATTGACCTTTTCTGTGTGTGTTTTTGAGACTGAGAATATGTGCGAGTGTATTAGCGAATCATTGATTGCTTTCCCTGATGAGGTCGTTGGAGCGTTTTCTGGACGTAATGAACGGAACAGTTATAAATTACCTTCGCTTCATTAGGTTGCCCGAAATGATTGACACTAATGATTATTGTGCATTGATTCCAAACTTGTCTAAACTGAATCATATCCATCTCTTAGTAAAAATTTTTTTCACATTTTTTTTTTTTTTTTTTTTGGCTGGCTCGACAACGCAACAACAAGAAGTTGTTTCAAAGGGAAGCAAAAGATGGCAAGGATGCATGTGTGTGTAAACTGGTTTCTTTTTCTTGTGAGAATCCAGGGCACTTTGTTGTAGCGAGACCAGTTAATTAAACATCTCTAATGAACTCACCAGAGGTTTGTGTAAAGGGGGGCTGGCTGTGTTTGTGCTAGATTGCTTTAACTGGCCCTCTTTCTTGTCTCTCCATAAGCCTCTCCCTTGCCAGAGAGCACCGTGCAAACCAAGAGGGGGCCAGGGCCTTTTGAAGTCCTCATAACAAAGTGGGCAGGAAATGTAGTTCATCCTGCCTCTTAGGTTGCTAAAGCCAAGGGCTTTGACTCCCTGCGCACTGGTGGCTAACCAGCAGTACCCTCAAGAAGGAGCTGCTCCGACTGGGCCACGGTGACTGAGTGCAGCTGACACTGCAGCAGCTTGTGGATTGGAATCATGCCACTGAACAACCAATTTGATAGACATTATAGTTATGCACCATCATCAAGGACGGGCATCCTTACGATTTTGCTGATACCGATACTGCTTATTGATACTAATACTTATCAACACTATGATACAATACTAGGGTACTTATACTTATCAGTACTCTTACTGATACTATATTTTCCATTAATTGGTGCAAAAAAATAAAGGCATAATTTTAAAAGGTTAAACTGTTCTTTTTATTATTACTTTTTTGGGAAAAAAACAAGCTAAAAGTTTACTGTATATTTAAAAAGAGAGGATCATTTGCTACAAATGTCTGGTCAACAGGTATCTGGTGGTGATGTAGAGAATCACTTTCATCCCTCCCACTGATCCAGTCCTGCATTAACTGTTAGAAAAGTGCCAGCTGTGTTAGAATGCAGATAGCAGCAATATTTGTCCAGAAGATGATTCATATTTCGATATTGACCAGTCGGGTACAAGCTCTGAATGCCCGTCAATAACAGTCCAATGCAAAATTTGTACACCCTTGGTCAAATGATGCACGTTTTGTTGATAGTCTGTCTTAAAATGAGTTAACACTTCCTTCACAAAGAAAATATTAAAATATGCCATTTCTCTGCAGGTGGGCATTAGTGACTCTGACACAGCAAATGGTTTATCTAGAGAGGAACCTAGAATAAGGTTCTAGAATATTATAGCTTCTACCTTCAGATATATATTTTTTGTTGGCCCGAAACACAGAAAAAGAAATTATGAAATTAAATTTTTGTATTACTGTATTGCCCTTATGACAAGTCAGGCATTGCAATTGCATAAATTAATATTCATGGTTCAAACACTAAATCTGTTACAAAACTATGAAAATATTTAGCTTTCAAACAATGCACAATATAAAATAAAATTTGAAATAAAATATTTTACTAGGCCCCACTCATGAATAGCCTAAAAGTAAGATAGCTGAAATATTATACAATTAAATATCTTCTCTCATAAAACAAATGAATTCAAGTGCATTTTAATATTCTGAAAGTGCCTAAACAAAGTGAGTTCAGAACAAGTGCTTTAAAAACTGTTGAAAGATGTAGGCCTTTAAAAAAATAGTGTTTTAAAACAGAGACTGGCAGCCCATATATTAACTGGAAAACATTCTTGCCTTTTCAAAAATGTCCATCACAGACGGAGTGGGTGTGCTGGAAGGGTCTCGCCTCTTCTATGCTCTATCGGGATGTTTTGATTTTATATGATAAATTAATCCCGACGTTGAGAGTATTTGTGGATGCACCCCCTCTAGAAATTTCGGCATTGCTCGCTTTACAAACAGCTTTCTGTGTGTCTTTCTTAGATGTATTGAAATGTGCCGAAATGGCAGACATGTTGACTCTAATCTAATCTGGCGAGTGCAGGTTGCGGTTGTTGATAGCGTCATCACTGTTTCGGTTGCGTTTTAAAAAATCATGTTAAATAAATAAGTAAAATATTTAAATTATTGTTTACTGAAAAATTTAATTGATTCAGTTTTAAATTTATCCCTGGATCTATGAGGCTAACATTTTTTTAAATTGTAAAACTGACTCTAGATCAGTACTCTTACTCCTAAGGGCATTTGTGAGCACAGGCCCTGTTGTCTAAAATGGCTTACTGCACCATTCGGTAGCACTATTGATGACTTACGGACTTTTTATGGCTTTGTATGGATTGACTTAAGTAAAGGGACTAATAGTATGCAATTAGTTATACTATTATATGCGAAGGCACAATCTAACATGCACTTTCGTCTTCTTTCAGATTGTGCTGTATCGGGAGAAAGAGGTGAAGAGCAGTGAATGTGACATGGCTAGTGTTCATCACCTGCTGTCTCAGATTCCTCAGGACCTGCCCTATGAGTATCTAATTGCCGAGGCCCAGAGCCTTTTCACACGCTACCCGCCTACCCTGCTTGCCTGCTCCGCCGCCCTACAGTCACGAAAGAGGTGCGACATACAAATACATTCAGACAGCATACACTCATTTCCAAGTTTGCAAGGTGTGTGTTTAAAAACTCCAGCAATGCCACTGTGTCTGATGCCCTTCAATATGTTCCAAGAGCACCTGCTTACAGTGGAAAAAACGCGTTGTTAAAAAAAATGTGAAATGTGGTAAAAAAAAAAAAAATAGAAGCTTAAAAATGTTTATAGTGTAATTCCTAAATATGCTCCCAAAACACTTTAATTGCATTCTAAACTCATTATCCTTAAAGAAAATGAACATGTTATTGTAACAATACATGTGAAACTCCTGCAGTGCAAGAATGTAAAATACCCATGGCATGCGCTGTTGTTTTCTTTGGTATAAGCAGGTAAATACAGTAATAAATGAATTAAATTTACAGTAATAAAAATACAGGGCTTTTAGAAGAACAAAACGAAAAACACGAGAACACTCGAGACGCTCCACAGGGAAATTAAGGAAATCCTTGGTAACCGCCGTGGCCAAACATAAACAACCAACATGAGGATGAGGGGGCGTAGTGGATGAGGCCCACATGTCACAGTCAGCTTTAATCAGAGGCAGGAGGTACTGCTCTGTTTAGAAAGGTCCACCACTCAAGTATCATCGGGTCAGGAATTGTCATCTCTGTTTGCTCTACCCTTAAGAACTGGTTAGAGAGGAGCTCAAATGGGCTGTAGTCTGTAGTTGTACACCTATAAAGAGAACCTACATAGATGGGTTCCTTGTAAAATGGAGGTGAGATTTAGGTGTTCTGGCAATGTACACTATTTAAACACTCACTATTTTGGACTCAAACATATACACTTTTTTCCAATCTTATACTTGGACCACTTGACTACTGGACTATGCAAGTAAAGTACCATTATAACAAGTGAAGTGTCTTAGTTCCCTGAAAATGTCTGTGAAGTGCTTTATCTGTGGACATCAGCTTTATCTGACTGATACTTATATTGATGCTACTAAACGTTTCTCGTATGCATGGCCGTCATAGGTGGGACCAGGTTGGACTGTGACTTGGTGTCCCTTTAGGGGTGTTTTTGTGTTATTAAAAGTTGAATGTGTCCAGCAGGTGGAGCCATAGAGTGTTAAATCCCATCCTTAAGCCCTCGTTCAGCGCAATCTGTGGAGCACCTATTGTGATGCTCGGAACAATTAAGCCTTTGCCGTCTGTGGCTCAGCCTTTTGCATCTCGGGGCTAGCTGTGAGTCTAGAGCTGGAGTTTGTAGGTGGCGTTTCTTTCAGAAGTAGTCCCGCTTTTATGATCGTAATACTAACAGCAGGAGTTAACTGATACCTTTAGCTTTCAGGGGAGTATTTAGTTCCCACTCATCTCTTTCAGTGCTGGAAAAGCCATCAGTGCAGTAATCAGCCTGGGTATAGATCCACCAGTGTGTTTATTCCGCTTTCTTTTCTGTGGTAGATGAGAACATGAGGCCATGTAACACAGGGCAGCCCTCCAATAAACAAACCCCAGTCTCTGGGTAATTATGTGCCTGCCTGGTTTTGCATAACCCCACCCCCCTCCAGCATCTGCGGCCTCTCTGGGAGGAGGAGGGGTGAGTGTGTGTGTGTGTGAGAGAGAGAGAAAGAGTGCGTGTGTGTATGTACATAAATATGGGGACATATTGATACATACAGGTACTTGCATATCCATATCAGTCTGTAAAACAGTAAAAAATGACAAAAACAAAATGCTGTTTTTCTACAGCAGTCGTCCTTCACGTATAAAACTTTTCAGATGATTAAGCCGCTAGAAATACTCCTGAATTATAAAACAATACAAATGCTATACATTCACTTATATATGTAACATTTTTGTCTTTTCCTGTAACATTTTCCTGTAACATATGTGATATATAGGACATATGAATGACCCAGTGTCCTGATATTGTATTAAAACAAACCTGTATGTGTATATGTTCACTGCATTGTTCGCTGGCACATCAAAATGAGAACACTCTCTCATGACCTGTAGCCTGCTCTAGTATTGTGAGAACTTACCCTTCTGTGTGCAGCAATGAACTGAGGGTTCAACACCCCTAATGGCATTGACCCCCAAATGTTCTTCACTGATGCCTCCTCCTGCTCTCTGACAAACACACACACACACGCATGAGCCCTGAACACACACCCCTTTGTTCTCTCTCGCCGATTTGTCTTTGGCCGCGTCCTTAACGTCCTTAAGCTTTAAAGCAATGTGTTGTGAATCTGGACCTTGGCCTTGTCCTCTATCTCTCTGCTGTTGCAGCCTGTTGCATATCTTTTAAGAATATTGCGGACCTCATTCAGTGCATTTGAAGGAACTGGGGTCAAATTATTGCTGCCAGAATGTGATCGGTCCCATCAAAGATATTTGAATGTGTTTAAGGTGTATTTTGTCTCTGCTCTGTAGACTTAGCATAACCGGTGAATTCATAGGGATTTTGTGTGCGTTTGAGTGTGTATGCAGTAATGCTGGCAGTGTCTGCACTGTAGATGCTACAGTGACTGACTATAGTATCACCTCAGGCACATCTTTAATCCGACAGCGGGGGTCTCATGTCTCTCTTTCGCTCTCTTTCTGTGTGTGTGCATGATGTGTCCCCGGCTCTCTCTGTGTACTGGATTTTTAAAGCGTGGAAGGATCAGGGGAGTGTTCACCTTTTAAAATGCTCAGCAGTGTGCTGTCATGCATCTGGAAAACATCTGATCATGTGAAAACAGGGTTTCTCTAAACTGCTGTGACTTTTCTGTTGCTTTGGTCATGTCAGTTCTGAAGGTCATGACTCAGTTACTCATGTGAACTGGGGAAGATGGAGAAGCAGTTAAACCAAATCGCCTCCAGCATCATCATCTTCTTCACAAATGGCTCCAGCAAATCTCTAGGGCTCATGCCAAGAGAAAAATTAATAAATTGTGATAAATTGCTGATAAATATCCTTATTTAACATCAAGGGTATTCTACAGAAACATTATGTATATAAAGGACAGTTTCCACTTACACCACAGGGGGGGACAAAGTCCAAAACCATTTCACTCCAGTGGTACAGGTGTTGTGGTGGGTTATAGCCCCGCCCAGTGTGAGTCACTGTCTCGCATCCATTGACCGTGGGATAAATGCCGGGGCCCTTTGACCCTAGTGAGAAATAAGTGGTTACAGTAAAATCAATGATTAAATGAATGGTACAGGTGTCATAGGCCTTATCGGCTCTAATGTTTACGAAATGGAAATTAAAAAAATTATACATTCTCCTTGTCTCATTTTGATGAGTTATCCCAACCCTACCAAACTCAATTTGCTACTTTCGCTGTGGGTAAGTAAGGAAACGCGATTATCTGTAGTAATCGGATACAGACACAGTAGTTAGAGCTTGGTCAGACCGTACTGCTGGGACTATAACAGTCCACATTTTCTTGCAACATATAGGAGTCAGGCAGAAATGTGGTCCATTGAGGGGTCCCTGTGGACTGGCCTGAGAACACTGGTTTAAGTGAAAAAGTAGCCGCAGTACCTGTGCTCCCTTTCTCTGTCTGTCTCTGTCTATGTCTGTCTCTGTCTTTCTTTTACACACTCTCTCTCTCTCTCTCTCTCTCTCTCTCTCTCTCTCTCTCTCTCTCTATCTCTCTC
>JBBPDC010000141.1:2929708-2951189 GCA_037974485.1 Hemigrammopetersius urotaenia
ACACACACACACACACACACACACACACACACACACACACACACACACACACACACACACACACACACACCTCAGCACCCAAAAGTTCAATGTGAGAAATAGTGTGTGCTGGGAAAATGATTATCTAGCACAAGCTGAATAATGGCTTCATGAAAGAGGGCCGTAATCCCCTGCAATGAGGAGTGAGGGAGAGAAAGAGAGAGAGAAAAGGAGAAATCAATGAGAGAAGGAAGGGAAGACTCTGCCTTGTCAATTAGCCCACTCTCCAGCACTCTCATAACCCTGATGAGGACCTACACTAGCGCAACTGCTGCAAAACATCTCAGCTTCACTTTCCCTCACCTCTCCTTAGACTGCTCCGCTTACTGCATTCTTATTAAATGCCTAATGCAATACTGTAGGAGAGCTCTCTTCCCTCTCCGAACTTTCAACAGTGCTGCAGGGCAAATCGCCTGCCTGTGGAACAGGGAGTGTATTTTTGATGGTTGGGATCTTGGTGGTTGGTGTTGGTGGGTCTTCAAGCGGTAGACTAGGGTTTGGTTATAGATCCCATGACTTCTAATCCTGCCTTCAGCTACCTCTGTCACATGATTAGTTTGTAACTCACTCTGCATAAGGCTAATCACCTAATGCTGTAAAGTAGCATTATGATGTAAAGTGGCCCTTTATAGTCACACGTGAATGCACCACAGCGTTTCTCTGCATTTAACCCCAAGACTCAGGTGGCTTCCACCAATGAGGGGAGCAGTGTGCGGTGATGGTATCTTGATCAAGGGTACCTCAGTGTTGACACTAGCAGTGTTGGGATTAGAACCCACAACCTTCTGATTGCAGGAGCATTTCCCTAACCACTAGGCCACCTGCTGCCCTGTTTAGCATGCAAAGCAGTGGGCTGCCACCAACGAGGAGTACCCGTTTGTGTCGAAATTTTGAAACATCTGTAGGGTTGTAAACTGTAAGGTAAAAAGTTCATGGCCTTTGCAAGCAATCCTTACAGGCGAAGAATACAGCAGTTGTATTCAGTTGTATACCTTCTAATAAAGGCTTCAGCATTTGTTTCAACAGCTGTAAGCTTAGAAAGAATTTGCTTATTTAGGTGGTTTTCTTGTGCTGCACTGTCTGCACTGCTTGTGTGAACACTGTGTTGGACCAGCGCTCTGCTTGGGCTGGTATGGAAGGGTTTTTTTTAGCAACAGCACTACCTCACCAGCATATTCTTAGTAATGTAAATTGAATTTTCTGTTTACAGATGAAGAACAATTTCGGATTTTCTGATCCGAAGAATAATCTTGTTCAAATTGGCTGAGAAGAAATCTTTATATCTGAATAAGTTTATTTGTTTTTAAAACAACTGTTGATGTTTTTGAATATTGAAAAATACTATTAACATTGTGAACCCGATATCGACCCATGCTGCCGCAAAATAAAGTGATATAATCTACAACAACTCAGTAATTGCTACACTCTGCACCACATGAAGTTTAGTAACAGAATTATATCCTAACCCAACTGTAGCCCACCCCATAAAATCTTTTTCTGAACCTAAATGTAGCTGAACAAAATTCTGGCTGATTTTAGCTCTAGCCTAAAAAAATTCTAACCCAAAAAAATTCTGTCTGAACTGGGTACCAATAAAATTCTGTTTTATGCCAAAATCCAATACCCAACCATCATCAGGGACTGAATAAAACTCCATATAAGAAATTATGACAGCTCTTAAGTCTTCTTCTTGCAACAATGTCTGTAGCTGTCATGTTGTTAATAAACAAAGCCCAAAGAAATAAAACTTAATTATCAGGTGTCCAAAATTAGGTTTATTTATTCATCAAATTCTGAGGTTTATTTATTCATCAAAATTCATTGGTTGTTCTAATGCAGGCCTCATGAGTCCTGCTGTCAGCAACGTAAGTGACTCAGGAATGACAGATAAAAAACAATAATGAAAGGTAACAAGAAAAAAGAAGTAGAAAAAGGAAAGTAGGTTGAGATACTAAATCAGGAGTAAATGCCAGACGGTAGGAGATCTGAAATCTGAACCTGACGTGAATATGGCCTCGGCCAGTTCAGATCAAAATTGAAGGTTCTAGTGGGGCCAGGCATCAGCGCCACACTTATATAAGATATGAAATAATTTGTCCCTCAGTGCTGCCTGTCACAGTTGCCTCTTTGACTTGCTTTGATTTGAAGAAATCGGCAACCACTTCTTTAGTTCTTTAGCAGTCACTTACTGAAGTCTACAGTGCTTTTAAGATGACACGGTGAATTAATCTGCTCCCAGAATGCTACACTAGTTTGTCTCTGCTTGCATTGGTTCAGTTCAGTGCAGATTTAAACCAATGGCAAAGAAGCTGAGAGGTCAAACAAAGTTTCATTCATTGACACTGATGGCGATTCAGGTAGACTCAGTAGGCCTACAGTTACATTTTTCTAATGTATATATTTTCAAACGTATGTGTGGAGTAGATTTGGGTAGGGAAATGGAAGTTCTTCCCATTTCCAGAACTCACTAATTACTTATGGAGATAAGATGTTTACTCACGGAACCACTTCATGTAAAATGATAATATTGTGCATGCCGAGATGCGTGATGAAACGTGCCGTGCTGCAGTCATTAGCCTGGACAGAGAGGGTCTGTGTGTGTGGAGAAATCCATGCGCTGGTACCTTTCATGTGCAAATACCTTCTGTAGAATGTATAAGTGATCTGGGCTTAAGTAAACAGCGTGTAATGTGGAGCTGATGTAGGAAGACAGACCGCGATGGTGGGACGGTGGTGTTGAAGCGGAGATGCAGGCGAAATGGGACAGCCGCGTTTAATAACGCTTCCGTCCAGCCCTGAAAGAGCTCACTTCATCCAGAAAAAAAAAAGAAAATGCTGTGATCAGGCCTGACATCCTCTGAAAACAAAACGAGATCTCACCTAAGAAAAATCACGAAAATAGATTAAACGTTGTCTGTCTTGACAACCCTGAACAGGCAGAGGCAGCGAGCAGCTGATTGAAGCGGCACAGTATTCAAAGCACATTTTTTGGGGGGGGGGTACTTGGTGGGGGGATGGAAGCAGCCTGACTCATTACTGCACTTCAAACCCAACCGCAGACAAGCAGCGCGGTGGAATGGTAATTAAAGCGGCATAAATAGAGTAATGTTGTTGCATGAGATTGATGTGAGAGACGGAGTGCGGAGAAGAAAGGGCCCGTGACAGCCGGCTGGATCAATGGCTCTCGGACAGAATATGTGGGATCTGAAGAGCCCGTCTCAATTGACGGCGCTATTATAAATGTTTACAGAGCAACAGCCTTGCACATGAGCACATAGTAAAGCAACACTCTGTCCACATGTGTGACAAGATGGGCTGTAAGCTTTTAGTCAAACTAGGCCAGTACTAAACTTACTCAGAAAACTTGTGTAGAATCCCCCCGCCAGCCTGCATTGAAGGCAATAACTCCATACCGAGGTGTTCACAGATCAATTTATGCGTCTTGAGTGCTACATGCTTGGAGACTGGGATGAGGCCTGGAGAAGTTAGGGTAAGGTATGACTTATTTGGTGAAAAATGCACACACTCTGCGTTTGCAGATAAAGTGAGGCCTTCAATGTCATGTCCTTCAGTTAAAGTGCTGCGAACAAAATATGAGGAGCTGGCAAATGTCAGGCTGCGAGAAGCTTAATGTCCATCGAGATGTATGATCCAACCCAGCAGCGTTCCCTCACTGGCCCATACATCCATCCTGGCTCCACTTACACTCCACCATCCGTCAAGCTTTATTTATTTATTTCCCACCCATGACTTGTATTCTGACAAAGTCAAGCCTCCTGCTCTATGATTTGCTAGTGTCTCGCTTTCTGATCCAAGTGACTGCTAACTTAAGAGGTGGGATACTGCCAGCCAGTCCCAGCACTAAACAATATCTAGACAATATTAGTCCACGAGATGGGACTCTCGGGTCAAAATAAATAAGCATGGGCAAATCAGTCCTGGGTAATATTTACCAATCCAAGTGCATGCTGGTAATAAACACTAGAAAGCATGATACATTAAACCAGGCAGGAGACAGGAAAATGAACACTGCTGGCCATAGCTAGTGGTCAAGTGAACATGACACAGTGAGAAAGATGAACACAATTAGACAATGCTAGTGTAAAACGAGCCTGGCCTCACTAGTTTTCGTAAAACCATCATGATATACAATGTAATCAAAATACGTACTGTGATCACTCTTTATGGCTTTTTCCGTGCTAGAACAGCGCTTCATTTTTTCGTGCTAGGACAATGCTTCACTGCCCTGTATTTTAATGCGCAGTGCGTAACATTGCCAGTATCAGCAGTAACTGGTGACTGAGGGACAGTAGGAGAGAAATAATGAGTTGATTCCTTATTGTTTTTGTTTACAAAGCGGTTGAAACAGGTTGAAATGCTGTGAGATGGGGAAAGTCCCAAACCCTAACCCTAACAGTCACTAGTTACCGCTAATACTGGCGGTGTAATGCACTGCACAAAAGTCATGAGATCAGATTGGTGAAAACACACCACTCAGTGTGATCTAACCCATTCTCCCAAGTAAAGCAATGGGTAGCCGACAATTGCACTCAGTGTGAAGTGTGTGGGGATGTTGTCTTGCTCAAGCGTACCTCAATGGTGCCATTATGAGTCCTGGGATTCAAACCCACAACTTCCAGGGACAACTCCCTAACCACCAGGACATCAGTCATCCCAAAGGAAAGACATTGGCCTACCTACCACTGAACCAACAATGCTAAGCTAGTGCTACTGCTAGCTATTAGCTACTGCTAGTGTTGTTTGGCACTCTGCATGAGAGAAATCAGGTCAAGAACTGAAAACCACTAACCAGTTCTAGTCAAGGGGGTGTAGCCCTATTATCTAATACTAATAGTAATGCAGGACACTGGGCAACAGTAGCCAGCCTAGTTCAGAGGGAGGGATTAGTCCGTATTACTGCAGGAGGTGAGGTACTAAACCTTTCTAGACATTTATGGCTTGGGAGGCGGGGCACTAAACTGGACACCAATAGCCTATCCCACGTCAGAAGGAGGGTAATTCGACAATTCTCCAGCACAGAGGGAGGGACACTGGTGAATTCTAGCCAATAGAGATGAATAAGAGTGGAATAACCATAAAGTGTTGAGTTATTAGAGGTGGCAGGATACGGATGGGGTAAACATAGTGAGTTGAGTGATGAGCGATATGGCCCAGAGTGAGCTGCTTACTGCGCTCATTCTGCTGTCTCTCACGCGGTTTAAATGGAGGCACAGCCAGTGACAGACCAACATGTCATCCTGTCAAAAAGGGCCAATATGAGACTGAACTCAGGGTTAGTTTTTTAATCTTGTCAGCAGGCAGATTGCCTTAATGCTTTTTTTCTCTAATCTAATGTAACCGAGTAGAGGAAGGCTACGCGTGCTCCTATTTCTAGAGGATTATAGCTGGAGCTTGGATGAAGCCGAAAAAAGACACAAGACACGGTCCAGGAGAAGAATGTGCTTATTCACGCTTAATTATTCAATATTTTCTCTGCAAACGAAGCCTCATTATTTGACATTTTGATGCTCCCTCTGTAAACTCTTCTCACTCTCACGTCGGTGGAAGAATCATGAGAAATCATCCCATATTGGGAAGAGGAGAGAAGTCCAAAAAACACGAAAGTGTGCTCGTTTAATGATGCAGCCACTGACTATTTCAGGCAGAAAAGCACTGATATTGACACAAAGTGGGGCTCCTCTCTGTACAGGCAGCCAAAGGAAAAAAAAAAGAAGATAAAAATTTAAAGCATGGCCATCAATATCACAGCTAATCTCCATCTCTCTGGAGGAGGCTCGCTTTGAAGCGGGGCATTTGTCAATAGTCAACAAGCATAATTTATGGATGCTTTTCTGAAATGAGAGCGGAGATGTGACTGTGCCTTAAACCTTGTCATTATTCCTCCAGGCTGGTGGGGGCGCTATGTATGAGTCTGCATTACCAATGGGCTTGAATAGAGTTTCTCCTTTGTGTGTGTGAGTAGCTCTTACTGACCAGAAGACTAAAGGTTGTGTGTGCACATGTTTGAGTGTGCATATGTGTATATGTTTGCGTGTGTGTGTGTGTGTGTGTGTGTGTGTGTGTGTGTGTGTGTACAAATGCAACCAAATGCATGATAATGATATAAAGCTGGTTATTTAGCTAAAAGGTGAGAAAGCATAAAGGAGAGATAGAGGACCGAGAGAAAGAGAAGAGAGATGGAGAGAGAAGGAAGAGAAGAGGAGAGAGAGGAGCATGATAGAAGGAGAGAAGTGGAGCGAGTAAAGAAGAGATGGAGAGAAGGAGAAGAAGGGAGGGGGCCTGAGGAAAGTGTGTGATGGGCCGTTAACAGAAGCTCTGAGCTCTACTGCAGCACATTGCTGCGCGGTGCAATTAGCCTCTGCACTGCAGCCACAATCCTCACCTGGACTCATCTGTCTCTCTCTCTCTCTCTCTCCCTCTCACACTTTCACATACATACGTACTCCTTAGAGCAATGTTGTCCAACTTTATCTCACATATTGCATCTTGCTACCAGTAACTTTTTCTTGCCACAGAAACGAACTGTTTTCATGCAGAACCTTGGAACGACGCAATTCTAACCAATGAATCTGAAACTCAAACACTGTAGTCATGTTTACATCTTACAAGTATTGCTTTTAATTACAGTTCAGCTTCAAAAACGTCAGTGTTAATTGAACTTTGATTTTATTATACTTATTTCTGCATTCTCATTTCCGTTTAAAATACAGTGCTTTTAACCACACCTCTGATTTGTCTGTTGATCTTACATCGTATATGAAATACAGCCAATGAAGTAATGCGCAAAAGCACTTCACTTATCAAAGGTGCTACATAATTAAAGTTGAGTTGATCTGACACATCCACATGAACATAAACATCGGCATAACATTTTTAATAAGAAATGTTAGAAAACAGCACATCTACATTCGATGTTCCATGGAGAAAAGTTGCGTAGTTCCCCATTACAAGCCCTGGTTGACGGGAGGCCATCAACAGATGCCCGAGATTCATTTCAGTGTCAGCGACACTCATTTAGTGAGTTGATTGTTAAATTGATTTAATTATCGAATCCTCCTCGCTGACACTGATCAACCCGTGTTAATAAGGAGGCACCTATGCATGTAATTGGCTTTGATGCATATCAAGCTAGAGAGGCGTGCAACTCTTTAAAGGGCAAGCCTCACCAGACGGATTGAGATGCACAACGCGCACCCAAATCTGGCCTTTGAGCTGATGGATGATGACAGGCCTTGGCATTGTTCTCTTGATCTCTTTGGCTGCTTGAGTTATAGATTCTGCATGTTTATATTTGTACCATTCTGGCTTATTAGAGCACAATGGCAACATGCTTAGGATGTTTACATCAGTATTAGCCAGAGATGTAGTGGAGGATGAACACATAAACATTGTGTACGGAAAGTTTCATATGGAAAGTATTTTTATTATTCACCTGTGTGTTTTTAGAATTTATTTATTTTATTCAGATCACATGGAAACAAATCGAAGTCAACGTGTTGTTATACTGAACAGCACTGGAGACATTTCTGTGGCGTTTATATCTCCTCCCAGTCATTTTCTCCTCAACTCCTCCACACTCTGCACCCTTGTCCCATTCATCGAATGTAAATTAAGTCATAGCTGTGACTGCTGCTGCGAGTCTGTTTTTTTCCACTTGCGAGTGTTTCACCACATAAAGCATGCACAAAATACTGTTGCGTTTGGGTTAACAAAACACTTAGCGTTAGGGTTTGCTCCTTGTCTTTACCAGTTTTTGTTTTCCCAATCTGACCAGTCTACCCTGTAGTTCTCCCATTCTTCACCTCCCTACTGGAAAAGTGATTAACATGTGCATCCTCCCAAACACCCAAAAGCTAGTTACTGCATCTTTTGAAATTGCTGCAAATGTACTGTTCTTGGGCATCTCAACATGCTTGGAAGAGAAAACTAAGATCCATGTTGTCTCCTAAGAGGTGCACACATTGGGAAGCATCACACTAAGTTATGCTGTCCTTGACTTCAGGCCATGACTGGAGATGCAATGAAAAATGTGCCGATCGGAGGACCCCAGGTTTAATGGAATATTACATTGTCCCAATATTTTTAAACAAAAGCGATTAACTTATCACACTATTTTGAAATTCAATTGCAAAACAAACACTTTTGATGCCCTATTGTCATATTGTCATGAAAACCGGAGCATTTCCTTATCTCCAGCCCATTCAGACTACAGCGATTTAGATCCATCCCTTTACTTTAAAGTTTTCGCTTTTTGAATGAGGCACAATAAACAAAAGCCAGCCAGAACAGAGCTGATTTACATGTTATGGTTTTAAAGTCAAAATAAGAAACAGCCTGTGTAATTCAAAGGGATAAAGCAAGGTTGGAAAAAGGATATGAGCTCTACATTCCTGGTACTGGCCTTCAAAAACTGTCAGTTTTCTGCTCCTACTGCATGTTATCTCCTGCTACTTTACTTGCCTAACAGGACAGGTAATGGGTGTTTTTTTTTTCAGTGTGCATTGAAAATGTTCCCCATTCCAGTGCTAGTAGTGATGATGAGTAATATGGGCTTGGACATTAAGACTGAGGTAAATCAGGGGAAAGTCTCAACCCATAAAGCTGAAGGCTCTGCCTCGGTGTCTACAAGCTGCACGTGTTGGTATGCAGGCCATGCTGCGAGGATAAAGTGAGGCAAGCATGACTAAGCTCTGAAATGCCGATTACAGCACATTTTAAACAGATAGAGAACTTTTTACTTTTTCAGAGAGAAGACAAGCATGTGTGGCTAAGCCGAACACACCCGCACCTGCTGCTGCACAGACAGAGGTGGGCTGTACCCAGATCCACATACTTATGATTCCTTTTGTGGGTTTAATTTGATTCTGCTCTGTTGGTTCAGCACCTTTGCTGTCCACTCTCCTCTTGATGTCGGGTTTTATTTTATTTCGAATGGATTCTAGAGATCAGCTCCTGGGTTTTTGTTGGGCTTTGGCTTCTCCTCGAGTCATTATCTGACTAAAATAATCACACTTTCACCTGAATGTGGTTTTGGTTTCCCTCTCCAGCTGTGCGCAGATGCTTTGGCAAGTATTAAACGCTCAGGACCCATGAGTGGAGCCTCCGCACCCTGCGCCAGGGGGGTTTTCCTGGGGTGCATTCTCCCCCTCCACCTCCCAGCTCCCACGCACTGCAGAGCACCTCTCGTTAGTGGAATGTGGGTAATTAGGTTTGCAGCTGGAAGTGGAGGCGCCTCTACACCCCTCCCCCCCCCAATGAGGGTGACCTTAATAAAGTGTTGAGAGGAGAGACAGCAAGAGCGCAGAGACTCAGCATTTTCTCTGATTTGATTAGTCTAGCTGCCTGTGGGGCTGGACTAAACCTCTTTATACTGCTGTACCACCACTCCATTCCTCACCTTTCCTCACTTTCCACATTTCTACCATTTCCTCCTTCGTTCACTCTTTCTGTTCTTCTTCTGTTCTCCTTACACTCTTTCCTCTTCTCTTGATGTCTTCACAGTTTGTGTTTTTCTGTTCTCTTGTCTTCTCTTTTCTTGTCTTCACTTCTCTTCTCTTCTCTTTTCTGCTCTGCTCTTCTTTTCTCTTTTATGCTCTACAATTCTCTTCTCTTCTCTTCAATGTTCTTCTATTCTCTCCTCTTTTCTTTACTTTTCTTCTCTTCTCTTCACTTCTCTGCTCTTCTCTTTTCTTTTCTTCTCTTTCCTTCTGTTCTATTTCTTTCCTGTTCTTGTCTCATTTTACATTTCTCCTCTTGTTTTATTTCTCTCCTTTTTTCTTTTCTTTTCTTTTTTCTTTTATGTCCTCTTTGTTTCTCCTTTTCTGCTCTTCTCTTCCACCCTTTTCCACTCTAGTCTCTAGTCCTCTTTTCTTCACTGCTTCTGTCACATTTTCTAGCCCTTTTAACCATCATTAAACTGTCCTTCCTTCTCTACTTGTGTCATTTTAATTTATGCAGTTTATTCTGTCTTTCTTCCTTTTAGTCTCTTTTGTCCTCTTTCCTTATTTCTTCTCTTCTTTCTCCTTTTCTCTTCTGTCCTTTTTCTTCTCTTCTGTCCTGCTTTTGCTTCTGTTTTCCTTTGTCCTTTTCTAATCTTCCCTTTAGTTCATTTTCTCTTTTCTTCCCTTCTTTTGTTCACTTCTGCCCTCTTTCCTTCCTTTTCGTCCTGTCCCATTTTATTATCAATGGTCATGTCATATTTCTTTGTTCCTCGTTACGTCTACTTTGTCCCCCTTGCATCTTTCTCTTCTCTTCTCTTCTCTTCTCTTCTCTTCTCTTCTCCTCTGTTCAGTCTTGCCTCGCTGCATGAATTTAGTGCGAACAAGTTCTCTCTCGACTGTTGATGTGCCACCATACAGATAATGAAGAATTTAAAAAGCTGCAAGGAAAAGTTTGCATAAACGAGGGGAGCAGGCCCACCAAGAACTGGGTTACAGTCACCAGGCTCATCATCATCAAGCAGCCAAGAGGGGACAAAACTAACCACTGATTGTAGCAAAGGCCTTTTAAACAACTTTTGTTGAATTATTAATGCAGCTGTGTGTAACTCATGGCTTTGAGTCTGTGTTTCCCTGTGCTTCATCTTCTTTATTCCAAACTGCATGTGCCTTACTACAATATTTACACTGAACTTATACTAGTTATATCTCCATAGATTTCAGCTATCCATATATATATTTGAATAGCCATACCTACTACAAGTTGATTGCGATCTGGTTGGCGGACGGGGAATGATGGCACCCGATAGGGAAATGCATGCAAATAAACAATGAGATTCACTAGAGAGCCTTGCTTTAAACAAATCAACAGCCTGAGCCGTGGTGGATCAAGCACAGCACAGCACATCTGTTCTAAAAGCACAGGACCCCCTCCACCTCCCCCAAATCAACAGATGGCGCTTCGCTCAAAGAGGCAGCCATGAATGCAGGTAGAGGAGTCGAGAGTAAACAGAGCACCCAGGTAGTTTCGTATCAGGCAGCGGCTTGTGCTCCGTGTTGATGGCTCACCTTATGTGCTTAGCACTAACCATATGCAGCAGTGTTTGCTAATAGAAGCACTGTAACTCTTGGGTGATCACTGGTGTTTGGTTAATTTTTTAATTATATAATTGAACTATCAGTGAAGCTTGATAATGATCTATCATGTCAGCAGCAATCCCATTTAGACCAAAAGATGGAAACACATTGTTTAATGTCATTGGTATTTGTTTTCCTGATTTCAGCTGATCAAAACCTAACCTTGAGTTCTTTTGGTGTGCATGCGTGTCTATAGGCACCTCTCCACAGGCATGCAGGAACCATGCTGTACCTAAACCGTACCGCGATGCACAGAATTTGCAACACGCTTTGATTTTCCAGTGTATCTCAGTCCAGGAAAGGAGTTACTGACAGCAGCTCAATTCTCTCCCACAGTCTATGGCTGGTTGTCGTCCCAAAACAAAACCGTGTCCATGGAGTCGAACTAGCCGAACGTTTTTCTGTCAGAACTGCTTCTGTACAGTGGCCTTTTATTGTTTATAGTCTTGTTTGAGTTTTTCAAATTTTGCTCGGCATTCTTTAGCTGTGCACTGAAAACATAACCCAAATATAAACCCAAAGATAAATGTATTACTGTTAGATAGACACTAATCGAGAAAACAGACAGAGGTGCTTGTTCTTCGTTGATATCCCAGTTGATATCTCCATTGTTGTTGTTTTTTGTAGTTTTCTGTCACTAAATAGCTGCAGATAACCCAAATACAGAAAATTGGAACAATAATCCATTCAACATCCTACATTTACGTTTACAGCATTTAGCAGATGCTCTTATCCAGAGCAACATACATCAGTCCTCAAATAGTCCACATCTGTTCTTCATACCTGTAATGATACACTTAAATCAACTTCAGCTTTTATCCAACTTACTACTAACTTATCCAACCCTGTCAAAAAGAAAGAAAAACAAGTCAGATGTTAATACACAAGTAAGGAAAAGCAGTTAATCCGTCAAAGCGCATGTACAAACGCATTGAAGAGCACTTTAACAGCAACTCCAGGAGCTTGTGGCAGGGGATCTAGACTCTCACCGGCAGATCATGCATCTGCAGACACCTCAGACAGCCCCTCACCTGACACCCTGAACCAGTTCTTCACAACAGTGAGGTGCACAAATACCCTGCTTTCCCACCCAGCTGCAGCAGCATCAGGTCAGAACCACCCTATGCAACGTGAGGAAAGCAGCTGGCTCTGATGGTGTCACAGGAAGAGTGCTTAAGACAAGCTAGCAGAGATTTTCACCATCATCTTCAACCTTTCACTACTGCAGTATACAGTCACTGCCTGCCTTAAGGCAGCTACCATCATTCCAGTGCCCAAGAAAAACACAGTGAACTGCCTGAACGTGGCTCTACCTCCCATCAACACCAAATGTTTTGAAAGACTCATCCAGTCATACAGGGACTGAACATGGCCAAGGAGATGATTCTGGACTTCCGAAGAGCAAAGCGGTCTGAGCCCTCTACATTGATGGAGAAGAGGGAGAGAGGGTGAAGAGCTTCACGTTTCTTGGTGTCCACATCTTTGCTGACCTCACCTGGTCCACAAACATCTCTCACCAGGGGTGGAAGCAACAATCAAAGGCTGTACTTCCTCAGAAAGTTGTGTCAGGCCCACCTCCCCAAACCCTACTGACAAACCTCTACTGCTCCACCCTCGAGAGCCTCCTGACCTATTGCTGTCCAGTGTGGTCCAGCTGCTGCACAGTGGAGGGCAGGAAGAACCTGCAACTGGTGGTGAGAACAGCAGAGCGGGTAACTGGGACCACACTTACAATGACATTAGACATTTACACTGGTAGACTCCAGCCGAAAGCCAGCAACATCATTAAAGACCCCTCACACCCTGGACACTTTTCTCCCCCTGCCCTCTGGCACATGCTACATAACACTCAGGTCAAAAACCAACAGACTAAAAAAAAAGCTTTTATCCGCCCCCCTCCCCCCCCCAAAAAAAAAAAAAGACATTGTACAATATCCACTTACATGACAATATAACTGTTGACTACTACTGCATTATGTACTGTATATAGGGTTGTCTCTTTGTTTTCTTATCCTTTTGTCTGTGTATTGTTTACATTTTACATTTACATTTAAAGTGTTCTATTTATTTTCTTAATTATTATGCTGCCATGAAGAACTACCAAACTGTTTTTCATTGTTTCTGTAATATAGACAATTCTATTCTATTCTATTCTATTCTATTCTATTCTATTTTTAAGAATGTAAGTGCCTGAGTTTTTTTTTAATATATAGGAAAAGCAGGAACTCTGCAGTCTTGATGCAGGTCTTCCTCTTCTTTTGAGCAACAGAGATTCAACGCGAGCAGTGCTTGAATCTCTGAGAGGATGAGAAGTGATGCTGCTTCCTGCCGTTCTAGCCTTGAAGGCCAGTGTTAAGGTTTTGAACTTAATGCGAGTTGCTTCAGGGAGCCAGTGAAGGTTCCGTTGTAGAGGCGTAGTGTGTGAGAAACAATGAAGACTAACCTAGCAGCTGCATTCTGAATCAGCTGAAGTGAATGTGTTACCTTCAGTGGACGTCCAGCCAGTAGTGAGTTGTAGTGGTGCAGTTTAGAGATGTCCATATACTGGATGAGTAACTGTGTAGCGAAAGGGTCATGGTGAGAAAGGCTCGGATTCTTCTGATGTTGGATAGAAGGAATCTGCATGTCCTGGAGAGCATGATACCAAGATTTCTTACCTTTCTTACCTATCTTTCATATTTAAGTTCAAAATTGTCCTTGGGTTGATGGTCCAGCCAGCAGAGTCTTCAGCTGATTTTCTCTGGGTAAGTTCAAAGGAAGATCAGCCCCTTCTGGGCTGGAGATCCTACGCAGAAGTGACTCAAAGAGAATGTTGAGGTGCTGCATATAGGGTTTTGTCCGGGCTGCTGCCCAGTCATCAATGCTGATTGGTTCTTCTTCTCAATGGGGACTATTTGGGGTAGTGTATCAATCTCACTCTCACTCTTTGATAATTGGACACAAAGTTCGTGTCATATCCTTGTCATGTAATCTGAAAATCATGCTAAATGTTTCGAACAATGGAAGCATTGAAATAAATGTCTAATGTTTTCCATTTCCCAGACAGCTGTCTGTTTTCCCAGATCTACCTGTTAGATCTGGGTTAAGTTTAGTATCGGGACTTTTATTTTGAAATCGGCGTATGTTTGTGTCTTGTGTCATTGTTAGCTGTCTTCTGTTTAGTTAAAGTGATTGTGTTTTATGATTGTTTTTTGTCTGAGTGTTTGGTATTTAAGTTCAAGAGATCATGTTTTAGTTGCTGGTCAACCATCACAAATTCCGGCACGTGACCCCCTTCCTTAATGTATCTGCTGTATAGTGTTCTTCTGTTAGGCCAGTGTGCCTCTTTACTTTCTGTTTGCTGTAGAATCTGTGTTTTTGTTAATAAAAATCCACCACTGGAACCTGCACTTGTGCCTCGCCTCACTCCCTGTGCACGGCAAGACGTGACACTATCCAACTGCCTTTCTGCATATGTGATGTAGAAAAACTAAAGAAGTCAGATAAATGGAATACAGTACATGTGAAACCAGATTACTGAGCTAAAATCCAGTAACAAACTCAGCGTGGCGTCTGACTCCAGACACCCCCAGAATCTCAGTCTAGATCTGTGGCTCGCTTGACATTTCACACAAAGGATTCTGGGATTGGAGATTAATACCCAGACAAATGTTTTACAAAAAGCAAAATAGCACAGACTGAGGCATCGGGGGGAACAGGAACATATTGTGTATAATAGTATGTTTTGCTGTAATGAGCCTATCCACGTGCAATTTTTGTCATTACAGTTATAACAGCATGCCCCTCACAGCAAAGTAGTGAGAATCGTATGACTGAATTCAATAAGGCCGCAGGGCATGCTTTTATTGTCTGATTTTAGGGGTCTTATGGTGTGTGTGTGTGTCTGAGTGTGTGTACGACTGAGAGGCTGTGTGTGTGTCTTACGTCCCTGCTGCTGGAGGATTGCTAGTGATCATAGTAGCTGCAAGGTTATGTATATCAGCCCCGTTGTGGCAGAGAGCAGGAGATATGCTTTGACTGGAGGAATAAAAAATTCATGCCAAAAAACAGGCGGTATGTGAGGGGATGGGGGACCCCACATCATGCAGAGGGGTAAAACCAGGTGAGCGCTATCACCACGACTGAGTAAAAGATTGTGGAAGACAGAAGAAGAGAAAGAGACACAGAAAAGCCCTGAGCATGAATGTTTGAACCGGAGTTACTCTTAATGCCTTCTGAAATGTGACTACCTCATGTTATACAAGGGGTAAGAAAAATAACATTAACTAATGACATAACAGCATGTTGTCGCTCCCGCTCCCACCACTCCAGCTATCACTGAATGAAAACATCAACATAACTTGCTTCTGACAACTTTCGCAAGCACTGATCAGTCACTCCCCTTACTGGATTTACTCTCTCACTTTCGCTTTTGGTTTTTGGCATAAAGGTTGTCAGGGACATTTGAAAGGTTTCTGCAGATCTCATTTTTCTTTTTACTCTGCAAAGCAATCCTGATCAATCAAATTCTGTCAAATATTTCCTGCCTTAATATTCTATTTCACACTGAAAAATGTGTTCTGGTTTGAGTTCGACTTTAAAGCTCTTTTGGCCTAAAGACCTACGCGTTGTGCCGACCATGTGGGGCCTTTCATTACTGCTGTCACAAATATTTTCACGTGTGAAAAATGGTGCACTGGATACTTTTCCTACATACTGAACCCTCGAACCCCCTACTTTTCCCATTCACTAAAAGACCTAAATGCCCTGAAAGTCTTGAGTTTAAAAAGGTCAAATTAAATGCAGTATAATCAAAGCTAGTCGTTTGTGCTATAAACATAAAACGTACATATTTTACAAGTGCAGTCATTTGCATATGGAGTGCATAAGTATTTTGTTCAGTGACTGTAGAACATCAGGACAGGTGAAAAAACAGCAGCAGAAAACACACAAATGAATGTGTTGGTTATATCACTTGCAGTTGGACGAATGGGAAATCATTGCTCAGTATCAAACCAGTTGAGCCAAAATACACAGTCCTGGACGATTCTCTTGTCATGTTTTGATGCATATATATATGTCAAATTACAGATAGATATACACAGCACTAGTTTCTGTGACATTGTTTTCCTTGCAATAAAACTGCTTTTACTTTAAGCTTTCTGACTTTAATATGTTACATTTGTATTTGATACATACTGAAAAGCTACATGTTCCCAAACTTTTGAAGGACGGCGTAGAGACTAGATTACAATGCTATTAAAACCAACATTACACGACCACACTCATCTGTGGCAGAACGAACCATTTGAACGCCTGTAATAACTTTCAAATCCAAATCTGCAAATCTCTTTTCATAGACAGCTGGCCGTGTGAGTCACGGTGATTGGAGTGAGCAGCAAGGCGTCGGCCGCTTTGGACTCGGCGCAGCGGAGCCGCTTTCTCCTTGATAAATGATACTAAAGTGAAAAGTGCTGAGCCGACTGTACAGTGGGAATAGATCGTATTCTGCAGGGTTAACCTTGAATAAGGGCGTCCTCGCCATCTATTTCTGTCTTCATATGCACGCCTTTTTCAGCTCAATTCACTGCCAATTCTTTGCTGCCACAATGCTTAGCGAAACAAAACGTTCCCAGAAAAAAAAAGAAGAAAAAAAGAAAAACATCCTTCTCCAACCGCTGTGCCACTTTATCAGGGCCTGAACCAGGACAAGTAATTCTCCAATCCGCTGCATGGGAGAGGGCATGGCGGATTTGCATGACGCAATCTGAATAAGGCTAAGGCTGTGTTCACATTACAGAGTTGAATTTTTTTTTGGCTTTTGGTTTTTTTTGCTGTAAATTGATACAAATTTCCAGATAGCTGTATTTTTTTCCAGACCTGTGTTGAACCACTTTATATATTTACGCATATATACTTGTAACTTAAACACATCCTTATTAATACAGATGCTGATATGAAAACATGCAGTATGAACAAAACAACACGAGAACAGTAAGGTCTAACATAGCCCCTATTTCTCAGTTAATTGAGAAAAATATATATTATGGGGAGTAAACTTTAGTTATATTGCTAGAGAGTAAAATGTAGTTGTCAATAGGCAGGTCTGGGGGCTCCGAAAAGAAGTAAAAGCAAATTACAATTCATTTTGATGGTTAAATAATTAAACAGGGTTACGTGTTTGCAATAACAGATGTAGGCTTGAGAGAACACTGCAAATTCTCAAACAGTCTTAAATGAAAACACTTTGCTAACAAAAACATGTTTGTGGGCTGTAAGTATTTCCCCTGTGTCTTCATTGCTGACTGGTTGTGAAGGATATGATATCCAAAATGAAAGGTATTCTATCTATTCGCTAACTACCACAATGCGTACATTCATTAAGGTTCAAAACAGATTTTTTTTTTCTTAGTGCGCATTAGTGTGACAAGTATCCGAATGTGTGGCTGATGACGCCTATGCAAATGTCACATTCACAGATTTGCAGACACAGGAGCATGAATCGTCCTGGGCTGCTGATGTATTTGCACTACAGATGACAGCAGAGCTACAGAAACATAAACCTTACGTTTAGCAATAAGCGGATTTTCTCTCTGAGCTGAACAGTCTTTAGTATTGTGCATGGCTTCTTCAGCTTTTGATGACTCATCACACATCTGGGGGTGTTATGGAGTGCAAGGCATACATACCATGCGGTGCTTATATGAAGATATTTAGCCAACATTTCCATGAGTGGATGAACATATTTTTACAGCTGTGCAAACCCACAACAGAAGCATCTGCCACTTATTGTAGCCAATAATATAGTCCCGCATTCTATTCGGCATAATGCTTTTAGCTGGTTACAGTATATTGTAGTTTAAGATGCAGCAGTGTGGGATTATTTGTTGTGGTACTTGAACTGACAAATCTGTAAATACCTTGTATCTAGAAATGTCTAATTTCAGACATCTATAGCGTATAAACCCAGGCTTGATCAAAACCTGTGGAATCATACCAACTGTTCCAATGTTGCATAAAGCAGAAGAAGACTAGAAATCGGTTTTAAAGGGGTGGTATAGGCAGGAGCTGCTTTAAAGGTGGAGAAAGTACTCTATGTTTAGCTGGAGTGCCAGCAAATATACAGCGCTCCAGCCCACTCCACAGTAAGAGCAAGCTTATCAGATATTCCAGCTTGCTTAAAGGTCAGATCTTTAATGTCTGTACTGATGTATAAACAGGGATGCCTAGGTGGGGAATGTAGAAGAGTGTTGCATAAAAAAATGGAATAAATAAGGAAATAGCAATGGATTCCATGCATAGCAGGTCTTTAAGAATCAATGAGCATAAATGGTCAAATGATAATAATCATCATGAGATTACTCAGGCCTACAAATACCCCACACCACAGTCACAAATCACACCCTACTTGTATTCGGTAAACTTTTCCTGGTCCATTTCCTCGAAGCTGAGCTTTACCATTCTCTATTGATCTTTGGATTCAGTCCAGTGCTCATTTTTCTCCTGCTCTACTGTTCTGAGGCAGCCGAGGAGCTGCAGTCTCCTCTCCTGTAGAAACGGAGGGCCAAAAACAGCTTCAGCTTTTTTTTTTAACAATCTCTGACTGTCGCCCGCTCCAGAGAGAGAGAGAGAGAGAGCGAGAGCAAGAGCGACGGGGCTATCGGGTCATCACTTGCTTCTGCTCTGCCAGACACAGTCAACAGACGCAGATCATCTGAATAGGCCTCATTAACACTTAGCACTTCCAGCCAGACCAGATGTCACGCCAAACCTATTTTCATACAAATTCAGCTAATTAATTCGCACGCAAAAAAAAAAGAAAAAAAAGGGAGAAAAACCATGCTCTTCCTTCAAGAAGGAGATGTGGAGAAGACGGTTGTAGCCATATTTCCATTTCCATTTCTTCTTTAAGAGGAGTGGAGCATTCATAATCTGGTTTGTCGGGATTAAAGAGAAAAGGGGGAAATCACCATCACAATGAGCGGCAGCCGCAGATCTTTTTCTGGGCTCATGAAATATGAAAAGGCGAGGCGGGCTGAATCAGAGACGGCAGACAGCACTCTGAACCCCCCCCCCCCCGCGTAAAAAAGAAAGGATTTCGTCCTGAAACGCCGCCAAGACTTAATCATCTGTAAAGAGAAATCATTTTCAATTACCTCATGGCCAAAGCTTCCAGTGTTTTGAAGTCTCTGTGTACGTATTGTGGGAGGGGTTGTTGTTGTTATGATCAACCACACCCGGCGCAATAGCAGTTATGAGTAACTTATTAAATTAGGACTCCTTTATTTAACCCTCTGGTTAAATAAAGCTTGTTCGTGGCCACTTTTGGCCAACTGAAACCCATGAAGACTACATTTTTAAATTTCTTGTTATTTACACTGTTAAATCATACAATTTAGGTTCAAATGCTTTCATTCTAAACTCAACACTTGAGAAATGTAGTTTTGTGTGTTTTTTTTTTACCAGTTTATGTCATTTTTTCATTTTTTAGCCAAGCGAGCAATTTTCTAGAATATTTTATATAATGGCCATATATTTATATATAATTTTTAAACTGGGGCCAAAAATGGACATTATCTGGTAGAAAACACTAAAAACTACATTTCTCTAATGTTGAGTTTAGAATGAAAACATTTTAGCCTAAATTGTATGATTTAAATTGTCATGGGTTTTAATTGGCTAAAAGTGTCCATGAGGGAATCGAGTGTTAAAAATGAATGTATGGAATACATTATTGATATTATGGAGTATATTACTGGTTGAAGTTGAGGTTACAAATGAAAAGGTCTGAAAGAACTCCACCTTTCCTTGCACTGGATTAGCACAGCTAAAATGGTCCAATAAAGCGACTGAACTGGACACAAAAGGCCCACAAGCGGACCAGAAGGTCAAATGCAGATAAAAGTACTTACAAAACTTATGTAAAAATCCCCAAAATATACAACATACCTACATACTCAAGACTCAGGCCCATCTATCAGCTCAGCATGTGCTAGTCCCGCACTTGGAGTTGCAGGTTTGGTTTGTTAGAGCTTGCTAGGAGGATCTAGTGGCAGATGTTTTGTTTAGAGGTGTGAGGTGTGCACTGCAGGACAGCTTTTGCTCTGTTTCAGTCTTCAACCCAGACACACTGTATGTAAAGTGCACACAAAAATCACCACACGTTTCAAAATCTTCCCTTTCACGACTGTCTGCGTTTCACACATATTCATAAGGCATTTTTTTGAGTCTAGCAGAAAACATGCCACTGGCAAACATGTCATTCCTGCACAACAACAAACTTTTCAGAGCGAGGGTAGTCACACTCTCCAGTTTCAAAAATTAATTTTTAGCTGGAAGTCGTTAGGGGCAATAATTCACTCTAGTGAACTAAAGGAACTGAAGGCTCTGTTTTTTTTTTCAGCCATCCTTGGACTAAAAGTCCAGGAGCTGAACTAACAGAACAGAATGAAACTGAACCCTCAGTATACGCTACCAGTCAAAACTTTGGACACTTCTTCTCATTCATTGTTTTTATTTTTTTCTACATTGCAGATTAATATTGAAAACAAACAAAATGATGAAGGAACACATGGAATTCTGCAGTAAAATAGAAAGAGTTAAAGAAACCAGAATCTGTTCTGTAATAAGGGAATGATGGACTGTTGTTACTTAGTGAAGTGGTTCTTGCCATAATGTGGAGTAGAACCGTAGTGGAACAGGATCACTAACTGTGGAGCAACCCGACCCTCACAACTGATGATCCCACACACATTAAGAAGGAGAGAAACTCCACTAATGAACTCTTGGCGAAGACACCTGTTAATTAAACACCATTCCGGGTCGATTCCAATTGAAAAAATGAGTGTGAAAGCTGTCAGCAGAGCAATAGGTGATGTTTTCAAAATTAATCTACAATGTAACCAATAATAAAAACAAAGAAAATCATAGAATGAGAAGGTGTGTCCAAATTTGTGACTGGTAGTGTACACCCACCCTCTCCCACCCCTAAACGGTGCACAGACATTCTCAGCACTGCAGTGTCATTGACTCATGGCATGTTAGTCTGTGTTGTGCTGTATTAGGCACTACACCTCACCTCAGGCAGGTTCAGGTCAGCTTATTAGAAGATGTTGTTGGTGAGGGCAGGGCAGGTCTGCTGCATTCAGACTAAAAGAATTACAGAAACATTGTGTGCAAAAGACTTTTTTATAGGCTCTCTAAATTACTAGTCCACCTTCCACCCTCTCTATCTCTCTCTCTTACTGTCTCTCTCTCTCCCCTTCTCTCTCCCTTTCTCTCTCCCTCTCCCTCTCTCTGTCACACACACACACACACACACACACACACACACACACACACACACACACACACACACACACACACAC
>JBBPDC010000141.1:2951289-2965050 GCA_037974485.1 Hemigrammopetersius urotaenia
GACTGTCCCCTGTGGTTAGGAAATGGAAGTCGCTTTGGATAAAAGCGTCTGCTAAATGCCATAAATGTAAATGTAAATAAACAGATGGGTAATTATACATCTACAATATGTACCTATATGGTAAAGGGTGCTAAAGCATTTCATTATGTGTAATATCTTATTATTGTGTGCAATATCTTATCATGTGAAATATCACTACTTTTGTCAAGATTGGCAGAACAACATAATTTTTATTGGATTTATTTAGACTTTATATTTTGTATTGTTCTTATCTTTGTGTCTGTGTGTTTCTATATAGTCAAAATATAAGCAATATTCTAAGAGATTAAATGACCCTGATTTGATAAAAGCAGCTGTTATTATTGTACATTTTCCCCCAGTATATTATAATGAACAATTTCATAGAAATTGTATCCTGAATTGTGCCGAAAAATCTCATATTAAACCTGTTCTTTGTAGAAGATGTGTATATATTTTTACACATAAAATCAAAACATCACTTTAACAGGGCGTTTCCATACATCCCCAGTAGTTACGTTACTGTTCTAAAAAGCCACTTTGTAATCAGTGTGACTGCGGTTCACAGATACTATATAAAGCAGAAGTGTTACGTAGTCCTGTTAGCTAATACTGATTGTTCGCTGATACTATCGTGCATGACTAGTTAAGAAGGAAAGGCTGAACAAAACTCCATACTCGCTCCCTGCCGCTCCCCTCTAGTCTCCCAGAATGCTCGGCAGCTGAATCGATTTAGAAAATAATGAAGTACACGCAGCGTGCTATCAGGAGGCCTTGGCCCCGGAACGTTCTGTTTCTTTTCCAAATGTTACTGGCAGCAGTTTTGAGAGGCAAAGAGGATAGAGGAGGAGGGTTTGAAGGCCCGGCGGACTCACACAACACCTGCCCTTACCTACAGTCTCTGCATCCCTTCTCTCTATCTCTCTCTCTCTCTCTCCCCCACTTTTTTCTGGACCCTGCAACCTTTGAAAATAAATGAGGCATATGGGTCAATATTCACACGCCAGAGTTAAAGAGCCGATTCAGGCTCCATTTAAAGCTTAAACAGAGCAGGTAGCATCGAGGTGTTGTAGCGAATCTGCAGTGCACCTTCTGCCCACTACAAAAGCACCGGAAACACAAGAAAGGAATATAAATGAACTTTATGATGGATAGCCCATTTTGTCTGTGCACAAACTCTTTTTTTTCCATATTGTATCACCACAAAAGAATTTTACGAACTGTGGTCACTGCATCTTAAAAGCGGCGTTATTAGCCATAGAAAATGTAATGTGGGGGAAAAAATCAATGAGGATCAGGACAGGACATTTCTCTTTAGAGCGGAAGATCTGAAATCATCGATGGGACTTACAGCCATTCAACAGCTTGTCAGGCTAGAAAGTTGCTCCCCCCCCCCCCCCCACACACACATTTCCTGTCTATCACAAACCCGTCCGGAAAGCACCAGCTTCATCAGCAGTGAAACGATCCTGTTACACATGGTAGGCACTGGCCTGCATGACCTTGACCTTCTGAGCCCTCAGCAAATCTTTCTGCAGGTTCGTATTGCTCTTAGCTTGAAGGAATCATCTGTTTCCTGATCGCTTAGACAGGACTGTCTGTTTTGTCTCAAATTGGTGTTGCTACAGTTGTGTATCTACGGGTTTATGGGCCATAAAAAATACTGAATATTAATTCACTATTCTTATGACCTGTCTATGCACCCAGTGCACTCCGCTCCATCTACTATAATCCATGTTAACCTTGCATTTAAATAAGATAAGAGAAGATAAAGATAAGATGAACTTTTATTAGTCCCACATGTGGGAAATTTGCATTGTTAGTGCAGAAAGTGGACAGTACATATGTATATCGCGTGGATATGTATGAATATATATGTTCCATATATATTTTTTCTTAATAATTTTGCACTGAAATGCATGAAAAATTAAATATTTTCATCAAAAAACTGTAACAAGGTCCACATGTCACAAAGGCAAAAAAAGCAAAAAAAGTGAAAAATTATTAGTTTGGTTTTCTGATAAAAAATCTGCGATGGACTAAAACCACAACTGCTGGACGGCGTTAACGTGGGGGTTTACTGTATATCTTTAATATGTAAGAACACTGTTGATAGATATACAGGTACATAATGGAGTGATAGGCAGAAACAAGATGAATTACACATTTATGAATTGAACATTTTACACAGTAATATTCCACCCCAAAAATTGCTTCAGAAAACTGCACTCAAGACAAATATTTCACATAAGAGAAACTACCATCAATTCCATGGTTTGTGTGTGTGGCATGGTATAATAATTATCATCCTTTTTGTTAAGGAAACAAGTAGAGAAGTTCTGTTGATACAGCTTCTGAACTGCAGATTCCATCTAGGCCATGTTTTTTTCTATATCTACTTATGAGATATAATGAGATAATCTGCAGTTCTGTGTACGGTCTTTTGTATTTAGCTCTATGTTTGTCACTGTTTGACATTAAAGGTAAACATGTTAGATGTTAAAATCTATATAAGGGCAGCTGTGTTCAGGTGGTCATGGGCTGCAAGCTTAGTACGGCTAACCTCTGAGGTACCGTCCCCACACACTGCAACCCAGGTGCTGTGTTCCTGGCCGCACGCTGCTTTTTACGATCACATGATGATATTTAAACACTAAGCTAAACTGTAGACCTCTAAGGGCTTTGTTGGGAGAGAGCGAGAAAAAGAGAATGGGATTTGGTAGCCGAGAGACAACAAGAGACAAAAAAACTATTAAAGAAAGGTCAATGATAGAAAAGGCATGTTTAAGATAGATACAGAAAGAGAGAGAGAGAAAGAGAGAATGAGAAAGGAAGAAGGCGAAATGGGCGAATTTTATTACGTGCTCTCAGTGGGACGTGCAGAGAAGCATCTATCATGGCGGTGGGCTCTTCCAGACATGATTAGCTCCATGGCTCTGGGCAAACACGGCATGCTGAGGAGGTTTCCTCTCATTACAGAGCCCTCCAGTTCCTTCCGTCTCTCTCTCTCTCTCTCTCTCTCTCTCTCTCTATCTCCCTCTCTCTCTCTATCTCTCTCTCTCTGGCTCATTCACCTCCGTTAACCCCCCTCCTCCTCCTTCCCCAGGCAGAGTCAACATTTCCCGCACCGTCTAATGTACTCCATGCTCACTGTAGTGCTGCCGCTGAGGATAAAAAAAAGAAACAAAAAAAAAAACCCCGAAAGGACCATTAAGTCTCACCTCTGGCTAATTTGCTTAATTTCAGCAAATGACGCCTTTGGCCTCCGAAGTGTCTTTAAAGTGGGATGGATCTTATTATTATCTTGCGCTGCTGCCTGAGGGCACCTTGCTGAGCAGAGCTGTATTAAACCCAGCCTGCTCAAATTACGCGCATCAGTGTGTGGCCTGCGCTGCGCAACGCAGCTCAGTGGGCTTTACTACCCTAAACAGCAGCTTATCACACGCTTATGAAAGTTGCATAAGAGACTCATAAACATGGCATCTACAGCTACACAAACACAACAGTTCGACAAAGACTTGAGGTGTAAATAACGGAGCAGGATGAGATTTCGCCTGTGTGTGTGTGTAAGCTTGGGAAGCTGTTATACTGCAGATAAAGGTTCAGGATGACTATACTGTGATTCCAGCACTCTACAGAGGTTTGAGAGCTCTCTCTTTCTCTCTCTTTCTCTCTCGCTCTCTTTCATCACTTGCTGCCTTTCATCCAATGAGCCTCTCTGTCCATCAGCCGTGGTCTGTCACTCAGGAAGTGGAGGGTAGCAGAGTCGGGCCGCAGCGGAGGACCTGTCAATCAGGGGACTGGAGCAGCGCTCGCCTTTGACTCCCCATCACGGCTTCCCAGGCGCCGGAAAGTTGTTAGTGTACAAGCAGGGCTGATAAAGGGCAGGTGGTGCGGTACAGTGCGGTACATAGAACAGCGTGTTCAATGGGGAAACAAGGAGGTCGGTCGATAGCACAGAACAAGCTACTCTTTGGCCATTTTGGCCAGTTGTTCAGTTCGGTTCAGTTCCATTCAGTACAGACATCATTTCTGAAGAAAAAACTATTGGCCCACAAACACAGAAGTGTTTTCTCTACTGAAATACAAAACATATATACGTTCTTAAATATTATCTTAATAAAGTCTAGCAGATGATTATATTTAATTAATAAAGTCTAGCAGATAATTATATTTATTGTAATTATGAATATTATGATTGTTAACAGAGTCATTTTCAATTTAACTTGCAGTTTACCGAAAAAAACAATTTGCAAGAATGGAAGTGGATGTAAAAATACTAAAGGGAACAAGAAGCAGACCCAGAACATGCTAGAGCACACAAAGGTTAGAATGCCGCACAAACACAGGAATACAACAATGCACAGCTAAAGCAAGGCTGAGCAATGGGATATATGTACACTAACATCTGACAAGGGACATCTGGGCAAGATTACAGAGGGAGGGGCTAAAAACTTGGGTGGAGGTGTTGGGAACAAAAACCAAAACAGAAGCACATGATCATACATGAAGGAGAAGGAACACAAAATATAAGATATTTATGTTGCTTTAATTAGGTCTTAGACTTCACCACCATCATTAGGAAGAGATTGTGGAATCATGGAATCAACTAATCTTACTTTTAAATGGGTGGGACCAATACAATGAGAAAAATCATCACTCTAGGTCTTCTGGAAGTCCTACATACATCGCTGACTGTGAATACAACCAGCAGCCCCAGTGGAAACTGTAGCCAGAACAGGTTTGCAGGTTTTGTCTATCTGTTATTATTATTCATTGGATGCCAACCAACACACTAATGGGAGAAATTTGACAATACTGATAATATCGGACATAGTGCTATCAGTGTAAGACTAATGGTGACACTCTATGTTCGAATAGCGAAAGCAAGTGCTACTGACTTTCCCTATCTCTCAGACAACAGCATTAATTCAGGTCATGCTTCAAAAACAATGTCGGTGGATTCATTCTGTAGGTGGGGGGGTTGGGGGTGGGGGGTGGGGGAGAATGCGCATTATGGAAATCAATGCTATAGTGCCTAAATGGATATTGATCGCTTGTTGTGATCCAAGAATGAATACATTTAGATAAAATAATGCCTTTTGTTGGGAAAAAAAAGGAGTCTGTCGTGATGGGAGATGCAGTCAGGAATCTAAAACAGGGCTCATGTACACTTGAATGCTATCAGTACAGGTGAATGCCAAAAAACTCACCTTTAACTGTTGTTGACTAAAACTCAAAAGCTCTGATTAATTTTTAAAACTTATTTTAAAAACTGCGTTTTGTATTCTGGGACAATATTATATTTTATTTCAAAATATTCTGACAAATTTGTTTATTTATTTTAACTTGAAACAGAACTGACTCCTTTTGTCTAATGCAAATGTTGATGATGTGAGTTGTTAGATGATGGTGTAGCTCTAGTAAAACATCCTGTTGAACAATATCAATTAAAACTCCTGGTTCTCAATTGTGACAACACGCCACAAATCAAAAGTTCTCACAATAAGCGCACTGCCACACTGTCGAGTTTGTCCCCAAGCCTGCCAGTGCCTGTTTCAAATCCTTCACACAGTCCATAAACACAAGCAGAAGAAGGAACTGACATTTGAAAGCTCAGCCGCCACCAGCTGTGCCATTTTGAAACTCTGTCTTTTCCAGAGTTTAGAAATGGCAGCTGATATCGCTCACTCGCGCTCTGCACAGCCGACACACACCGCCTTGGAGAGAAGTGAAGCGAGAGGCTATCAAGGAAGATATAGAGTCTGTGACAGCCAATAGAAGGCTGAGTTTAAGATTGAACTTTTTTCAGGATGTTTAGGTTCTGACTTTGTTAATTCCAACATCAGGCCAAATAAAGTACGTTGTTACCCTGTCTTGAATCTGTATTTACTGATCTAAAGAAGAAAAAAGAAGCAGGATTATATAAAGAAGTTGCCCGTACGAACCTCCAGCACCTCAACAATCTATATTCATGCTTATAATGAAGATGGCTGCTAGATAATTAGAGATCCTGTAGGGTCAGAAACACTTGAGTGAGTCTATTTGAGATTATCAGAAGACAGCCTGAAATCAAAATTGTGCCTTATTTGTATAATAAGACTGAAAACACTGAAAACATCAATATTTGGAATGAAATTTGATTGAAAAAAGTGACTGTATGGCACTAACTCTGGAAGGCATGTATGATTTAGGACTGGGTTGTTTATATCGGTAGAACACAAATCTGAAGTAGTATTATTCTCCTCGATGCATCGTGTCCATGATGCATATTATCACATATTAAAATAGTGATATCACAATATTACAATGCATTGTTACTCACCTAATTCGTTTATGTATATTATAATATATAACATATATTATATATTCAGGGTGTTAAGCAATTTTAAAAATTGATCTAATTATTTACCAGGTCTCTGATTAAAGGATCTCAATTAAATCTAAATTAATCACACCATTTTTTTGCTGTGAAATATGTATATATATAGCAATTCGAATCTGTTTATATGTTCTCCCATTTGGTTTTCTCTGATTTTGACCAGTGGTCTGTTCTGATCGTGCCTCTTGTTGCTTTGGCTGTTGCTTTTCTTATGAGTTTTCTGTTTTCTGAGTGTTTCTTCACCATACACTTTTTAAATAGCTTTTGGTTTCTGGACTGTGACCAACTTTTCTCATCCCATTTCTGATTTCTCTGCTAACTGCAGCCATCAGATTTCTGAAGCCTTTTAGTCGACTCCAAAGGCGTCAGCAGGTGTGGACGTAAAATGTCTGAACTCAGAGCAGCATCCTGCTAATCTTCACATCATCGATTTACTGTTTGTGAGTGTCTGCATGTCAATGCGCCAAAACAGGAAGAGTCAATCGAGGTGAGTATTTCTAGTGCTGGCATTAGTGCGTTAGTCTTTCTCTCCATCCTTCTGTCTTTCCCTCGCTCGCTCTTTCTCTCTCCCTCTGAGCTTCTGCCCTTGTCACACTTGTCAAATGCCTGTCAGTGTTCATTTCTCTGCTGGAGGTGAAAGCGTCGCACAAACAGTGGCTGACATGACATGGCCGGTGTTAAGTGACAGAGGGTGTCACACTGCGAAGGAACAGGACCTTCTCGTCCGCAGCTTTGGCTCTTTAATAAGACTGACCTCTTGCTGTCATGTAGCCTTGGCTGGATGAAAAGGTACAGAGAGAGGAGCTCCACGTCACTCATGCTGCCTCAGTTACATTCACGCTCCGTGGAACTTGTCGAGACATCACAGCGCCCACACTCCTAAAAATGAAGGTGTCGCAAAGGGTTCTCTGAAGCAATGCTGTTGAAGAACCACTTTTGGTTCCATTCAGACCCTTTCAGTGTGAGGAACTTTTTACGCTCGAATCACACCAATATTATCATTGTTAAGGTTTCTGGACATATATGACCCGATCTGCCATAATGAGTCGAAAGTCTGTGTTCTATTTTTTGAGATACATTTTTCTTTTTTGGTCTTATGCGATCTTCAAAATTAATCTCTCCAAGTTTCATCTTAGAAATAACTGGGAAAATGTACTTAAATGGCTATTTAGTCTGAGTTGTAGCTCTCAAATCTTACAAAAGAATGTCCAAAATAAGTGCTGTTTTTGCCTTTTCAGTTGCCAATAGGAAGCCCTGTTCACAGCCTTGTGTCCGCCCACCCCTCGACAGATTAGCAGTGTTCTGTGTAGCCTAATGCGTTTTTTTCAGAATATCTCCTCACAAAGATTGTGTTTTGGGTCAACATCATCGAAGTCGTTTGTGAGGTGTGTTGTGTGATTGCTGTTTGGTATAATGTCATTGTCAAAATAATGTAAAATAGCTAAAGCTTAAACTCAGTGGACGTGTCCAATCTGCGCTCTCCTGCTGCCAGAAAGACTGAATCAAGTTGGTCGATGAGTTCTTTGGCTCTAGTGATGTGTCTTCAGTCTGATTTAATATATTTTTCTAAGTATCTAAATGCCTGCAGTAAAATGTTGTTGTTGAATACTGGGTGCGTCTCTTTGAATGCTATGGATTGTTAAAGATATCACCTAAAAGCTGACAAAAACTTTAAATGCAAATGTTTTACAGTTGGAAAATGGTGCGGTGTTACCATCAGTCAAACGATTGTAACTTGACAACCGTTTATGATACAGCTTTGACCAAGATATAATTTTAAAGCTTATTTTTACTTTTAATGATCCCACAGCCTCAATTTTGAATTTTGGGTCACTGCGACTCATTTTGCCAGATCAGGTCACATATTGTTGACTCTAGTCCATGCAGGTTATGTATGTAGACTAATCTCTAAAACAGCTCACTCTGAATTTATTGTTTTATTGTTTTTTGGTGATAAAAAATGGATTGTATCACCAAAAAACAATCCAAGGTTTACTATATAAAGCGAGGCAGGAAACGGCCCATGTAGAGTGAATTATGTTGGTGGTGCATATAAAACCACACAAATGTCATAAGCAGACTTCAGAAAGAAAAGATGAAATGTAGGATACAGGCCCTTTAAAGGGCCTCCACATAAGACTCCATACCAATCAAAGGTACAACCAAGCCTTCATACATGAAGGTCAATTTATGGAAGTCATTTTTTAGAAACAGTAGTAACACAGGGTTTTTCTTACCCAGTCCCATTTAATAGATAGCTAACATGACTGATGGTGATGAATTAATCCGGAATAGCTGAACCATGGGACCGATCCCAGCCACGACCATATGGTGACATCATTTAATGTTACATGAAGAGGGCATTCTAAATGACACTGTTAAAAATACATGATGTATAAAGCATGAGATGGCGACTAAATTGATTTCACAGTGCTTGACGATCAAGGTGGCGATCTCTATCAACGTGACTTCCATCTCGCCTCTTTCCTTGGGCCGTTCCTGGGGGGATACGGCTTGTAATTGAACACTCATCATCTAATTTCCCCTTCTCACTCAGTCACTCCCAGTAATCGCAGTGACCTTGCATTCAACCTTCGCATCACACTCAGGCTATACATACGGGCAGAGGCTCGCAGACCTGGCACACGATTCACAGAAGTCCTTGCAAAAATATCCCGTTCTTGACAGGTTCTCTTGAAACTTGAACGCGTTACATACATCAGCAGCAAAGGAACTCAAGAAACGCATCACAAACGGATCCAGCTGAGACATTTATTGGTACACATTAGAGCAGATTTAGAGCTAACGCTATCTCTTGCCTGAGCAGTTTGGTGTTGCTGGCAGTGCAATGCTGTGGACTAAATCTGGAACTTCAGCCATTAACATTCTGCTTTATTTCTGTAATCTGCCATTTCCAACAGAAAGCAGCAATGAGGGCTTTTATTGGACGGGTGTAATCCTATACCACCTCTTAGTGATTTTCTCTGTCTCTCTCTCTCTGCTGTTCATACAGGGGTGACAGGCGAGAGGAAGATTTACATTAACTGACACATGATCTCTGTAGAAATGACCTGACAGTGCAGACAGAGACGGAGGCAGAGACAGAAAGACCACGCTGCATCCCTCAACCACAGCGGCGCTTCCTTAAAAAGATTCTTTTTATATGTGAGCGCATCATGCTGTCATGTTGAAACCCTGTCATTCCACTTTTTTTTTCTTTTTTCACTCCATTTGAAAATGGTCCAAAATGACTTCGAATAAGTCAAGTACATATATATATATATATATTTCTTTCTTTTAACACTGCCAATATTCAACCTTGTAATAGACTGTTATATGCATGTTTTTATATTTATATATACATATATGTACATATATATAAATATATATGTATAACTCAGTATAACATCTTTGTTTTTGTTCCATCCAATTCCACCGCTGACCTACTCTGGTCTTGACGTCTCTGCTGGGCAGAGGTGCTAATGAAGCATTAGCCAAGGCAGAGGACAGGAGTCAAGGTGGCTGGAGCTAGAGCCAAACGCTCAGCGCCTCCAAACGGCCCCGAGCAACAGGAGTTCACGAGGAGGGCCGCGTGGAGGTGCATGCTGGGAAATGAAGTAATTCTCTGAGCTGCGGGTCTCTGAGGGCAAAGACTCGCCTCAGGCTGACTGCGCACATTCCCATGAAGGTGACACTGGCATTCCATTATCACTTGACTCATTTAAAAAATGAGGGGTCGGGCATTGGGGAACTGAGCATTCGACCACAGATTCATGTTTATGTGCATGAATGTCAAACGTTCATTGTGGTGTTATTTCTCTTTCTATGTGTTAAGCTGCCATGAAGAGGAGGTGAGTTTGAAAGCGAGGAAGGAGCATACAGAGCCAGTCAAATGTTTGAACACATTTTCTGTAGAAAAGGGCTTTTCATGTTTGCCATATAATAACGGCTAATAATTTCTATGAATTAAATAAAAATCAATAGAATGATCAATATTTGGTGTTGGTTGGAAACAATATATTTAGATGGTAACATACATATATACAGTGTTGTGCCAGTTCACACTGAAAAAAAAATGAACTAATTCACACTAATTAATTTTTTCAATTTTGAACCATGTTCACAGCCCAAAAAATTAACTAGATCACGAAAAGTAAACAAACCTGATTTCTTAATAAAACTGAGGCGTTCGAAATCATAGCACCAACCATGCTAGCCTGTGATGTGTCCTGCGCTCTAAGAGATGATGCTTTGTGGTGAATCAGAAGAGCAGCTGCCCTCTTCCTTTTTTCCTTCCGTTGCTCAGCTCTCTTTCTCTGTGGCTCAGCTCTGCTCACAGCAGAACTTTGTTTTGATTGGCAGCATGGCGGCCTTGTGGCCAATCACACATATATATGATCATAGGCGGGGAAACTGCAATCAGCAAGTGTAAAACGTGAGCTGTGTTCAGTCTCGCGAGGGGCGATGGCCTAGTGGTAGGATACTTGCCTCTGGACCAAAAGGTCACCACTGGGTCCTTGAGTAAGACCCTTAACCCCAAGTTGCTCCAAGTCGCTTTGGATAAACACGTCTGATAAATGCCATAAATGAACGTCACTCACGTGCACATTCACTATTTGTGAACTGAATTCATTCTGTTCAGCATTAAAAAAAAGTAGGAATGTGTTCAATGAACGTGTTTGAGCACAACACTCTTTATTTAGTGAAAGTTTTCACCATATATGTGTTTTGATATTTATGGCCTATTGGCCCAGCTCTAATAGTCATGCTTTGCCGCTGCTATTTTCCAATTTTTAGAATAATAGTAAAGATATTAAAAATTAGGGAAACAAGATATTTGCAGTGATGAAAAAAATCGACAAATCAACAAATCAAAAATGTCTCAACTTTTGATCTCCAAAGCAGCTTCTCTTTGAAAACCAAGGAAAAATACCCAAATTATCTATGTTAATTCATACATACACAGTAACTATTTATATTTTTATATCCTTTTTTGTTTGAGTGTCACAGTTTTCCTACCGTATTACCATGCTGAATGTCATAGCACACATTAGGCTGAATGCCATGAGGAAGTTATGCATGCATCATTCCAAGACAGCTTTCAGCTTTAGAAATCTACAGGAGTCATTTAGACACAGTCTATTCACCCAGGTTTAAGGGTCCATTAGGTAGCTTCACCATGATGTGTTAAAATATTTAGCAAAGTCAACTTTTAGCAAAGTCAATTTGATGGGGTTCATTGTAAAATGAATGGTACTGAACTGTGCGATTCTGTTGTCAAGTTCACATGTTCCATTTAGTGCTATATGGGGTTTTCATTAGTTGTCAGTTATAATCATCAACATTAAAATAAATAAACACTTGAAATATATCAGTCTGTGTGGAATGAATTATACATTATACAAGTTTCACTTTTTGAATGGAATTAATGAAATAAATAAACTTTTTGAAGATATTCTAATTATATGACCAGCACCTGTATAGTTAGAGACTTATTCATCTAAATGAAACTATATATGTTTGTAGTCTCACATGGCTAATTTGGAATGAGAGACTTGCGTAACTTTGCACTAGTGCCCCCTAGAGTGGGGTAGACTTAAAGTACTTTTGGGCAATAACTTGACAAGCATTTCACCGACAATGGCTAAATTTGAATGGCAAGTTAGCCTCTATTGTAGAGTAGCGTCTCCGGCTGAATAAAGTAAATACAAAAATGTAGCTTTACTACCCAATATCTCATGACATTAAAGTTTAAACTCCACAAAGTCTGACATGCTGCTTCAAAACCACATTCTTTGACAGCTCCTTACACACTTGAGGCAGTTTTTTGGAATTCTACAGTTTTTGTCTCCATCAAAAAAATTTAATTCGAAACAAGAGTCACTGCAGCAGTAGTTTCTGTGTCAGACCCTGTGCACAGACTTACATGGATTGTACGACTGGACACTAGGATGGATACAAATATAAAGGGCTTTCCAGTTACACTGAGACGTGCACTTTTATGCGATGCACTTATTACAGTTTTAGAGAATCTCTTGTGAAAAAACCTTTATTTCTGAAGCTAAATGCTAGCCAGTCACCAGGAGTAAGATGCCTATTTTGTAATTTCAGAGCATGATTGTAGTGGCAAGATATTTTATTGTAAACCAATAACATGTTTCTCATGTTTGTTTTTGTGTAGACAAATATCTGTCCTTAAGGCTCTGCTCACACTCCTAGGGAAATCGGATTGGTTCTTTAATCGCAGTTACAAATGAATAAATCTGATTTGTATGGACAGCCTATAGTACATGGTGTTGGTACATCCACATTGATCCTTATAGCAATGATCCACTAGGGAGTGTCAGGCAACTAGCAGCACAATTCTGCTTTATTTCAACCACTGCATAAAAACATGATTCCTGATTAACAGTGTCTGTTAAAAACTCTTCATATTTTCTTGTGTTCACAACTTTCTTATAAACACAAGAACCACTAAATGAAGTGCAGTCCCCCCCTGGAGCATGTCCAGAAATAAGATTTGTAACCTACAAGTGTGGCTTAAATTGAATGGGAAAAATTGAACATAGCTTTCATCTGAAGTGAAGGTGACCATTTGTCATACGTGAACAGCACAAAATTCTTCCTCTGCATTTAACCCATTCACCAAGTGAAGCAGGGTGCACCCAGGAACACGGTGCCCAGGGAGCAGTGTGTGGGGACGGTACCTTGCTCAGGGTACCTTAGCGGTGCCTAGCGGTCTTGGGGATCGAACCCGGACTTTCTGGTTGCAGGGCGGATGCCTTAACCACTAGGCCACCCAGCATATAACATATTTAGTCTGCCTGTCTGAACAAGCCGCATAAACAGTGGCCCATCGGTTTGTAGGTCAGTCAGACAGAACCCAGTCAGTAATTCTTGGCCACCAAAAAAGCCTGTCAGATTCTCTGATGATAGCTAGAGTCCAGTTTGTGGAATCACTTCAGTATAGGTAACACAATGACACAAGGCCATGCAACCTAAACTAAAGATGGTAACCCTTCACCCCTCTGTCCAAACTGCATCCAGCCGGAATATCTAACACACTTCACTTCAAGTCTCAAGAGGTTGTGTTTAAAATGGCATACTATGTACTGTTTACTGTATACTGAACCAATATATATATATATTAGAGGTGGGCATGGATACATTTTTTTAATCTAGATTAATCTCATTGTAATCTTGGAATTAATCTAGATTACAATGGCTCATTTGAATTCTGTCGAAGGTCTAAAGCCCCCCCTCAAAATGATCCCAATGCCTATATTTATAGTGTAAACCATAAATATGCCTCCAAATGTTCTCCCAGATCACCTTAATTTCATTTTGAACTCAGTTTAATA
>JBBPDC010000141.1:2989635-3016637 GCA_037974485.1 Hemigrammopetersius urotaenia
GAGAGAGAGAGAGAGAGAGAGAGAGAGAGAGAGAGAGAGAGAGAGAGAGAGAGAGAGAGAAATGGAGAGAAAGAGAGAGACCTTGGGAAAAAAAACTATGTACTTCACTTCTCCGACTGCAGAAAAAGGATCTCTGAAACAATATAGAATGAAATAAAAAGTCACAGTTATGGATGGAAACAGTTTCTGCAATCTATTTCTAATTTATCTTTATTGCAACCCCAGCCCCAAAGGCAATTCTGGGTTTTATGTGACATGAAAACACCACAAAAACACAATTCTGGTTTTGCTAATAATAACAAATTATCTTCCCAGGCATGCTGCCACTGGGGAGTGAAAAAAAGTCCACCCTATTTCAGTAAACCAATCACTAAACAGTTCTTAGTAATTTGTTGATTTTGAGCTAATCTGTCATAAGAGGAGAGAAAAATGATTTGGGGTGAAATAATTGCAATAACATTTACATTAAGCTTTTCTCCCCCAGTAACTTGTTATTTATTTTAAAGCACATTGGTCACACTGTGTATTGTAGAACTTTGCACAGATTGGAATGGCTTTGTTTACACAGTGGCCAGAACTGAATTGAAGATCCTTCCTTAAAAGCAATAGTCAGGGTTAGAAGCAGTAGTGGTAGTGAAATGGCAGTGTGTGTTGTTGGGGTGAGAATATCAGGCAGTGGTTCTGCTGGGACACAGCAAGCCAAGAGTGGGCCTGTGGTCAGAAACTGACCATCAAAGGAGGGCTACGTGAAACTGAGGGTTAAAGATGAGATGAGCAGGGAAGGTGGTGGGGTGCAAAGCCAATATATACTGACTCATTATCTGTTTTAGTAGCTCCACTTACCAAATAGGTGCACTTTGTAGTTTACATTTACAGACTGTGGTCCATTTGTTTCTCTGCATCCTTTGTTAGCCCCCTTTGCCATGTGCCAGTGGTTAGGAGGTATTATTTGGGTGGTGGGTCATTCTTGGTGCGGTAGTAACACTGACGTAATAGTGGCGTGTTTGTGTGTGTGTGTGTAGGTGTGTGTGTGTGTGTGTGAATGTGAGTGTCAAACACAGTGATGCTGCCGGAGCTTTTTAAACACTATGTCCACTGCTGGGCAAAGATCACCAAAAATGATTTTTGGTACATTTCACTGTGTGTTGTACTTGTATGACTATGTATGTGACAAATAAAGAATCTTGAAATGAAGAATCTTGATTTGGCCAACTGTTTCTGGGATAAGAATTATCCACCACACAAACAATAGCTGCTCAGTGGTGGTGGTGCTCTGGGACTGCTGGTAGCCTAGTGGTTAAGGTGTTTGCCTGCAATCAGAAAATCATTGGCTCAAATCCCAAGACTGCTTGTGGCAGCACTGAGGTATGCTTGGTGCTGTGCCCACACACTGTTCCCCAGGTTCCTGGCTGCTTCACTTGGTGGATGGGTTAAATGCAGAGGAGGAATTTTGTGAACATCAACCTTTTTACAACCCGGTTGTCACAAAGCAGATTTACAGAGTCCAGGTCCGAGCCCCTAGTAAGCCAAAGGCGACAGAGGCGAGGAAAAACTCCCTCAGCTGGAGGAAGAAACCTCGGGAGGAACCAAGACTCAAAAGGGGAACCCGTCCTCCCCAGATCGACCCAGAGAGAAAGGAACGAGAATTTTATATAAATAACAAGAGAAGGTCTTAGGTTATAGGCAGATAACAAGGTTATAGGCAGATAGGCCCTCTACGGCTAACAGAGTTGGTTTGAAGTGTCCAAAGAGGTAAATATTGTTGAGGCTGTAGTCCACAAACATCAGGATCAGGAGGAACAATCCCCACCGGAGCTTTAGGCAGCGGTGGCCCAGCTTGGGGAAGGGCCCGAGTGGAGCCAGGACCAGTCGAGGGCAGTTTCCCACGGTGATCAGTCCGGCAAACGTGCAGCAGTTCCCCTTGGAGAGAACAGAGGAGAGAGTTATTTCTGTTTAAATTTGCAGAGGATTACTTATATCTGTAAGGAGTGCAAGTTAAGACTCCAGCATCTCTAGCTAAAGCAGCCTAGCTAGAAAGGGCAGAACCAAGAGGTATGATGGGTATGAGAGCGCCCTGTGACACCGGCACCTCCACTCCACCGTCAACGAACCTGAGTGAACGCGAGGAGTGGTGGGGCGACAACACCAGTGTCGCAGTTTACCTCCCGGCTCTATACCTTCCATCTAACAGGAGAAATTAAATACAAAAACCCTGACTAAACAAGGATGTTTTCTGCCTGGACTTGTCAGAGTCCCGAATGAGACTGAGACTGTGTCTGAGTCCCGAATGGTGTTTGGTAGAATGATCACTTTACTTTACTGATGACTTCGATAAAAAGACTAACAAAGAGTTCCAAAAGGAACTGTGTGTTGTTGAAGAACTGAGTTAAACTTTTCTTTTTTTTAACACAAAGCGAATACTGAAAGCTGGTCAGTTGTGTTTGTTTGAAGCATGTCTTGCAAATCTATCTTGCAAAAAATGTCTGAAAAAGCAGTGTATTATTTATGTATTTTTTTAATCTGAGGGCTGGCCCAAACTTTTGGTCTATAGTGTATACATACAGACACTAACTAACACACACACACACACACACACACACACACATGAAGCCATGTCTACGCTCATCTATATTTATAAGAGGGTGGTGAAGACAAGAGTCTGAGTACATCTGCCTTACATGTTTTCAAGTTAAAGGTGTGCATGCGAGTGTTTATATGTGAGAGAGAAGAAAAAGAGAGAGAGAGAAAGAAGAAACAAATGTTCTGCACAAACCAAGACACCACTCTTAATCAGCCTCCAGCTCATGCTTCATCAGGCCTATTACCACAGACAGTAGTGGGAAAACCCGGCCTGTAGAACATGTGGTGCAGCAGGGCCTGGACATGTGCAGCCATGTGGAGGGGGGACATTCTCCCACAAGTGCATTCAAACAGGCGAGCCGAACTGTTGGCAAGGCCATAAATGTTGCAGGAGAAAGAGCTTTTAGACCGCGCTCGAAACTTAAGTTAATAATTATTTAAAAGCTTGTGTATGAGTGTGTATCCGCACCACTCAGTGTGTTTGTGTTTGTGTGTGTGTGTGAGAGAGAGGGACAGAGAGAGAGAGAGAGAGAGAGAGAGAAGTACAATGTAACAGGATCAGACATATACATGCACAGGCAGGAAGCACCCTGGCCCTTTCCCACCCACGCACACTGCGTTCAAGCTGGAGAAAAGAAGGCAAGATACACTTCTGCTCCATTCTGCCACCAAAGTAAACAGCAGAGAGGTGCTTTAAAGCCCAGAAATAGCAGATCGGTGTTTAATCAAAGATTTCACAGGATTTGTTTATTTTCTATTGCAGGCGGACCCATTACAAAGACCATTAATTGCTTGGGCAGTTTGCCCAATGCTCAACAGCGGGCGAAAACACTCACCGCTACATCTTCTGCTGATCGTTTATTCACTTAAGCCAAGAACTCTGACAAAAGAGAGAGACAGTAAGAGAGAGAGAGAGAGAGAGAGAGAGAGAGAGAGAGAGAGAGAGAGAGAGAGAGAGAAAAGAAAGATAGGGGAAAAAAGACATGGGGAAAAAAGAGATGGAAGGAAGAGAGAGAAGGTCAGTCTGCATCAAATATATTCAACTTTGGCCAGGGCTGAGATCTAGCTGCCCATTCCTTAAAAGAAAGCCGGACTCAGGGGGCATTCCTTTAGGGGTATCTCTGGCACATCTTTGAACAGCACTCAGAAGGCCTGAAAGAACTTTTTACTTCACACTGTGCCCTATCCTAACATTTTCAACATCTTTTGTCACTCTATGGTGACGAGTTGCGTTGTATATAAATCAGTAGATGTCTGACGCTATAAGGATTTGTTTTTTTCAGCCACAAGAACATAAATAAGGCCAGGTACTGATACTGGATGAATAAAACAGATCACACATTGGATAGAGCTCCATCACTCCAGAAAATGCAGTTCTACTGCTACACAGCTGTCTGTGAAAGCAATGGATGCACCTTAACCCTTATACTTCAGAGCATATTAGTAAAATCTGATTATAAAAATGTTTGCTCTCCTACACATTTGCCATATATTTTGTTTTTGCTCAACTACTCTCAGGTTTCCCCGTCCCTCTGTGAGTTTTCCCCACCCACTTCTGGGCAGAAACTATCCTAAAAGTTCTCCCATTATTACATGTTTTTTTTTTTAAATTACAATAACTTTGAGCTTTGAGCATCAATACAAACCGGGGGAACTTCCATATAAGGAGCTGTTTTCCTATATGATGCCAATTTACCATTTGTTGCACATTTGGCATAGATCCCTGCACAGTTCGATTAATCTATTTGGCATAGATTAATCGAACTGTGCAGTGTTTTCATCATGGAGAAATCGTGCTTGGAGCACAGGGGCTCATCCCTGGTGTGGATTTTGAAGAAAGTGCTTCCTGGTCAGCCTGCCCTGAGTCACCTTGTGTGAAAATGTCCAGAAAGTAAAATTATGAGTTCGGTTCTCAAAAAAAATCTGCATGTGACTGTATCTGCAACTCCTGATCTGCATAAAACTGGGGGTTTACTGTAGTTTGTAATGTTAGTTACTGTAGAAGTAGCTGCTGTAGAAGTAGCTAACATTACATACTTTTAAATAATGTCAAATACATTGCCATTATAACAGGTTGGTAGCTACTCCTACAGTAGCCCAAGAATCTGTCCGTCATGCAAGGCTTGCAAGTGTCCCTTCCATTGTTAATTTGACCACGCTCCACAGCAAGTGGGTGCTCATAATGCACATATGATAAAACTGCAAAGTTGATGGAAGTAAGAAGGAAGTCACTGAGAAAGAAGCAAGATCAACTGAAGGACTAACAGTGTAGAATCAAATATATACGTTATAGGGACTAAAGTATTGGTACACACCTGTTTTTCATGACTTGGGCTAGACCCCTTACTTCCAGTGAAGGACAAGACATTTTGGACAACGCCATATTAGAGTCTATGTTTTTAAAATAGAATGTCAATGAAGTCCCTGTTAGCGTAATGGTCAGGTGTCCCAATACTTTTGTTCATTTAGCGTATCAGTTGAATCAGAACCATTAAACCGTGCTCGACTGCAGCACCCGGGACCAAAGCCAGGTCCCTCAAAACCACAGAGCGAGAAGTGAAGTTGAGATGAAGGAGAAAGTGAAAGAAATGCACTGTTGCCACAGGCCAAGCCCAAGGGATGAACAGTAAGACCAACTTGATACTTTAACCCTCGTGATGTACACTTCAATTCATTCATGCTCCAGTGTGACACTGAAGATCCTCTGCAGCACGGTGGCTTCAGTCTGCTGTTTGAAGCCTGTCTCAGGCTCTGAGGATCAGACGTTTTGAACCCTCCCTGTCTCCACATTTTCAAAATTGCTGTTGTAGTTCAGAGGCAAAAATGCACTTTCAATAACCGTGCATTCTATATTTGAAGAGACAGTTTGAACAGTTTGTGATTTGGTCAAATAGGACTATGATAATGATGCATTTTTGCTGCTACTGCTGTATATTAAAGTATATCATGCTTCTCAGACACCCCCGAATTCAGCTACTGTAAGGTGTACCCTTTGCTGACAGTTCTTTGGCTTAATGCACATATAATCTCTGCAGAAAAGCATTGCTAATGGAAGAGGCGCAACTGTATATTCACCATGCTAAATTTTGAGAAGAGGGGTTAAATCCCACGGTGCGTTGGAGAAGTGGAACTGTGGTCCCTGGACCGATGGAGCTTTATCCAGTATCTTTCGGATGAGTTGCTCTGGTGTTTCTTACCTAGAACATATAATCCAACATCTCTTGACCTCGCGAAAACTACTGAGGCTGAATGCGATCAAATCCTCATGGCATTGCTTTGTGGCAACTTAAGGCACTTTTCCATAGGTGTATAGAAGCTGTGCTGTACTGAAACCATACTGGCATGGAACCGATGGCATGGAGCGTGTAAAACGCTTTGATATTCCAGTGTATCTTTTAGCCTGGTAATGGTGTTTCTGAGGTGTTGACAGAGCAGTTTTGGGCCTGTTGTTGTCGCAAAACTGCATCCATATATCCATACCACCAGAAAGTTTGTCCATACCTTTTTTCTTATTGTGGTCTTTTTTTTTTAGTGTTTGAGACTTTCAATTGTTTACATTCTTTAGCCATGCAACGAAAACTTAACACAGTTAAATTGCTACCGACATCCTAGAGTTATAGAAAACTCCCACTGAAATGTATCTTCAGCCCAGACATATGGTAGTGCTTGTACTCAATCAAAACAATGGTCTCTTTCCATATTGGGATAATATTTTGACCAGTGTAAAAGCAATGTTGCAGTCAGCTCAGCTGCAGCTCACTTTCGGTGCTCCCATCAAGCAGTTCGGGATCAGCTCTGCTTTGGGTGTGTCACGGGACGGGGTGCTAACCCCCAACCCGGAGCTACATCGGAGCACGGAGCACTTGGGAAACCAGAGATCCATGCAGATACTTTTATTTACAAAAATGAAAAAACAGGAACAACTGAAAAGGGCACGAGGGCCACCAGGAACATGAACGAGAACTAGATACAAGAACAAAGCATGCGCCGACTAAGGCTTAACGAGGTGCTCTAAAGTGGACGATGGACAGATAACGCAAACCAAGACAAACAGGGCTTAAATATACACAGAAATAAGTGGGCAAACACAAACAGGTGAAACACAAGAACACGTGACATAACGAAAACAAACCAGAATCAAACCAAGACACAAGCACTAAACTGACAAAACTTCAAAATAAATGTCCCAAAAAACACAGAACAGAAACAAGCCGCCGACCAACCCTAACAGGGTGGCTTTATCTGTAATGGAAAAACATTTGTTTGTGGTACAGTATGGTTTTCCGGTGGAAAAACAACATTAGATTGACGCAAAATCATGCAGGATGGTGTGTTTATAGCTTTGGAGTTTGGTGCACCTTTTCACAATAACATGCTGTCAGCAAGCCAGACCTGGATCTCCATGCTGAGAAATCACCATTGTAGCTCCTTATCATATAAGTGAAAGTGATCATTCGGTCATACGTGAACACACCACTGCACACAGTGTGAACAGCATGAAATTCACCCTCTGCATTTAACCCATTCACTAAGTGAAGCAGGGGGCAGCAATGAACACGTGGGGACAGTACCTTGCTCAGGGTACCTCAGCGGTGCCTAGCGGTCTTGGGAATCGAACCTGGACTTTCTGATCGCAGGGCGTATGCCCTAACCGCTAGGCTACCAGCTCACTTCTACAATGGCTGCATGCTGAAATAGTCTCTCTTCTTTTAGAAAACTCTCCATGCATCCAGTCAGAGTAATATTCACACACCAAACCCAGTTTTAACTCTCCTCACTTCCAGGATACCTCAGCAGAAAATGTTCTGGGTCAGTCACGTTGTGTCTGCATGCTTACCCACGGTGCACTGCATGGCTGCCCCATCTTTAGAATTAGCTGAGTGCTTGCTTTTTTACTGCATCAGATGTAGATGTTTGTGTGTGCTGTATGCTACCCCATCAAAAGTTTTGAATCATTGATCAAAAGTAGAGAAACATTGATCAAATGTTCACAACCATTGCCTTAAACAAGTTTAAATTCACTCTAAAATTCAGGTCCTGTGCAGTTCAGATTTTTTGCACTGCATACAAAGTGAAAGTAAATGCTTAGACCTTAACTTTTGCAGCCATGCCCTTAACAAACACAACAAAAGTACAAACACCTTCTCCTTTGTATTTCTCCTGTACACTTCTTGCAAAACATGTCTCTTACATGACATGCTTTGTTCAAGAAAGAAATCACTTTCATTTTCATTTCTTTTTTTTTTATTGTAATTTAATACTAAACATACCTGAAATTGGTAATAAACTTATACAGAGACTCAACATAAGTCAGTCTGAGCCTTAGCACTACAAACAGACCTCAGCTAAGGTGGTGGGAGAAGAAGGTGAAGTGAGAGCAATGAGAACATTGAAGAAGGTACACAAGCACTAAAGAAATAAACGGGTGAATCATTTTGCAATTTTGAAAAAAAAGGTTTTACTTGCAGAGTTTCATTTTGACATAGAAGTGAGATGTTTATTTCTGAGTGTCTTATTCAGCTTGTGTGTTGAGTGGTGTTGAAACAATTGGACAAAACTGTTTCTCAGAATTAGTAGGATGGTTAGATGCAAATAAAGTACAATGAACTACAGATGGATCCAGTGTGAATAGTATACAGTTATATAATGAATTTTAATGGATTTTAATATAGTTATAATTATTACTAGTAGTTGTAATTATAATTATAATGTAATTATAATTATTACAAAATTACTACCCAGAATACCACAGAGAACAGATGTTAAAGGCAGTAATAAATTGTCCAAACATAGTTTGAAATGTTGAGTAAAAGGCTGCGACATTTGATTCAAGGCAGGTATCCCCAAGCAGTTTGTATGTCTGTTGTTTTGTTCATGTATGTGACTGTGACTGTGGTGTGTGTAATATGAAAAAACATGCATCTCTAGCTGTCTAGAGTCGAGTTGTGGCGTGCGCTGCTCAGGCTCAGCATTAGAAGCTGCATGTATGGAAACAGTCGAGTACCTGGGCCCCTGGCCAACCAGTGCAGATCAACCGCTCTACATGACAAAGGCAAATAAGTGTGACAGCGAGAGACGGTGTTGCGAGAGAAGAGTATTGAACAAATCCTTTCAAGTGCATCCACATGGATTGATGGAAACAATAAAACACATTGCATCTGCACATTGGATTAGCCTCAAACCATGCCTGCACACATGGGTTCGTGTTTATACCTACAATGTATGTATTATATGCATTATATGTGACTACCTTTCAGAGTTTCCACAAAGACAGATTGATGTTTGGCAATGATTCAGATTCCAGTCTGAATCATGAAATAAAATGAAATTTTTGGTGCGACTGTTTAGTCTTTGCTAACCTAAAACATTTAAGGCATTAATAACAATTCCTCTGTCTTTACTGCTGTGTTAATTGTGCATATTCCTTTCTTTACAATATATTTACAGTGGTGTAGGTTTCAGTTCAGCTTTGGGGGTCTGTGTGGTGGTGGATAAGGATTATGTTTAAAGATAAATCACATTACGAGTGTGCCATTAGATGATTATTCAACATGCAAAGCATATTTACCTTCAACAGTATTCCAATGACTTGTTAAGCAAGAACACTAGCATGAGTTTTTTTGTTGGTCAAATATAACCCGTTTTTTACAGTAGCAATATATTACAAATTCAGACTGTTCAGGCGGACCCTCAATTTAATGTTGAAGTTAATGAAATTAATTATAATAATTTTGTGTTACATTGGATATATCAATAAAAAGGTTTTGATTTTTGTTGTTTTTAAACCCTTCTTGTAGGTCTTCTCGTGGCCATTCAACTGGATTTACACCTCAAGCCTTTTACGAAGATTCAGAACCTTTTAGAAGGTATAATGGTTTGAGGAGTAAATCCAGTGGAATGGCCACTAGAAGACCTACAGAAAGGGTTTTAAAAACACACTTTTACAAAACAAAGCCTTGAGAGTGAATTATTTGGGGAGTGGTGATATTGTTTGAAGGACATTTGAAGGACAACACTTGGTGTCCGCCCTCACCAAATCTACGGCTATATGAGATGTCCTAGGCAAACATGTCATATGTTTATTAGGCTCTGCCATGTAGCCTGTGTCATATCATGTGATGTGATACATGATATGACATAGGAAAGGTTTTAACCTGATCCCAATCTTTTTTTTTTTTTTAATTTTCTTATCTTCTATTGGGCTTTTTTTTTTTTTTGGGATAACACCCAAAAGCCAAATGCAGTTACTTAAGTGTTACTTAAAAAAGTTCTACTTAAAAAACCTCTAACTGTAGGACTACAGGGAAGCTGCAGCTCCCCTGTTAATGTTGGTAGACCAGGAGGTGGCCTCATTCCCATCTGCAGAACAGAAGCGGTTTTATTTGCTTTAAATATTATATTCACACTGGGAGAAAAAAATTACTAATTGATGCAGTTTTAATTTGCTAGTCTAACATTTTAGATCAAGAGTCAATATTTTCCAACTCTTAGAAACCCTGTAACAGATGTATTTTCTAGGCCTGCCCAAACTACATTGCTTTCATGTTTTCAGTGAAATAAAGGGAACAGATTAAAAAGTGAGGACTCTTCAGTTCTGTCGTTCGTCTAAAAATGTATAACAAACCTACATGCACAGATATACAGTAGTCATACGTAGATATATACAGACAGATGCACACATATGCACACACACGGCTCAGCTCCTCCTTCACTTACTAAGAAATCCTCCTTTTGCTGTCAGTAGATCACCTGAAGGAGTTCCTGCAGTGAGAGCACTTTTTTACTCAGCATGAGCCAGGACACATGGAGTGAGACCAAGTGTATGCATGTGTGCAGAGGGTTTGGAAGCGAGGGGTTATATATGTGTGTGTGTGTGTGTGTGTGTGTGTGTGTGTGTGCGCGCGCGAGCCTGTGTGCATTTGTAAACCCCACTGCTGCGCTCCAATGGTTAGCTCAGCATCCCTCCTAGCAGGTGACCTGTCCTTGTGCTGGACAGCATTGCAGTTGACTTGGAGGCTGAGTTGTGTGTATGTGTGTGTGTGTGTGTGTGCTTTTATGTACATGATGAATGTGAGCAGGGAACAGGTGTATTAATCCTCAGTCTCTGATGCTTGAGCCAGTGAGGTCTGCCAGGTACAGCCTCCTCTCCCAGCTCTATTGTTTCCAGGCTTCCAGCAGGGCATGTGCTAGGCTGCATTGTCAGCTTCATTTCCCAATCACATCAAAGCGCTCGGCATTCGCACAGGACCTGTGATGATGCAGCATTGACCATTTTATATACACAATCAAATAGTATCATAGACCATTAACTCTTAAATGCATGCACACTCCTAGCTCTTTATACGTTAATGTATATAATGCAGTCTGAAACTTATGTGTAATACAAATTGAACTAGTAGCATAAAACTGTCCAAGTGTTTTACTGTCAATGGAAAAAGAATTAATTGTTTGGCCCCATTTGTCTGTAATAACTGTGTATTTATACTTTAATAGCAAAGTCATAACTAATGTACTCACCGTTACAGCTGGATTACAGTATCGCAGCTTACATAGTTACATGTATGTTAAAAATAGTAGTATAGACTTCTGCAATTACATGAGCAAATCTGAAATTAATACATAACTGCCTTAGCTGAACTACTGTTATCCATATGTAACAAATGGGCACATTAACAGTAAAGTAAGGGCACCTCAAAGTGTCCTCAGGGTAATATTATAGAAGACATTCTTTAGTTCCCTAAAGAAGCTTTTAGTGCATTGTGCACCAGCCCTGGTCCTAGAGATTTTCCTTCCTGAGAGGTCTAGCTCCAGCCACAATCTGCAACACCTGCTCTGATTAATGAATTTCTTCAGAAGTCCCTGATTTGCTTGAGGATGAAGTAAATGAGAGGAAACAGCATGTGAGATGCAGGTTGGAGCTAAACATGGCAGGAAAGAAGATAATCGCTTGCAACAGAACAAGACTATTTCTGTAGATAAAATGTTTAAAACAAGAACATCAAGAAGTAAATTCTTCTAATATTCCTACAGCAGTTTGAAAATAAGAGCTGTAACATATATTGACTGGATTTTTCACTTGCCAAACTGCAAACATCGCAATTCGATTAAGCTCTGCAGCCCAAACTGAATATGAGTTCCCTAACAGAACAGCATGAGGTAAGACAGCAACAAGCAACTCAACATACACACTTTGTTATTTTAACATGAATTATTGAAGGACTTGGAGTGAGTGTTCAGCGTGTTTCAGAGCAGCATGCCCAGTATTTCTATGCTACAACAAGAGGTGTGTCTCAGCACTGGAGGCGGCGCCAGCTGAGCTGCCCAGGGTCTCTCATCTTTCCCCGCTGGAGTTGGCTTTCTGTCGGGGCAGGTGGACAAGGTAGGCAAAGTCTGGGGGGCTCCTGAAGTGGTGGAGTGCTTTTTGCATTTGCTGGAACTTCGCCCTCAGAGTGCCTCTGAAAGATTCATCAGGAGCTGCTCCCGCTCCCTGCTCAATATTTCACACAGGCCAGACTCCCACGCAAAGTTATTACTGCGCCTAATCGCACATACAAAGAGGGAGAGAGAGAGAGAGAAACAGCTCCAGGGTCCACAGTGGCTCTTGATGTCCTTAATGATGTCATAGCTGGTCAGTAGGCACACCAATGTTCCTTTATTGGGAGCTTCCAAATGCTGTCAGTAGCAATGTGATATCAAATAAATGAACGTGTCTAAAAACAATGAACTTAAAAAATTTCATATTCTGCTTGTAGAGTTGTTTTTGGTCATTGGGCTTTGCACAGGACAGCATTCCTCCTGATCTGGGCCCTTGTCCTTGTTCTTCCTGGGTTTACTAATTAGCTCATAAATTAGATTTGGTGTATCGGAAAAACACAAAAGGGGTACCCCAAGACCAGGATAGGGAACCACTGGTTGATTGAATAATTACACAGATGGGACATCATAGATCAACTGCCTAAGTTGTTTTTTTTTTTTTGAGAGATCATATCTGGTTAGCTGAAGGACAAACCAAGGACAGCCTGCTGTAGATCATTCATTCATAACAAGTGTTCCACTGTTGACATATTTAAAAGCATTTATTTAATTAAATGCCACAGTGCAGTCCATTTTTTTGCAGAATGGGGAGGGCAATGCAGAAGACTCACAATGAAAGGCAAAACTCTCTCAGCTCCAAAGCATTTTTCTTTCGAGAAAAACAGGTTTTACTTGTTTTTATTCAAATGTTACAGTTACTTGTCATTTTTCAATGCCTGATGCTAAACTCTAAACACATTTTAGAATTAAAAAAATATAATGAAAGAAATTTTTGTCACGATTCCCGCCCGCGACCACTGGGGGTCGCTATTGGACCAAGGACTTGCCCGGACTCTGCTAGACTCAGTTGATTGCCTGTGATTAGCCCTCCACCTGATTCACCTTCACCTAGTCACCATGTAATTAACCTAGCACCTGAACCTCACTTCACCTCCCTTCACCTTAAGGTATAAATAGCTGTTTGTCTTAGTTATCACTCACGTTAGTTATCACTCACCTTGTGCTGGTCCCGTTCCCTTGTGTTCCCTCATGAATTATCGGCCATCGTGTCAGGTTTTGTTTTCCCTGCCCTTTGTTTTGGTTCTCATTAAAAGTCTAACTCAGCATGGAAGTCTGTTCGGGTGTCTGTTTCCTCACTCTGCGGCCCGGACGGGACCGGGTCGTGACAGAATGTTCGCGTCCGAACAGCACCGCAGGCTTCTTAGATGTACATGCCGGCTCGCCCTTGGCGAGGGCTCCAGTTCGGGTCCCGGGGTTCCTGGATGCCAGCAGCTCCTATGAAGACTCCGAGTTCGGGTGGAGTAAGGAGAACGCGGAGGACGTCGAGACGTTCGACCTACGGGGTTTCCTCGCGAGTCTTCCCGTACAAGCCTCACCAAGGAAACCCCGTCAACGGAGAACACGCCGAGGGAAGTCCCAACAACCTTCCAGAGTCCGTGAGGACCGGATCTTTGACGAGGAGGACTTCATGCGTGTGGAGGGAGAACTGTTCGCCTATCCACCGTACCTGAGTTCGGATGAGGACGAATTCACTTACTGCTGGAGTGGGCGTGCGGAGGACCCCCCGGTACGGGTTGCTTGGGCGGACCTCCTCGCGGAAGAACCCGCATCGGAGGTCCCGTAATCGCAGAAGGAGAAGGGGAAAGGGGATGACCCTACAGTGGCCCCAGTTCAGTCTGGTCGGCTCTCACCGCCTCCGGCTTCGGCTGTCCTCGACTAGTCTCCGGCTCCCCGCGATGCGCTGCCGGCTCCGGCTCTCCTCAACTCGCTGCCGGCTCCGGCTCTCCTCGACTCGCTGCCAGCTCCGGCTCTCCTCGACTCGCTGCCGGCTCCGGCTCTCCTCGACTCGCTGCCGGCTCCGGCTCTCCTCGACTCACTGCCGGCTCAGGCTCTCCTCGACTCGCTGCCGGCCCCTCCTCTCCTCGACTCCCTGCCGGCTCCCCCCTCTCATACCAGAAACTTCCTCTGGATGACGTCACCGTCCCCTGGTCCTCCATTACAGGCTTCGTTCAGCCCACAACCAACTGGTTCAGCGTCCTAACGGCTCGGTTCGGCTCCATGTTCCCCCGACCCGATCAATTTCACTCCCCTTAAACCTTTACAGCCCAACCCAGCGCCACTCAGCCCCACTCTGAACAATTCCCCTTAACCCCACACAGGTCCCCTCAGTCCCACTCAGCACTCTACTGGTCTATTTAGTGCTGCCCGACCCTAGACCGGAGACCGCAGTATTACTCAACGTCTCCCCTTTCAGCCCAGAGCCACTCCACCTCCTCCCCACTACTCCACACCAGACAGCTCAACCCAACGCCGCCCAGCCCCATATAGTTCAGTGCAGCCCTTTCCTATATCACACCAGTCAGTTCGGTTCCACCCCACTCCCAACCCACCAGTACTTTCTCAGTCAACCCATCCAGTCCAGTCCGGCTCCGCCCAATTCTCTACTAGCAGGATCCTTTGTTAGTACACCTACTCCACTTCACCATTCCACTCCAGTTCCCCTCCGTCAAGCCACCTTCTCAGCTGCTCCAGTCAATCCAGCCGGCTTGGTTGCCGGACCTGCACACCGCCCTCCGCCAGGGGGGACCCTCCCGACCCGTCACTGGGCGCCGGACCGGCCAGCCAGAATGATCCTGACCCGGGTGCCACAGCCTCTTCTGCTTTAACTGAACCTGACTTGGATGCTCTGACTGTTTCCTCCCCGACTGACCCTGACCCAGACCCCGATGCCGCATCCATCCCCTCGCCGACTTCCGCTGACCATGACATTCTAACCATTTCTTCTCCGACTGAACCAGACCCAGACACCACGCTAGTCCTCGCTCTGATTGACTCCGACCCTGAAACTCTGACCGTTCCCTTTCTGACTGGACCAGACCTGGACATCACCTTACCGACTTACCCCAAACCCGACACTCTGACAGCATCCTTAGTGGCAAACCTAGTTCCCTTACCGACTGACTCCAACCCTGACGCTGTGACCCTTTCTTCTCCGGCCGAACCAGACCTGGACGTCAACCCCGTTCCCTCACCGACCCACTCCAACCCCGACGCTCTGACAGCGTCTTCCATGACGGACCCCGAACCGGACGCCACACTCATTCCCTCCTCGACTGACTCCGACCCTGACATTCTGACCAGTTCTCCTCTGACTGAACCAGACCTGGACGTCACCTCCTCGACCTGCTCTAGACCCAACGCTCTGACAGTGTCTTCTCTGATGGACCCCGACCCGGCCGCACGCTAGTTTCCTCCCCGACTGACTCTGACCCTGACATTCTGACCAGTTCTTTTCTGACTGAACCAGACCTGGACGTCACCTCCCCGGCCTGCTCTACACCTGACGCACTGACGGTGTCTTCTCTGACGGACCCCGACCCGGCCACCATGCAAGTCTCCCCCCCGACTGACTCAGACCCTGACGTTCTGACTATTTCTCCCCTGACTAAACCAGACCCGGATGCCACGTCAGTTTCCTCGCCGACTGACTCAGACCCTGACAGCCTGACCATCTCTCCTCTGACTAAACCAGACCAAGATGACACGCCAGTACCTTCCCCGACTGACTCAGACCCTGACAGTCCGACAGTTTCGCCTCTGACTGAACCAGACCTGGACCCTAGGACCCTCTCCACCACGACCGACTCTACCCCTGAACCAGCGCCAGATGCCTCGTCTCCAGCGTCAGCCTCCGTGCCAGGTGCCTCGTCTCCAGCACCGGCCTCCGCGACGGGCGCCTCTCCTCCAATGCCGACCCTCGCCCCAGGCGCTTCACCTCCAGCACCAGTCTACCCTCTGACTGTTTCGCCTCCACAGCCGGTCGGCGCACCGGCTGCCCGGACCCTCACGCCAGATGGGATATCTGCCTGCCGGCTCTGCCTCCTCCTCCTCCGCCTCCGCCGTGGCAAGGGGCACTGGACATGCCCACATCCTCACCCCCCTTTGTGCTGTATAAGGGGCTGGGAGGGCTCGGTGAGGCACTCCGGAGTGGTGCCGTGGACGGGGGGGGTACTGTCACGATTCCCGCCCACGACAACTGGGGGTCGCTATTGGACCAAGGACTTGACCGGACTCACCTAGACTCAGTTGATTGCCTGTGATTAGCCCTCCACTTGATTCACCTTCACCTAGTCACCATGTAATTAGCCTAGCACCTGAACCTCACTTCACCTCCCTTCACCTTAAGGTATAAATAGCTGTTTGTCTTAGTTATCCCTCACGCGAACATACATCTTGTGCCAGTCCCGTTCCCTTGTGTTCCCTCATGAATTATTGGTTATCGTGCCAGGTTTTGTTTTCCCTGCCCTTTGTTTTGGTTCTCATTAAAAGTTTAACTCAGCATGGAAGTCTGTTCAGGTGTCTGTTTCCTCACTCCGTGGCCCAGATAGAACCAGGTTGTGACAATGTTTAAGTAACTGAATGTCACAAAATGATGTACAAGTAGTATCTTACCTGGGACACCTGGGAGATCTGGGTAGGTACGTACTACTGGCGACTGTGCAAGTGGAGTTTTCACCTAATCTTGTGTGTTATGCAAGGACTGAGTGAGTTTTGGTCGGTTATACTATTGAGGTAATACATAAAGAGGTAATGTAAAAATATGCCAAAAGTAGTGTTACCTAAAAAATACCAAAAAATGGACTGAGGGAGTTTTGGAAACTTGCTCGACTAGGAGTAAGACAGATGAACCCCTGTTTTCCATTGTATTAGTAATGATGGTGAATGACTCTGTTAGCTGAGTGTTCTAACAGCTGATTACATTTAGCTCACTATCTTACCAGCAGCCACTTCCAAGTGGTGCAACCATGTAGGGTGTATGCTATAATTGTATGTCTCCATTTGTCACTATTAGTGGCGACACTGAGGATGACTGCATATTCATTCTAGACCATGCAACTGATAGTGTCCTCGTCTTTAGGAAGTCAACAGCCGGCAGGAAAAAGAGATGCACCTGTGGTGAACATCCCAAAACCTGTTTTCTGAGGAAATACCCGCCTTATGCTCGGACTTGTATGAGGAGCGGGGTTTGAACAGGGGTACATTGTTTGCCACTTCTCGGCAGTCTAAGAAATGCAGAGTGAGAGAGAAACTACAGGCTGCTGACCTTTCCTGAGCTCCAGGGAGGATGCTCTGACAAATTAGAATCAACAGACAGCATCTGGAAGTCTGAATTTACATTCTTTTCTCCTGCCTGCTCTCTACTGTACTTGTGAGCACCACTCTTTCTCTGTGTACATGTATGTGTGTCTGTGTGTGTGTGTTGTTGCACCACTCCTATGACCAGTCTCTGGGCTGTTGAAATATACATAGTTCTGCTTTCAGCATCTACCCCAACCCTGTCATCTGTGCTACAAATGTAGAGAAAGAATCCGGAGGCAGAATAGGATTGCCAGAGCCTAATGTTTATGGTTCCTTGAACCAACGCACATGCTCTGCTATTTACCCCTCTTGTCCAGCTGGTGTCAGGGTCCGGACAAGCTGCATAAGATGCCCTGTCTGGCTCTGAACATGCTGTGTTGCAGGTAAGTCCTGGATGGGTTGCCCCAGGTTATCTATGTGCTTTGTAGCAAATTTCCCTCCCAGGAATTCATGGCCAGGATGTAATAATAGGAGATTTCCATTCTAGACATTCTATACTTTAATGAATCCCTCTTTTATACAGAGCATATGGACAGTCATCTTTCAAATGACCCTGTCTGAGTGTCACAGCAGAGACATATTCTCTGTACATGCAGATATATAATGTGGCCAGTGTGCTGCATTGATGCCACAATGGGAAATACATTAAAACAATGCAAAACATCATTCTCCACCTCCGAGTGGCACGGCATGAAAGTGGATTATAGGTTTACTCCTGCTTCCTGCTAGCAGCATTTTAATTCTATTGGACTCACAAGGTTGTTGAAATTCCTGAGAGTGTCTGATATGAGAAAAGGATGATGATTTGGAGAAATGGGGAGTCTGACCCAGTTTCTGAGCTGTTGGTCATGGTTTTAAAGTTAATCGGCTGCTCCTGTTCACCAGCTGCACTCATCGAGTGAGCTTGGGCTGCTCTTGTCTACTTTCAATTATTTAACCGATGAGCATTCTATTCTTTAAACTCATGAAAAGTTCATTCACTGGAATGCACAGAGACTCTCTCTCTCTCTCTCTCACTCTACCTGGGAGAACTTGTCCTCTGCTCTGGCAGTCCAAACATGTAGACTTCATTCCATTCAAGAGCTCTCTACAGCTTGAAAATTCAACACATCACCATTTCTTAGAGCAGAAAGTGGGAATCCCATTTTTTTAAATCTGAGTGCAGACAATGTATGTGTCTTGATAATGATGGTAAAGGTAAATGAATGTGACTAAACTTGCTGAACTTACGAAGTGGACCTAGATATTTGAAACCAAATATCATTGTTTTAGGACCTTTGCACATTTTAAAGACGACACTCCTGATCTGGGCCCTTGTCCTGGAGAACCCTTGCCCATCCTGGCTTTACTAATTAGCCCATTAATTGGACCTGGTGTATTGGAAAAATACAAAAGTATATGGGCAGGGGTACCCCAAGACCAGGATTGGGAACCACTGGCTGAATGAATAATTACACAGACAGTACAACCTAAATTGACATTCCTCAGAATTATATCTGATCAGGACAAACCATAGACAGCCTACTGTAGATCATTCAATGATATGCAATGTTATACCATATTTGAAAGTGTTGAATGAGTACAGTTGAATTTTTGGCTGAATGGACAATATGGAAGAGTCACAGTTTGACTTGGGGTAGGAGAGGAGAAGACGTGTTTTCCATTGTACTGGTAATGATGGTGAATGGCTCTGTTAGGTGAGTGCTCTAATAAAGTGAACCCAGTTGATTACATTTAGCTCACAAAGTCATCATTCCAGCAGCCCCTTCCAAGTGGCAGAGCCATGTAACGGATGTATTAATCAAATCCAATTACCTATAACTGTGTTTCCATTTTGTCACTTATAGTGACTCTCTATGTGGCGACACTGAGGATGGCTACATATTAATTCCAGACCATGTAATTGATGGTGTCCTCATCATCAAGAGAAACATCAAGTCACCAGCACGCAAAGAGAGATACTCCTTAGGTGCCTGTCCCATTGATAAACTCGACAGCCGCATCAATACTAATCATTTTTACTCTTCATGCTACACAGTGACGATCATCAGTTTGGTGTGGCAGCTTGTAGAGCTGTCAATAACACATGCTCGTTCAATAAACAAACAAATGTTAAAAAGCTCAAAAGCATTTTCAGGTGCCACTGAGCTTGTGAAGACAGTATTAATGACACTAAATTAGTAAAGTAGTCCATCTTTGATTTATGCTTAAGGGAATCCCTAGAGTCACTTAATGGCATGAAATGACAGGATTTAATGAAGATATATGCTGCTAATCTACCTTCCCATGCAACATGCGTGAACAGAACACAGCAGTCAGCCTTCAAATGAATATACCATCAGCTCAAAAGGCCAAAGCACCATTTTTAAAGAGTCACCACCTTTCGCCAAGGTCTTCCTACCTCGCTAATGCTTTCCATGGCTTTATCTTGTTGTGGAGGTGAGGGGTGGTGGTAGACGTGTTGGATTATAGGGGAGATTTAAAAAGGTCGAAGGTTACTCAGAAGCTTGCTGATAAAGTGTTCTTTCCTGGCAGCGTAGCCATTTTGATTTATCTGCAGTCAAAGAGGCCTATACAGTACCAGAGAGCTCCAAAGCAAACCCAGCGCAAGTGCTGGAGGTCAGTGGGTGTGAGTTTATTATGTCGAGGCCAGTGCTAGCTCTAGAAAGAAGTCACAATCTCAAGGTCTGTCATGCAGCAATGCACTGCAAAACCCTCTTTCCAAGCACCAGGGTTCAGTTGTTTAGTAAGGAAAAGTGGGAACTGACACATTTACTCTGATAGACTGATCCACTTTGCATTGTGTAACATACTAATTGAAACCACCTTCCTTGGCTGCAGTCTAGCTTCTGGAATGCAGCTATAAGCCACTTGGCCACACGAAGCATAATCAGTGTGTTTTTAATATATTTATTTCTTGTCAATGAGCTCATTTCTGTTAATTGACTTTTATAGCTAAAACTATTTGTAGCCACCAATTAGTTTAAGCTCAGAATGAAATAATAACTCTTAGTAAGGGTTATGTGTAATTACAGGCCGGTCTGGATGATGCATTCAGTGACAGAAAGACTTTTTTTGGCATTTTGGGAAGATGGCAACTGATGAATAGGTTGAGAATGCGTTTTCAGAGGCATTTATATAGAGAAAATGTCTTTGGCAGCTCTGACAACTGGCTAATAAGCCATATTAGGTTTCCTTGAGGTAGAACTATGTGCTGAGTTGGGTCCAATATGAGAAAGACTAACCTTGCGAAACCAGGCGATACCTGTCCACTTACAGTTCTTAATGACCCTTGGATTCCTGGCCACCAGTTGCTTCCAGAGGGAATTACTTAATGGACTGGGGATATCCCAACCATCCTTAAGCACCAATTAAATTGATAGGTTTCTACTTCAGATTTCCTTACAAAGTGGGTGAACAGCCCAACATCAATGTGCAGTTGGCAGCAAGTTTTCCAAATATAACTGAAGCAACTGACTGCACTCATATTGCTATAGGGGCACCTAGTCAGAAAGAAACAGCTTTTGAGAATCCAAAGCAATATTGTGCAATTAAAGTCCAAGTCATATTTTAAACAACAAAGAGTTTTACATGGTTCCTTCATTCTGAGACACACAGTGACTCGAAACTGAAGCCATACATGGCGGTTTGCTTCTAGGAGAGTTAACAATTACTTTATAATGCCTAAACTTCACTGGCTTCAACCCTTAGAACCCTTAAAGTGTATTAGTAAAGTCTGATTTCAACAAATAGAAATGATGTAAAGTCTAAAACAGGTGTTTGCTCTCCTACATGTTCACTTTTTGCTTGGCACACCGCCACCTGGCCGCTCTCCGGACCCCCTCCCTCTGTGAGTTTTTCCCACCCACATTTGGGCGGAGACTATAGTGAAAGTTTTTCCTGGGTTCAAAGATCTTGGGATTTTTCCCATGTGTTTCTAAGACTTAAAATAAAAGAAATATATAACATTTTTGTTCTTTATGGGCTTTTGCATGTCATGTCATTTTTAAAACCCCAGTAGCAGTTTTTATTATGTTTTTTTAAAAACATTTTTTTGCATGTTTTTTTTAAATTAGTTACTTTGGTTCTATGTGACTGAACAACGCTCAGCCAGGGCACCTTCCATATGAGGAGTTGTTTTGCTATATAATGACAATTTGACCTCATGTTCCAAGGGTTAAAAACTTGCCTCCACTCATCATACCACAGCGGTTTTAAACACAGCATCACTCTCACAGTGCTGGCCATTCCTTACCTTGAAACAGCACAGAAGTGAGATGCTGCAGTAACATGCATGCTCTTGTGCATTCAGCTGTGGAGCACACCACCGAGCTGTTAAAAGGTCAATGGCTTTGTCTGGATTTTTCAGTGTGTAAATATCTATAACAACCAGTAAAAGACAGCAGGATTGTGAGGTCATGTACTCAACATGACCCAGCAGAGTGGTCTTCCCGTCTCATCTCCCCCGACTAACAACCCAAGGACCTGATTCAAAGCCAGTCCTAGATCAAATGCTGACGTTTCACCACTAGCATATCTGTGTAAAGTAAGTGTATCCTCTTTTAGGTCTCACCACTTTTCATTTTAACTCTTGCAACCGGGTGGCACTGATTATACTAACTGCTGCAAGCACATGCTGCCACTCAGTAAACATGCATTTAGTATTGATTCTACCACCAAAGCCACCAAACAGCAAAATCTCCCATTCAACTAGGAATGAGATGCATTTGTAAATATTCATGAGACAATTTGCTTTGAACGGGTATAGACATTTGTGGGAGGTAACAGGTCAAGAGTTGAGACTTGTTAAGTGGATAATTGTTCAATATTTTTTATGAAAACTGATATAACAAATAACAATATATAACAAAGTGTAGTAAAGCCATAATAAGGGTTGATACAGTGATCAGTATTTGTACTGCCAAGAGCATTGTACAGTGTTACAACACAGTTTAGAACATTCGGAGGGTTTTGGACATAAAAGTTTTGTACAGCGAAAGTGAGATGAAAAGGAACAAATGTGGCTTCCTACATCTCTAATCTTTTGTCATCTCTTCCTACACCAGGCTAAGCATTGTAATGAACAGCAGACAAGTAAACCAGCAAACAGACTCAGACTCAGATTCAGTGACATCTCCCATTCGTCTCTGTAGCGTCTCCTCATTTCTGAGCTGCAGACATTTTACACTGGAGACTTCAGACCAGTGTGAGATAAGAAAAGAGTATGATGTAGAGGACAATGGTGCAAAAAATGTGATTTGGCAGGTGTGTGTGTGTGTGTGGACAGATCTGTGTGATGAAATGCAATAGACACATTCATTGTGTAGCCAAGCTGGAGCATCCATCACTTTCACCTAAAACATACCGGAACAGAATTTTCTGCTGTGCAGCATTTGAGTAGGTTTTCTCACAGGAGCAAGAATTCTGTAGATTGTTTTTCTATTTTTTAACGCATATCCTTGAAAAATATCTTATCTCTCCAAATTAGTCCCTTTAGTAACTAATAATGTAAATAAAGGTAAATGTAATTTTTCCCAAGTAATCGTGACCCTCTTCTATTGGTCCATTTATCATCACATTTTCACACAATGCAGAACAACTAGCATTTAAAAATAATATAAATTAGCAAAGAATGAAAACACACACATGATATGCAACCATTCATTGTAATAATTTGACAAAGGATTAAGGAAAACATTTTTAATCTCTTAAAATGGTTATACAATGTAGAGGTAGAGTGTATTTATACATAGTATAATATATATGCTATAGTTCGACACATCCTACAGTCCTCTGTGTACAGCAGGGTTGTATAGACCCAGTTAAGGCCTAAAGATGTACGAGATGTAAGTGTCTTTGAAAGAGGTTTGATTTTTGGGGCCTGAATGGCAGGAGCTTCTGTCACAAAGGCTTCTCGACTGTCTAGTGTTTCAAAAGTAACAGTGACTACAGTGACATCTGCATTTAGATTATACGGAGAAGACACTGGTAAAAAGGGCTGGAAATTGTGGTTGAAAACACACACATTTCCTTCCTAAAGAGCTGCCCTAGGTAACTGTCTAATTAACCTATATGGACGTGCCAGCCCTGCAGCTAAAACATATATTTTATGCAGACACATGTCTAATTATGACCAATTTTGCTCAGTTTTGCAAGGGAGAATATAAAATCTGCTAGTTATATACAGGCTCATAGTCTACACCAATCAGCAACAACATTAAAACGACTGACAGGTGAAGTGAATAACTTTAATTTTCTCAATCCAGTGGCATCTGTCGAGAGCTGGACTGTGTTGAAAAGTCAAATGAAAAGTCAGTTTTTTGAGCAACTTTGACAAGGGCCAAATTGTGATGGTTAGACAACTGACTCCGAACATCTACAAAACGGCAAGTCTTGTGGGGTGTTGCTAACATGGAGTAGTTAGTATTGGCAAAAAATGGTCAAAGGAAGGACAACCAGTGAATCAACAACATGGTCATGGGTGCCCAAGGCTCTCCGATACCCACGGGAAGTGCAGGCTAGCTTGTCAGGTTCAGGAAAATGATAAAGAATTCAAGGCTATAACTTGGCCTTCAGATTCCCCAGATCTGTTGGATGTGCTGATCAAACTAGTTCGATCCATGAAGGCCCCACCTTGCAGCTTACAAGACTTAAATTATCTGCTCCTAGAGTCTTAGCTGCAGATACCACAGCACACCTTTGTAGGTCTTGTGGAGTTAGTCCATACTTAAATGGGTCAAAGTTGTTTTGGCAGAACGGGGGGGTTTCCACAGTATTCAGCAAGCGGTTTTAAAGTCATGGCTGATCTTGTACATTGTGAAAAGCACGGTTATGACCTGTTTCTTTTGAGGTGCAATTCAATGTTTATTAAAAAAAGACAAGAGCAAAGAGCAACAGAGAAAGAGAGAGAGGGAGCGAGAGCGAGAGACAGAGAGACAATAAGGGATTCTCCAATCCACCCCCAGTTTTTAGGAGGATGTGCAGAGTCAGCCTTTTGTGTGTGAGTGTGAGCAAAGACTCAAGGGAATGCAGCAGTTTCCTGCGAGGAGCATTGCTCATTGCTTCCCCACTAATCGATTCCAGGTACCGCAGAACCATCCCCTAAAAACAAGGATATTAACTGCCAGCACAGTTCTACAGAAGTAAGTGTGACCACACACACACACACACACACACACACACACACACACACACACACACACACACACACATACACACACATAAAACCCCACTACAGTACCCTACAATAGGGGGGAACATAAGCAAATTGGCCATTACAGGTGCCCCCACATGTAAAGCGTTTCTGTGTGGTCCAAATGAGCAAATCACCCTATTCCCTATTTTTGTGTTACTATTGCTTTTATTGAAATATGGGCCTCTGCAACCTGGGTATTAATTTCAGAGTGTGATTTATGTCTTCAATGTGAGATTGTGCAAAGGCTGTATCCGCAGGGAAAGTCCTATAACATTTGCTGATGTTAAAGGTACACTAAGTGTTTTCTCAAGTTGCAGATGACTATTCACTGTTTACTTTAAGACAAGAGCAAATCTGAATATTCTGTTTTCTTCCATGCAGTATAACTTATCGGTTCAAATTGTTGAATGATATGGACCCAACAAGAGTAATACTGGGTCCAAAAAATCAAAGCCGCTCCTTTAAATCTGCCTGTTACATCACGAGTGTCCAATAGCAAAATTACTGTATGGAGTTCATTCAATTCGAGCTTTCTTTGCATGAAAAGCCTAGTTTATTGTTAGATTTAAAGCAATCGACTCTAAACGCTCATTATTATACAGTAAAGTGTGACAGTTTTTTATTTGATCAAAAAGATTTCTTAAGACAAAGTACATTTTATAAGATTTATTAAGACAAATCCTCAGTTTTTCAGCTGTGAAGATAAAAAAAGTGTTTTCTAACCATCTTCCTCTTTAATGGAAAATTCTGCTTAGCTGACCTTTAATGTTGAGCAGAACAAGCGCTTCTTTCACTAATCCGTTCTGTTCGCCTCAGCAGTTTGAATTAGAGCTCCTAGGAGAGATACAAAAGGCTTAAGTACAAGTGTGCTGGTACAGTAAGAGATATATAACTTAATGAGCATGCAGTGCTGGCAAATCAATGAGGATAAAACACTAATATGCCCGAGTGTCACATGATGAATCACCAGGTTGTCCTAGGAGACGCTTGCACATCCAGCTGAGCTCACAAACTGTGACTGTGTTTGTTGTCATAAATAAGTAAATAGACTGAGCTGGGCTTCCCGAAGCATAGTTGGACCCTGAGCATTGGAAGGCACCTCGTAACGGAGATGCGGAAGTGATTCCCAAAGGCATGGTAATAAATCGCACCCACATTAAACGACGATCATCTTAGGCACAGACATCCAAATATTTATGTAATGGCCTGGGTTCATGAAATGCGCAAACGCACTTACACACTCACAAACATGCACACACATGGTGTCTCCAGCACCCTGCTACGATCCCTAAATCTCCCACCATGCTCTTTAATGTTCCCTCAGGTCGATCGCTCTCCCTTTCTCTGCACCCCCCTTGACCTTCACAGGTTCTTCATACAGGGAGAGAGAGAGAGAGAGAGAGAGAGAGAGAGAGAGAGAGAGAGGGAGGGTCTTTACTGGCTTTGCTGGGATGATTTACAGGTAAGAGCCACATCAAGTTACAGAGCATAATAGAGCCTCAGCCAGAAGCACAAATCAATTACCCAGTGTCTGCCATGCAGCACTACACACACCATGAGCACTGCCTTTTGCATCAGTAAACACAATACTGTTTCAGTTTGGAAACAAAAGGGTTACATTCTTAAATCGCACAATGAAAAATTGTCCAATTGATTTTTTTTTTTAAAGTTAGGTATGTATCTAGTTAAGAATTGGATCAAAGGTCATCACAGTTATTTCCAATGAGCAGGACCAATTTTGTGAGGTAAGCCACCGGTCTGGGTCTTCTGTAACTCATATATCACTAGAGTAAGTACAAGTGTCAGCTTAACCAGGTTTCAATCACTTGGAAAACAGCAGCAGGTTTGCTACATACATACATGGGCAGCTATTGAGCTAACATAGTGTGGCAGGAGCGGTCAGGGGGGGTTAAATTTGAAAGGAGAACACTATGGTTATACAGCTATACGGGTTTAATAATAAACCTAAACTTCCCGACAACGCCACCTAGGGAGTTGCACCCTAGGAAATATTACTGTTACTAGAAAAGCACACAGGTTCGTCTACCGACAAGGGAAGGGAGCAGGAGACATGTTTTAGTTCATGAGAAGAATAATTTATTATGCCTCATAAAAACCTTATTAAAAATACGGAGAAAGCGGACAGTAAAGGGAAAAATCACAAGAAAATAGAAGTTACACACAAACTTCAAAGCAACAGAACCAATGATTTAAAAACACAGGAATGAAGTCCGCCCAGGTCCACTTCCAGTGGTTGAGGTGGAGTGCCTACACACACACGCACACACCCACACGTGCTCACCCGCAGGGGTCCCCCACACCACACGCAGCACTAGTGCCCAAACACCACCACCACACGCTGATAGGATCGGGCAGGTTCCACTCCTGTAACACAAAAGATACAATTAAATGAAATAACTAATACAAAGAAACAATCAAAACCAATGGTGGCTTCCCAGGCCTTAAACAAAAATATAAAAGGTTAAAAACAAATAAGCTCATTCCAAACGCATTAGAAACCAAGTCCGTTTAGCTCCCAGTCCAGGGCTGTGGA